>OY744609.1:14676243-14698743 GCA_963556255.1 Allolobophora icterica | reverse complement strand
GATATGTTGTTATATAATTATATGATATGAAGTTATATGATGCGACATGATATGATACGGTACATTATGATAAGGTATGATATGATATGATAGGATTTCGTTTATTTAATTAGAGAATTTATATAGCGCCTATCCATGATAACTACTCTGAGGCGCTCCCGTCCAACCCCGGCGGAAAGAACAGTTTTCAAGTGTTTACGGTGTATTTATGCAATGATATGACGTGACCTGATATACTTTGATGTAATAATAACTGATATTGCCTACTGGGTTGACAGTGAACTGGTTCATCGGAACCATCCGGGCAGTTTACGAAACCGTTGCACCAAAATGTGTTCAGGAGGCAGAGGGAGCCACCACAAGAAAATTCGTTGGCAGCACAGACGGAAGCTAAACGACAAAAATATATCATCATCATCATCATCATCATCATCATCATCATCATCATCATCATCATCATCATCATCATCATCATCATCATCATCATCGTCATCATCATCATCATCATCATCATCATCATCATCATCATCATCATCATCATCATCATTTTTATTATTTTTAATAATAATAATCATTATCATCCTATATAATAATAATAATAATAATTATTGGAAGTAGTAGAAGTAGTAGTATTATTATTAGTATCATTATTGCTATCATCGTTATTGTTAATTAGCAACTGCTGTCGGGCCGGTTTCTAATTCACAAAGCTTCAAACGATGGCGCGCCAAAACTAAGAAGTATCAGTCAGTTGAGGTTGAAATGTAAATTAGGGTATATTTAAGCACCACTCACTAAAAGGAGTTTTGGAGTATCTTAGACAAGACGGCAGGTTAGGAATATATTATTGTTTCTGCAGATGGTATCCAAGAAGGGAAGACTTGCTTTACGAAAGCGATGACCAATAAGAAAACTTATCAGAGCGCTGTTTCCGTATACGATAATTTTTTTTAGCTGAAAGCTGTGTTAGCTCTAAGATCAGACTGTAGGTGCTATAGGCACAAGCACATAATAGTCGTTACTAAACCTTGCTGAAGTGAATACATTTAATTTATGGAAAAGAAAGCTGAACTTACTGCAGCCAAGTTCATCGCTGTTGTCATTGCAGTCAGGAATCCCATCGCAAAAAGACGAAGAGGGAAAGCATTGGTTCATATTCTTGCAATAGCGATAACCCGGAGAGTTGCAAGCTAAAGATATATAAACGGCAAAATATTTCATTCAAAATCTCTATCAATCTGCTGTACCCATCCATCTACTATGCTACTCACTCGCTGGGAAGGAAAAATACGATGCTGAGACAAATCATATTTTGAGATGCACTATCTGGTGTATCCACATATCTTAAGATACACCTGTTTAGATGATCATTACAATTCAGAGCCTTTGTGAGGTTTCAAGAGGCGCTTTGTTCTTCGGGAAAACAACGCGTAACGCATTCTGTCCGACAAGAAAACTGCTCAACGCCCTCCCTTTATATCGTGTAAAAATAATTAATGGTGGTTCCCTCCACTCGTCACAGACACACCTTCGAAGCCATCTTTCACGAGGGTTCGCAAGCAGGTACAGGGGGTAGCAGATAAGTTAACCCACCCACTTGCAATATGCATAAATGACAAGGCGAAAGATAGTCACCAAATACCATGGATACGAATGCTGAACCAACTGTATACTTAGACAAATTATGAAGTTGTCAAAACAGTAAAAAAATTTATGAATGAAGCAGGTTACATAACAGAACACAGTTGCATTAATCTGAAAAGGATCACGCTTACAGAGGTCACAGTTAAGCTTACATCAAACACCTTACATATGCTGTAACCGGCAAAACTTCCCGTGCGTCAGCTTTGTAGGTGCTACAATGAGCAAAGTAAGTTGCAGCTTCTTGAATAGGTATTGGCCTACCTATCTGTGAGGCACATCGATTGATTAGCTGGTATTGAGTAACGGTGGTTGAACTCTTGCTGGATGTAAAAGCCATGGAGTTCGAGTAGACGAAGCATTGGGCTGGAACGAAAAACGAGTCGACGTCGACACCAACACACGTTGAGATCGCAAGGCAACACTGAAGGCACGTCGCCTGGGAACTGCAGTTGTTGTACAGAGTCCCTCCAAGCGAATGTGTCATAGGTTTCGTCAACCATGACGGCATGCATGCTGTCGGAAACCAAGCACAATCACCAGTGAGACACATGACATTGTGCTATGCCTGTATGTATGTATGTATGTACGCATTTATGTATGTATGCATACATGTATGCACGTATGCATGAGTGCATGCATGTATGTATGTATATATGTTATTCTTCTTTGCAATGGTTACCGAATAAACTGATTGATTGATTGATTGATTGATTGATTGATTGATTGATTGATTGATTGATTGATTGATTGATTGATTGATTGATTGATAGATGTATGTATGTGTACGTAGGCTCATGCGTTTGTGTGTGCTTCGATATTTTATACAGCGCTTTAAAAGAACCCCAGAAAGATGCTGAATTTAATCTAATGACCAGTGTTTGCTTCAGGCAACAGTTGGAACCAGCGCAGAATAAAGACATCTGCCGCAGCGAAATGTATCTGTGCAGAAATTCAATTCAGGTAAAAGAGTATGTTTAACGAAGATGATTAACGTCACCTTCCTCCTTTATCCAGGTTTGATACTGCAGCCCTGTCAACTTACCCATGCACACGGGCTCTAATAGGACCAATTTTTCCACATGGAACCCGTATAGGGCCCATATGGGTCCCATCTACTGCCCATGGAAATGCTATCAGGGAGGTATCACCGTATCACCCGAGTATCGCCGTGACAGAGTTAGTCAGGGTGAAGTTTTTCACTTCCACAGCAAATTTTACTTTCTAGTATTACAGAGCTTGCTAGAGCCATTTACAAGATTACACTGTAGTTCCTTAGAGCAGTTCATGTACAAACCTGGTTTAGCAGTTGTGGCTGTTGCGGAAAAGACAGATGAAGTTGTGGCTGAAATGTCAATTACAAATGATAAAAAGAAAATAGGTGTCGTCCTCTATGAAAAATCTTGGCATCAAATCCCCGTGAAAAACGCAGCCCCTGCTAAAGCAATGCATTTCATCAAAAATCACGTTGTAAGATTAAATCATTAAAACCTCTTCAGTGAATCAAAACATTCATTTCGTATTAAAGTTGAAAATCTTGGCTAAACCCGTTGCCAATGCAGCGACATAAAGATTTTCCCAAATAATGTTTAGAGCCTTGTCAAACAATTGCCCAAAATATGAAGACATATGGAAGATAAAACACTATTATCCTCGCATGCAAGGATGTTGAGACACGATAACGTCAAAAGATTGCAAATTCTAAACCTCTTAATATAATAGATCTAGTATACAGCCTGCTACTACATCTTATGACAATTCCAGGCTGTTAATGTAGAACTATCCTGCGTCGATCTAACTTGCATTCCAGCATAATTTGAAACCAAATGTTTCCTTGATACAGAAAGCGTTTCTCACCTAGGTTGCTACACCTGTCGACGAGAACGTATTGATTGATGCCGACGAAGGAATTCTTGTTGACTATGTTGGCTGAAGAGTTATGAACCCAACACTGGATGGCGCCACTGCCAGATGAGTTATTGATGTCAACGGCAACACATTGAGCCAACGATAGACAGAAGTTGAGACAACTGTCAACCGTTGTGTACTGGGTGTATTGAGTTGCTCCATAGGAATTCGTATTTGTCAGATTGTTCCACTGAGGATAGCAAGGCGAGGCTGGAATAAAAGGAAGGAAACCAGTAGCAGTTCAAAACTTTGCTTTCACTGATAAAATAAATAGATGTTTTACTAAATCATATACAGTGCTTTTTCAGCCGGAACGCGCCGGAACGGCGTTCCTGCACCTTTTTCAGCTCCAAAAAAATAATTTATTTATTTTAATAATAAAAACAATAATTTAGTTATTTTAATTTAATTTCAGTGTTTTGAACTGTTTTCAGTGTTTATTAAGACCCCTCCCAACTCTCAATCCCGTTCTTCTCTGGATTTTAGCCCGTCCATAATTGGATCCGTTCCGGAACCTTTTTCTCTAGAAAAAAAGCACTGATCATTATATGCCTACCCATGGAAACTCTTTTCTTCTCTCAGTCTCAAGATAATATATGTTTAATTAATTACATTAATTATGTTTTACTATTCGAGCATCAATCTTACATCTTCCATTTAAATATGTATGTATGACCGTATGTATGTATGTATGTATGTATGTACGAACGTAAGTACGTACGTATGTATGCATGCATCAAGACACTCAGTAAAGCGCCTTTTCATATCACTCACAGAGTCGTTGCCTACGTTACTGCTGTATGTCTAATTGGTGTTAAAGTTCTTTAAGCCAATATGATAATAGTCCAATATGGGTTTCCTACATGTATGTCCGACATACGACTTTGCTGTTGGAGTGGATGCAAAGAAATCAGAAATCAGAACTCAAAGATTGATGTCTGATGCTTAGCACTTTAACCACGAGAGTGTACTAAAAGCGACTGGGAATCCAATACAGCTCACTGTTATTGTGTTAACATTAAATTTTGCCATCATGTTACACCATGGTTGCCAAAACTGATGTAATTTGACGAGAACGTACTGATTAATGCCAATAAAGGAATTCTTGTTGACTATGTTGTACAAGTATCTTATGTCGATCGTAACTTGTATTCCATAGCATAATTTGAGACCAAGTGCTTCCTTGATAAGAAAAAAGATTCTCACCTAAGTTGCTACATCTGTTGGTGAGAACGTATTGATTAATACCGACGAAGGAATTCTTGTTGACTATGTTGGCTGAAGAGTTATGAACCCAACACTGGATGGCGCCACTGCCAGATGAGTTGTTGATGTCAACGGCAACACATTGAGCCAACGATAGACAGAAGTTGAGACAACTGTCAACCGTTGTGTACTGGGTGTACTGAGTTGCTCCGTAGGAATTCGAATTTGTCAGATTGTTCCAGTTGGGAGTACAAGAATTAGCTGGGAGCAAGAAATAGCAGTTTTCATTATCTGAGTTAAAAATGAAACGCGGCTAAACGCACAATCTACAGACGGGCAACCTTTGTATAGAACTCACACATAATCTAGTATCTGAAGAGCATATTTTAGGCGTTTTCTAGCTTATCAACTGAATAACTGATAGTATTCCACATGTGATTTGTCATATCTGTTTTGAAAAAATTCTTTCAGACGTATGCTACAGGTTCGAATTCTATACTTATATGGGAGTATAAAATTTCACCTTTGTCTGTATCCCTAGAACCTTAAATGCTAATTCCATTTATCTTCTTAAGCTGGGAAGTTCTCAAAAATAAAATGAATAGATCGGAAGTGACAGCACTGAGCTTACTGCTTAAACTATGTACTATATATGGGTGGTCAGTCTTTAGCCTACTGTAAATCAGTCTTAAACAAAAGATGCATGCTAAATACACTGATTAAACTTTATTTCAAGTTTTAAACTCCAATATTATGGCCCTATATACCAAAAAAGAGAACCGTGAGATAACTAGATTATTTATCGCAGTGCTTCTATTCGCTAGTTCGTTAAAAAAAATGCCCCGCCGTCTGGGAAAAAATATCCTGATATACTACTTCGTTTCTTCCTGGCGGCTCCTCTCTCTTCCTCTATAAAACTATTCTGAATGGACCAACGACGAACCAAGCGAACGTTCTTATGACTGTTTTAAAGACCTTTGCCTTTTTGTACAGTATATATAGCTTTTCTTCATAGGTACAACTGAATAGAAAATTACTTATAAAACCTCCCTAAAATTTATATAGAGCCTACCTGAAGATGCTTTGGTTGATGTTTCTGTAGATGTTGTTGAGGGTGTAGAAGACGAAACGGTTACTGAAAGTAATACAATTAGGCCTATTATAAATACGTAATTCACTGTGAAATAGTTGACAAGATATCAAATTTAAATAACAGGATAGAAAAACTGAGACTTATCCCTAAAGCAAATTTTAAAGACAAACAATTATACAAATGAGGCTGCAGAATGTCTAAACTGTTATAAACTTCGACATTGCCGGATAACGTTTTTTAACAAGTAGAGAGCATTTCTAATTTACAACATTGCCTTATAATTACCAAAAAGGACTTCGAAATACACTGCTGTGTGATGCATTATGATGATAACAACTTGTCATGAATAGCTGCTGAAGGTTGTCAGCGCATTCCTCACCTGAGACACCTGTGCTACACCTGTTGGCGAGAACGTATTGATTGATGCCGACGAAGGAATTCTTGTTGACTATGTTGGCTGAAGAGTTATGAACCCAACACTGGATGGCGCCACTGCCAGATGAGTTGTTGATGTCAACGGCAACACATTGAGCCGACGATAGACAAAAGTTGAGACAACTGTCAACGGTTGTGTATTGGGTGTACTGAGTTGCTCCATAGGAATTCGTATTTGTCAGATTGTTCCACTGGGGATAACAAGGAGTGGCTGGAATCATAGAGCGAAACCATTATAGGTAGGCCTATAGAACAATGTCGGTCAGTCGATCAATCATTCAGCCAGCCAGCCAGTCAGTCAGTCAGTCAGTCAGTCAGCCAGCCAGCCAGTCAGTCAGTCAGTCAGCCAGCCAGCCAGTCAGTCAGTCAGTCAGTCAGTCAGTCAGTCAGTCAGTCAGTCAGTCAGTCAGTCAGTCAGTCAGTCATACAATCCTTCGGACAGATTACAATATCTGGTTACAGTTGTTCAGCAAATAATTTCATTTGACCATTTGCATAAAACTATAGGTCTATTGTAAATATTTATATGGCCACGTCTTCGTGGGTCCGTTCACCTGGCTTTCTCTCTATTTTCTCTTTCACTGCAATCATTCATCTTCAAAAGATGCCGAATAAATATCTTCTACTTTGGCACTATGTGCATGAAAATCAAGTACCCACCTGTGCTGCTGCTGCTGCTGCTTATCATACATCGCTGACTAAGCGTGTAGTGGTCCACTCCGGAGGCAGAGAATGTCTGAGCGATGCTGTTTGGATTTGTATGGAGGTAACACTGAACAGGTGAGACATTCCTATCAATATCAACTGCTAGACAGCTTGAGTTGCTGATGCAGGCAGACTGACATTCATTCACAGATGTAGCTAACGTATAACGCATCCCTCCAAAGGAAAGTCTGTTTATCAGCGAATCCCAGACAGGAAAACAAGCTGTTAACAGATATAAAACCAGAACAATTAATGAATGGAAACTGAACAGTCAACATGTAATAAGTGTGGTAGTCTCATCGCTACATTGTAATCGAAAATTCTAAGAATTTCTAAAGAGGTACATAGAACTTAGGCTATTAGTTGTGACACGCATGAACCAGTTTATTCACGAGTTGCATCCAGTCAGTGATACCGAATGAAGAACAAGATCCAATCGACTCTAAATCAGTTTATTGTAACTAGTAACAGACAGTTAAGGAAGCTTGTAGGGCCTATACTGCAAACTGATGATGCTATCTCCCAGCTTACAAACACACAATTGAGCAGTAATATTCAAAACTAATCATGAACTTAAATATGGAAACTCTTTAATATATCATCACATCATCATCGTCAGTATTGTGATTATAGTCATCATCAATCATCATCGTCGTCTTTATCATCATCATCATCATCATCATCATCATCATCATCATCATCATCATCATCATCAATCATCATCGTCGTCTTTATCATAGTCATCATCATCATCATCATCATCATCATCATCATCATCAATCATCATCGTCGTCTTTATCATAGTCATCATCATCATCATCATCATCATCATCATCATCGACAGCACCATCATCATCATCGTCATCATCATCATCATCATCATCATCGTCATCATCATCATCATCGACAGAATATGATAAAAAAAAGTGATCTTCACTCACTTGATTGACTAGAAGATGTAGAGAATACTAGAATGAAATACATCACGAAGAGTTTTAATCTATTGTATTGCATTGTATTTAAACATTTATAGGTGTTTAAATCTAGAATAATATATATATATATACTATATTAACATGAAATCGCCTCTACATTAAAGCCTCTGTGATTGAAATCATTTTTACGACTAATCCAACAAATATTTACTTCGCTGACAGAATTAGATTAGCCCAGAGGAAAACAGTGAGAAATAATTAGGAAGAATTTAATTTACGATGATGCGGCAGACCGCAGTAAAGCTTGAGCTGAGGAGAGAAACACGAAGCTCTAAACGTTGATCACATCTTGATAGTGCTGCCATGCGTGAATTATTGTATGCATTCATGCATGAATGCAGGTATTGCATCAGAGGCCATACTCGTAGGAAGCTTACTGTATATTGTTGAAGTCGTCTCTGTTGAGCAAACATTCTGAGACTGTCTTAAGTGCACTCGTTATGCATGCATAATTTATGCATTCGTGAGTGCATGTATATATATATATAGTATATATATGCATATATATATATATATCATTGAATACATGCATGCAAACAAACATGCATACATACGTACATATATGCATACGTACATACATACATACATACATACATACATACATACATACATACATACATACATACATACATACATACATACATACATACATACATACATACATACATACATACATACATACATACATACATACATACATACATACATACATACATACATACATACGTACATGTACATAGATGCCTGCAAACAAGGGCGTCTATGTATACCTCTAAGCCATTGGAGCAGCTTCCCCTCTCTTCTTTTTTCTTCCCCCTTCCCTTTCCTTCCCCCAATAATGATGGCAAATACACTTACAGATCTTCCCCCTATTTCTAGGATGGAGCATTTGCTCCAATGTTTCCATGGGCCCCTGCCTGCATACACATACACACACACACACACACACACACACACATAATTGTATATACCCATTGGAGCCAATAATAGCCACCAAAGTGGGTATTAGTAGGAGCATAACCTCTTTTTCCCCCTTAAATATAGTTTCTGTAATCAGCGCTTTGGGAAAGCTATACTTTACCACCCCTACAATCTAATCACCCACCCCACAATCTAATCACCCACCCCACAATCTACTCACCCACCCCTACAAGCATGCACGTTACAATGTGTTAATAAAGGTTTGAAGCAATCCCGAAACTCACCTGGACACCTCGTTAAGAGAACATACTGGTTAATTCCGGACAGATCGTATTTAGCACTGATCTTGGAGACATCATCGTACATCCAGCATCTGATCGGAGGGAAATTGTTGTCGACTTCAACCGCAACACACGTGGAATGTAGAACACAGAAGTCTAAGCAGTCAACACTGGAATTCACATCGCTCACATACACTGCCCCAAACGAATGGACGTTAGTAAAGTTATTCCACTGCGTCTGACAGCCTGATAGATTTCAACAGATAAACACAGCAACATGGCTTGGTCTCAGGTTCTATTATGTTAATAGTTAAAAGCTTTTAGATAATAATAAAAGTTAAAATATTGCTTCTGTGCTATAGATTTTTTTGGACAAAACTCTTTGATTATGTAACCTTAAACAAGTTGAGGTTATCTGTTAATCAAATGTAATGTAATGTAATTTAATCACAGATTTTATATAGCGCCTATACATGAAAACCTCATCAGAGGCGCTCTCGACCAAACGACGGAAAACCAGGATCTAACAAAATGGTTTAAAAGCGTGTAAGGAATAAAGGTAAAGAAACACCAAGGAGCTCATGTCGTAAGATGCTAGGTAACCTATTCCAGAAAGTTGGACCGACCACAGCGAAGCTTCTGTGCTGTATTGTGGATGTTCCGGTTGAGGGAACAACCAGGTCACCCTGCGCAGCAGAGCGAAGACATCTTCAGCCAGGAATGGATGCGACGGATACACACAACTCCCTCAGGTAAGGGGACGTATCAGCCCACAACTGGCCAGAAAGCAATTACGCATAAACATTAGGATGTTATACTCATTGCGTTTGTGCATTGGCAGCCAGTGCAATTTCTCCCGCATGAAGCTTGATATAGGCTACATGTATTGTATGCCAACCTAGGTATACCTGCAATCAGCGTTTAAAATAGACTGCAGTTGGTTAACGAGGGAAGGAGTAAGCCCTATACCCAGCGATGCCATAATCAACCCTTGAGCACATGAACGCATGCTTGATGGTCGTGGCAGCTAATTGAGTTGTAAATAAACGGCGTATCGAGCGTAGCCTATCTGGCGCAGATGATAGAGGCACGTTCGACATGCTCCTTCCACCTGTTAATGATACACCGCACAACGGACCACCTGTGGCGACCACTTCCGAAGTGTCAATCGATCATACAGTAAAAAAATATGTAGGCTAAAGATACGAATATTTCTTACGATGCAATAGAATATTATCAGTATGAAAACTCACTGTCGTCTTGATGAGTGGAAAAAATCAGAAAGACGACGATGTAAAAAGCCGGAAGTTGAAGCATGGAAGGAAGAGATGGATAAAACCAAGTCATGACTCCAAGTCCCTTCAATCTTCCTCGCCGTCTTGAAATCCTATATTTGACGAACCTACAAAGAGTCAGAAGAAACGAAAATCAGACGGGTGCGCAACAGTCAAGTGATAAACTTTTAACCGAGAGATCTGGGGTTCAAACACCCGCTAGGGTAGAAAGGTGTTTCGAAATTTCTACTCCATATCATGCACTTGCACCCCCTAACGAACTTAGAGCTATCCAATAAGTGCCTGACCTGCTAGATAGAACAGGCGGAGAGGGAGAGGAAAGAGTCACCCCACCCTAATATACCACGGCTTACAAAATTGAAGCTAAAACTGCTCTCTTGGCTAACTAAAAGAACTGACCGTTTCTTCTTGTGCACACAGAGTCAAGGTTATAACGTAAATAAGTTACGTGAAGATTCTATATAAATTTTACTGACTAGAAGTGTGTGAGTGTAATGAGATTAAACTATCTTCAGCTGCCTATGTAGGCCTATATAGTTCGCAGATGTGGTTGTCTCGATGCCTGTAACCAATGGCATGCATCCAAAGAATCCAAACTGAAATTGGTATAATCGTAATCGTAATCTCGAGATTTCTTCAGTGCCCAAAAAGGCAGCGAAGTCGCGGGAACCAACTTATTCACACGTGCTTAGTCAGAACAAAATCGATAGGCTGGGGGTGATAAAAATCTGTTCTATCAGTTCAAGACCCAAAGGAGTCAGACAGGTAGACAGTCAGACGACTGACTTTAGTTAAGTATAGGTTCTTCTTATGTACATTTACCACCCACTACTCTCATATTGTACAACAGTTTGGTTATGTTGATGCCACCCCTCTTGTAAGAACAAGTACTCTCTTCGCAAGAGAGGACACCCTTTAATGCTACCTGTTGTAATTGGTAGGCCTACTGTAAGCAGCAATTTTATGCCATCTGCAATCGGGGCAACTCGTCTCAGTCGGAAAGGAACAACGCGAGTCTTAGGAGTTACCTCGATCGTCAATCGATGTCGGGGCGATTCGATATGCCCTAACGTGTATTGTTTTCCTTTCTGATTTTACTTTATCTAATCTAATCTAATCTTATCTACTATCATTACTTATTTCTATAGCGCAATTATTATAAAGTACTATCGATGGTCAAGTGAAACCTTAGTTAAAACTTGTAATCCGTAGAAGAAGTCCAGTGAAGACCTTCCTGCAGGTCGTGAGAACAGACGAGTCCTAAATTTAAACGGTTAGACCTGAACGATTTTTAGACTTCAGTCTGATTAAGACACGACTAGCAACAAATGAGTCACTTGCCTTTCTCTAACCATAAAGTCCGAGCAAACACGGTCTCTAGTGCAAACGAATACCTAATTTATGTCATGCAACTGAGAAAACAAATATTCCTTTTCAAATCCCATGTCTGCAGTTCAAATGCTTTCAATCATGTAGCCAACCGTTTAAATGGAAAACCATGTCGGACCAATAAGAGTTTCAGAAACTGCTTGATTGTCATTTTTGTATGTGGTTATATTTAAGCAACACTGGCTCCCCTTCGTTATTTGAGTAGGGTGGACGCCACACGGTCGCTATGTAAAGCGTGCATATTTACATTTTATATGACTGTGTTTATCCATATTTAAGGTAATGGCCAACTCTGTATTTGACAAGTGTATGAGCCACGTTTTCTCACATGCAATGAGGCTAAAACTGGCATACTGTCTTCGATCGACAGACAGGCAGACAGTCTAGTCTGTCAGACTGTTTGTCTATATGTCTGTCCGTCTGTCTGTCTGTCTGTCTGTCTGTCGGTGGAAGACAGTATTCCAGTGTTATGCCTCATTACGACTGATATACTTAAAACAGACAAAAACTGGTACAATCCACTCAGGACAACAGACTGTTGAACAGAGAAGTCCGTTGCACTGGGTTAAGAACTTAAGATCTACCCTGGCCAGAGTTGTTGAGTCAGATTGATTACACCTTCAGGCCAAGGTCATGAACTCCTATATACATTCACCATGTATGTCGGAGCCGAGATGCATAGGCCCAGATTGTTAGGACTTACAGGTCCATCACACTTAACATCTTTAGAAGAATTAACGAGAATTAACGAGTCCACATATCAGTCAATACGAAACGAAGTTAATTAATCGATGGCCACCTCTCTAGTCCATTGGGCCATGTATAATTATAGCCTATAATTAGCCCTATATGTATCTAAAGACAATTAATATAGC
The DNA here is from genome assembly GCA_963556255.1 of Allolobophora icterica. NCBI lineage: Eukaryota > Metazoa > Annelida > Clitellata > Crassiclitellata > Lumbricidae > Allolobophora > Allolobophora icterica. The sequence continues at coordinate 14,685,999 of OY744609.1, read as the reverse complement.
GCCTTTTAAGTACCTCACAAACACGCCACCTGCGCTAACCGTAATTAGGCCTACGGTGTTAAGAACAAAATGTCAGTTACCTGTGATTCTCGGATTAAGTTCTAACCTCAATATCAACAAACCGCAGCCGGCAAGTCATCCTAATCCCCAACATTTGCCTGATCGAAGACACAACTTCATATAGGCGTGGTTGGTATTAAACAAGCTACACACTCCACGTGAAGTCTTTTGTGGTCCCACACTCAGGCAAGGCGTGTATCAGTATTTAAACATGGCGAACTTCTGCTCTAAAAATTAATCTGAAACCGAGCACGATACGCACTAATGCGCATAAGAGAGCGCGTTATTTTGTGCATATAATATTGAGGGTCGGTGTAGCTATCTGTGTCTGTCCGTTAGCAGATTTATATTTTACAACTGAGGCCAGAGATGATGGTGTTGTCACTGTTGTCTCAGTGAGCACTATGATAGGTTTTAAGAGGAAGCTATATGAAGGACTTGGCTATTGAAATAAATAAAAATGGTTCTAACCCAAATCAAATGTCTTTAGAACCACTTAACACCTATATGTTACGGGATGTTTTGTTATGTTTTTACCTCTCCACGAAAATTTTTGACGTCACATTAAATTGAAATAACCAAATTGTTCTTTTACTAAAATGACTAAATTATTTTTAATAACTAAAAAGGTGACGGAACGCCGTTCCGAAGCGTTCAGGCAAAAAAGAGCACTGAATGTACTTAAAATAAAGTACTGAAGCAGGGCCCCAACTTAGATAACTGTACATACTGTCCCATCCCTAAGCTAAAATTACCTCAATACAGCTACCTATAGGCCTATACGGCTACAGTAATAATCTACTTAACATGGTTAAACATGCCTAATAGGGTTTATATCTAAATATTCCTAAATATAACTTGGCATGGATGACTAGACGTGTCCTTGACCTTGACAGGTACAACAGACTATTATAATACTATATTTCAGTGATCTCTAAGTCATAAATCTCGCAAACAAATGTCAGATGCGGCGATGCGGAGTGCAACCATGAAACACGTGTTTCAGATATTTCCATTTCTCGACTCTGAACAATTCAGTTTTTTATAACATTGTCCGCGTTGAAAATCATAGCACGACATCACAAACCCTGCAGGCCGACTAGGAGCTAAAGCAAGGAGAACAGATGCAGTCCGCTAAGCCATGACAGCCTTGGGTATGGGCTGTTAGTGATTCCATTATTATCATAGCCATAGCAGAAAAGGCGTGGGTGCCACACTGGGTGGCCAGTCCTCTCCCTCGCCAATTTCCACCAGACAGCGTAAGATCATTGTGCTCATGTTGTAGCAGAGTTTGACAGGAAGGCTAGCGGCACAAAAGATATACGTGTAAATACCATATTGCAAGAATCTTTTAACTACTGGAGTTTACTGCATAGACGAAGATGAAAGAGTATCAAGAACTCAGATTAATAACATCATCTAATGATCATATGCAATCATCATCGTCATCATCAGCTCCTGACGCCATACCTCTGGCAGAGATAAGTACGAATAAGTTATCCCCATCGTTCTCGGTCATTTGCAAAGCACAGTGCTCCTCTTAATGAGATCTATACAAATCTTGTATGGACTCAGGTAAATTGTCTATCAATCGCAGTCTTCGCCTGCCCTTTAATTGTTTCTCTGTCTTTCGAATCTCGCACACATGTAGGCCTATTACATTTTCATTTTATGGACTTTGGTAAGCTGCAATTCTCTCTACATGGCTATAATAGCCAATATCTAGTTTTAAAATAGTGTTTCACATGTTACACACAAAATTCTAGCTTCGGTTCGAAAAACTGAAATCAAGAGTCAATCGTGATATCGTTCGGGCCACTGTATAGGAATATAAGAAACTTATAATATATATTTAAAATTCTCTTTACAGGCACTTACAAGTAAATTATGCTTGTAAGAGCCTGTAAAGAGACGTTTAAATAAAGACCAATACTTCCTCCATAGCTATAAAAGAATGTACACACGGCACAACCCTGTTATAAAATGCCTCTGCCGCGTTCCGCACTATTCACACTTTAGTGACAACAATGACTTATGTGACAGATATACAGGCCTGATTAAAGTCACCGCAAGAAGCTCAGGTAGAGGCCTATGTTCATAAACAGACCGTGAACGATTTAGACAGCAGTTTCCCGTGTGCAAGCCTTCCGCGTATGCTAACAATATCTAAGATTGTGCAAAGACCAGGTGAAACTTTAAGGATTAGGGCTTCCAACAGCGGAAATTCGACGTCATTGCGTCAAAGAATCGGCAGGCCTTGATGTTGTCATGCCTCGAGGCACCCATCAAAAGTTAGATAGAAATATAAAAATTGTGTGTACGAATTGAACGACTGCCGACTGACTGATAGGCCTACGCCTCTAGGTCGAGTAACGCAGCGGGTTGGCAGGCCGAATGACACAGCTATAGCCCAATTGACGCAGATAGGCGGTCAACCAGCTAACCCGAGTCACGCAAATTTGTCAGGCCAAGTCACGCAGCTAGCCAGAGTGAGTCGCACAGTTTATAATTACGTCGAAAGCATAGCAAAAAGGCATCGACAAGCACCGAGGAAGAAGGGGAGGAGGAGAAGGACGATGAGGAGGAGGAGGATAAGTTGTAGAGGAGGAAGAACAAGAAGTGAAGGGACAATATGAGGAGGACCAGGAGGAAGAGGAAGTGGAGAAGAACGAACGAAGAACGGAAGACTAAGGATCAGAGACGAAAAGATTACACAGACGCAGCAGCGACAGAATCGAGAAGTTGTTCTGAAAATGATATTGTTCGATGTGAAACTGATTATCTTCACATCAAAGAAATTTAACTGAAATGTTGTAGGTGTGTCATTATCTTAGGTCCTCAGGCAAACTGTTGAAGCCTTATCCTCGGCTAAGAAGAATTAGACTATTACCCAACAATACGCTATAAAATTGCTGGTGGCGTTGCGCTTTTTACCAACCTTAAGAAATCAAACACAAGATATTATAGTCATAAGGAGCAGGGTGAGAATTGTCGGGGTTGGGGGTTTAACCCCCCCCCCAGTCTTTCTTAGGACCCCACAGTAAAGTCTTCATTGCACACCCTAACTCCACGTAAATCACAGTCTTTTTCCTACAATTCTCATACTGATAAGGAGATAGGAATTGCAGCTGATTAGTAATAAACAACTAGTAGTTAAACTACATATCAAGTAGTCAATGACAATGAGTAGTAATAATAGCTACCCTTTCCACAATTATGCCTAGTCGTAACTGGATGCTAAGCTGCATGTAATCTCAATTGATTGTTTCCAACAATCCAATCCAGAAACTTCCTGAGCGCTGTAGTTAAATTACAATTAAAATTTGAAAATAGTGCCCACCTTTGTATTCATGTAGGCGGCTGTAGGTCCGTGTATACAGACAGACAGACGGACGGACGAACGGACAGACAGACGGACGAACAGACAGACGGACGGACGAACAGACAGACAGACGGACGGATGAAACAGTTCAGAATTCAGAATTCAGACGGACGGATGAAACAGGCAGACGAGAGATCTGTCTGTGTGTTGTTCTGTCTGTCAAAATAGTCTGTTCGTGTCTTTCTGTCTGTCTTTCTGTTCGTCCGTTGTCTGTCTACATACACGGACCTACATGAATAGAGACAGACAGACAGGCAGACAGACAGACAGACAGACAGACAGTTGATAGCCAACGTTCTTTATTCTTCAGAACTTCACAAGCCAGTAGATTTTAATTGATTACAATGTACAATTGAGTCGTCTAAGTTGACATGAAACTGTGGCCGATCTAAAGGTGACTGCTTGCGCATAGTAAGTAGCAATCCGATCTCCCGCCTACTTAAGCTATGTGCATGGATGTTGAATTCAGAAATTTACGCATTTAAAGTGACTATCTCTACGTATACCATCTCACATTCCACCGAGGTTACGAGTCTTGTTTAATTCACTTGTTTTATGCAAACTCCTCTGCAGACATCAATCGACTCCTGCTAAGTACTTTTCTTTGTCGTTTATATCAAACTGCTTCATTTGGTTGCAGTGTATACCCTATAATTGCCAACTCACGGGGCTGATTGCGTCGTTTAGCATCAGAGGCGGATTTAACAATCTACCGCCCCAGGCAGTGATCCCGTCCTGAAAAAGAACCGGAATTCCGGCGTCAGGCGCCACGTTAATCTAGAAATTTCTAGCTAAATACTGGATGAACCGGTACGGCGTTCCGGTCATCAAAAGAACCAGAACGCCGTTCCGGTGCGTTCCGGTCCCAATCGATTCCTGGCCCCAAGGTCGATTTTTGCGAGTCCTAACATTTATGTTCCAAAGTTTTAACTTCACCGATATCATTATAAAAAATTATATTTATTTATTGGCGCCTTGCTCGCAAATTTTAATTAAGTTTAACGCTTAATTTTAAAGTTTTGCCGCGCTTTGAAATGCCCTGTACCAAGCCATGACCTCGCTTGTTGTAAATCCGCCATTTTTTACAGACAGTTTAGCTCTGACTAATCTTGAACTGGAGATGTCTTCTGTCGTACATGTTTACGTCCAACTGTTGTTAAGATTTACGATTTCCAAATCGTAATGTATACATCGCATTTATTCAACACCACAAAAATCTAAGTCGCTGGAAGTAGCTTATTCGCAGCCACGCCTTATCAGAAACGAACTTGGTGAGACAAGTATAGGGCCTATAGGGTCAGCCTCGGTTGTTGTGTAAATTCCAAAGGTCAAGGACTAAGCAGAAAGACGGAATACAGCGGATGGTGTTTTGTAATTGTAAATATAAGTGAATATTTATATAACGCCGCTCAAAGGGCAAACTAACAAGAGGCGCGATATGGGCTACCCCAAAAGATGTTAAATGTCAGTAAGAACTAGAATCACGTCAGTTAGAAAATAATAATATACAATAATAATAATAATAATAATAATAATAATAATAATAATAATAATAATAATAATAATAATAATAATAATAATAATAATAATAATAATAATAATAATAATAATAACCATTATTACTATTAGGCCAATAATATGAATGATAGATATTGCCTAATACAATTAATTAAATAGACTCCTTGACTTAATATGTGTATTGTGCTATATAGATTGCAGTTGGAAATAAATTGAGTAGATTTCAATTTCAATTTCAATAACAATTTCAAAATTACACTTACAGTTGCTCTATTCATTCATTAGAACATTTATATAGCGCCTCTTCAAGAGGGCTACCCAGAGGCGTTCGATTGCTTCGCTTGGCTGATGAGACTGAAAGCGCAGAACCATAGGCTGATGTGGATAATTGTAGCCGGAAGCAGAGCGTAACCTGCTTCAGTCTGTTGTCCCATAAAGTAACTCATCAGTGTTTAACAGAAGCAATGGCGCCGCAAAGAAGATAAGACTGAAACCATCCAAGGAAGCGGATAAGGAGATAGGAAGGAAAAAGGCGAGGATGGAAAGAAAAAACTACCTAGCGAGTGAATATTAGGTAGTCGATGTTATCCTAAAGGCTGTGTACAAGAGAGGCACTTTCCCTACCCCCCCCCTACCCCCGTAGTAAAGACATGACGGTATATCCGGGAGCTTTACCACCAGTCCATAAACTGATCCAAACTTAAGACGGTTCGTTACAGTCAGTCTCTTCCGCATAGCTGGATATGTCTCCAGGGATAAGGGAACACGGAGTCGTTTCTTCCTCCTCTTAATGTACTCCTCCTCTGTCTGTCCCTCCTTCATCCATGTTAGGATAAACATGGATCGTAAGCGTTCTATACCTATGGCTCGCCCTCGGGGTTAGAGTTCGGACCGATCGGTCTTCATTCTCTGCTGGTCTCCTCGTGTGGCACTGTGGTCGAATGGTTAGAACGCTCTGCCTGTAACGCGGAGAGTAAGGGTTCGAGTCCCGCTCAAACAGTCAATGTGTAGGGACCTTGAGCAAGTCCTTCACTCACAGTTGCTCAGCGTCATCGATGTTCTGTCGTATGGTTGGTGCACTTCGGAACTTTGGAAGGAGGACAATGTAAAATACAGTTGTAGGCCTACTGTATGTATTGTTTTCGTTTGTTCGTTCATCCTTCTGTCCATTAGTTCTTCCGTCTATCTGTCCGTACGTGTGTCCATCTGTTTCTCCGTGGGTTCGTCTGTGTGTGTATGTGTGTGTGTGTGTGTGTGTCTCTCTCTCTCTCTCTCTCTCTCTCTCTCTCTCTCTCTCTCTCTCTCTCTCTCTCTCTCTCTCTTCTCTCTCTCTCTCTCTCTCTCTCTCTCTCTCTCTCTCTCTCTCTCTCTCTCTCTCTGTCGCTCGGTCTCTGTCTCTTTCAGCCTGTCTCTCTCCGTCCGTGCGTCTGTCCATCTGTTTCTCCGTGGGTTCGTGTCTCTATGTATCTATCTCAGTCTGTCTCTCTGTCCCTGTCTTTCTCTCTCTCCGTCCGTCCGTCCATATGTTTCTACGTGGGTTCGTCTCTGTCTCTCTCTGTCTCTCTCTGTCTCTCTGTCTCTCTCTGTCTCTCTCTATCGCTCTTTCTCTCTCTCTCCCTGTCTCTCTCTCCGTCTGTCCATATGTTTCTACGTGGGTTCATCTCTCTGTCTCTCTGTCTGTCTCTCTGCCTGTCTCTCTCTGTCTCTCTGTGTCCGTCCCTGCGCCTGTCCGTGCGTCGGAAGGAAGAGTCGCTGGTGCGCGATTAACACGATGGTGGGAGCTCACAGTCGGCGGATAATGTTTCGCTCTGCAACTGCGTTCAGCATTCGCAGCCTGTGGGGGATGTTGGAGAAGGGAGGCGGAGGGAGGAACGCGTGGATTGGTCTAGGGCGAGTAGGATAAGGAAGAGGAGAATGAAGAGCAGAAGAAGACGTGAATGAGCAGAAGGAGGAAGAAGAAGAAGAAGAGATAGTGGGGGAACCGTAGCTGGAGTAAGAGGAAGAGACGAAGAAGGAGGAGGGAAAAGAGGTGGAGACGACAAGCAAGAGAAAGAGGAGGAACGGGTGAAGGAAGAAAAGGGGGAATAAAGAGCATACTGAAATAGATCGTTTCGGCAACCGCTGGGAATTCACATAAACGCACACATACGTATTAACACATACACAAACACATGCATGCATGCACATACGCAAGTACGCACGTACGCACCAGCACAGGAGCGGACTTAGACATTCAGACTTTGCACCGCTGTATACAAACACACGCACACAAGTGCTACAGCCCCCGGTTCGTCGGCGCCCGTCTTGGAGGATCGCGAGGAGGAGGAGGAAGACGAGAAGGAGGATGCGGTCAGAGGAGCCAATGGAAAGAGGACGGTGATGCAGTCGGAAGACCGAGAACACGCAGGCAAATCAAATGAATCCTTGGACGGCGCGACTATAGGCCCCAGAGGCCTAAATCTACTTGTTACGGCTTGTCCTTACATCGGCGCCATTTATTTAGGCTGCGTCTCAGCTGTCCTGTGTGCTGGAATAATGCTATCGGTGAGGCGTATTCGTCTCACGGTCGCCTGGCAGTTGGCTCAGATGTTGTAATCTGTGCGTTAAGGTGCTTCTTTATTGGCGCGTAAGACGATGCGATTACAGTTGGTCGCAGACTTTTCCTTCTCAGTCTGAAAGAGTCGTTTCTTTGTTCAAGATGATTGATATGATACGTTTAGTTCCTTCCGTCCTCATTTCGGTTCTTGCCAGCGTTGTCGTTAGAGCAGGTAGGAACTGTTTCATTTCATGTTGTATTGCGTTTTGTATTGTATTGTGTTCTGTTTGTCATACTTATTACTTCTGTATTGCGTTTGTACTATTTATTTCTATATCGTGTTCTGTTTATTGAACTTATTACTTCTGCACTGTGTTCTGTTAATTGTACTTATTACTTCTGTATTGTATTCTGTTAATTGCACAATCTTTCCACGGTCGTTACACGAAATCCGCTCAAATTAAAAATTATGTCAAACACCATATGGAGCAACAATGCCCCCATGGAGCCCATATATGACTCGTATACCTTTTTTGAACCCGTATAGAGCTCGTTCGGGCCCATCTTATGCTAACTGAAATTACGGCAGAAAGTACGAAGACTTGCCCGATGAGCCTTGGCATTTAACAGTCGTCGAAGTATAGATGACTAAAAGAAGAAGAAGAAGAGCAGTCCCTTGAGCTAGCACGAGAGGCCACCATGGGCATGAAGTGTTTGCGACTTCATTTTCTTAGTCTCGGCATATGAGAGCGGGTGGCCAGTCCTCTCCCTCACCGTCTCATCTTCCCACCGACATTTTTTTGGTCAGTGTACTCATTATAGCTGAATTGGCTAAGGGGCTCAGATGGAGCAGAAATCTCGAACCAAATTCTGCCCTGGCGGGGATTTGAACTCCCGACCTCTCAGTTGACAGTCCAGCACGCTAGACCACTTGACTATCGAGCACCCCAATGACTAAAATATCTCCAAAATACTGACTACTGAAAGCACAGTCTTGGCTGGATCTCGCGATGCCTCTGCCCCACTCCGTAAAGCGTACCAAAGGGCTATACAGCAGAGTGCTCGTGAATTAGCTGGTGCCCTGTGCTAAGTTTTAAGTGGCGGTTAAGAAATTTGAAGTTTACGAGTACAGTCATGAGAATGTGATCAAGCCAGTCAATTTTAATGCTGTTGTCCAACTTGTTCCATAAACCATAAATTTAAGACAGGCGGATGGATGGATGGATGGATGGATGGATGGATGGATGGATGGATGGATGGATGGATGGATGGATGGATGGATGGATGGATGGATGGATGGATGGATGGATGGATGGATGGATGGATGGATGGATGGATGGATGGATGGATGGATGGATGGATGGATGGATGGATGGATGGATGGATGGATGGATGGATGGATGGATGGATGGATGGATGGATGGATGGATGGATGGATGGATGGATGGATGGATGGATGGATGGATGGATGGATGGATGGATGGATGGATGGATGGATGGATGGATGGATGGATGGATGGATGGATGGATGGATGGATGGATGGATGGATGGATGGATGGATGGATGGATGGATGGATGGATGGATGGATGGATGGATGGATGGATGGATGGATGGATGGATGGATGGATGGACAAACCGGCGAATCTATGGTGGGCGATAGTCTATTCACTCTATTGGTTGGCGTGCTGGGTAATCAACTGGGAGATCAGAACTCAATTCTCGCCATGGCCGAAAGATATGTTGAAATATCTGCTACATTTGTGCCCCTAGCAATGCTGCCATACAATGAGTCCACTGACCTCCGTTGTCGGAGCGAAGATCAGACGGCGAGGAGAGGACCGGCCGCCCACGCCTATAATTTTAGCCTCGACATATTATGTCGAGGCTAAAATTAAGTCGTCGGCATTTATAATATATCCATGGCCCACATTTGATACTAGGCTAGGTTTGGCCGCTAAGCTCGATTATTTTTTCCCGCGACGCTTTATAAATCATAATTACTTTTTTTAGATGATCAGATTTTTAATAGGCTAGTTCTTAATATTACTAATTATAGCTGAATAGTAATACTTCAAAGTTTCTATGTATTACTGAAAATCTTTGTAAGAAGGCATTGACGTGTTATGCACGGAATGACTTCAGATCTAAGACTTTTCCAATTCAGACTAAAGTCTCACCTCTTCAAGAATCCATCGTGTCCGCCGCCTTCCAATCTTTCTCAAGCCGGAATCCACCACAGCAGCTCCTTTGTGTGCCTA
>OY744609.1:14656243-14671243 GCA_963556255.1 Allolobophora icterica | reverse complement strand
ATTTCGTGACCTAGACAACGGATGGAAAGAAAGAAGGAAGGAAAGAAAGAAAGAAGAATATAAGTAGGAAGGAAGCAAAGAAGGAGGGACATAAGGAAAGAAGGAAAGACGGAAGAAAGAAAAACCGGAAGGAAGGAAGGAAGGAAAAATGGAAGGAAGGAAGGAAGAAAGGAGGAAGGAACGAAGGACATAAGGAAGGAAGAAAAGAAGGAACGAAGGAAAAATGGAAGGAAGGAAAAATGGAAGGAAGGAAGGAAGGAAGGAAGGAAGGAAGGAAGGAAGGAAGGAAGGAAGGAAGGAAGGAAGGAAGGAAGGAAGGAAGGAAGGAAGGAAGGAAGGACATAAGGAAGGAAGAAAAGAAGGAAGGAAGGAAAAATGGAAGGAAGGAAAAATGGAAGGAAGGAAGGAAGGAAGGAAGGAGGAAGGAAGGAAGGAAGGAAGGAAGGAAGGAAGGAAGGAAGGAAGGAAGGACATAAGGAAGGAAGAAAAGAAGGAAGGAAGGGAAAATGGAAGGAAGGAAAAATGGATGGAAGGAAGGAAGGAAGGAAGGAAGGAAGGAAGGAAGGAAGGAAGGAAGGTAGGAAGGTAGGTAGGGATGGAGGAAGGAAGATAGAAGAGACGGACGACGTAATTCTCCATCATGACCTCAAATGTCTTGTTCCATCGATCAGAAACCGACCGCCTCCATCTCCTCTCCCTCCGCCGCCGCAGTCGCCCCTCTGCCTCAGCAACCTCTGCTGCAGTAACCGCTGCCTCCCTTTGTCTAAACTGCGTAGGTCGCTGCTATTGTGGCTGGGATGTCTGTTTGTCTGCCCTGTGTTGATAAGAACAGAAGAATAGTCCCTTAAGCTAGCCCTGAGGTAGCCATGGGTGTGAAGTGTTAGCGACTTCAAATTCTTAGCCTCGGCATATGACGGCGGGTGGTCAGTCCTCTCCCTCGCCGTCTCATCTTCTCATCGACATTGTGCGGTCAGTGTATTCATTATAGGTGGGGCGCAGGTGAAGCAGAAAAATCTCAGAACAAAGTCTGCCCTGGCGAATATTTGAACCCCGAACTCTCACAGCCAAGTACATATATATATATATATATATATATATATATATATATATATATATATATATATATATATATATATACATACATACAGACACGCATACATGCATATATATATATATGCATTCGTACACAATACATACAGCAATTTTCGAATGTCAATCAGTGCAAGGCTATTATTGGCTTTGTCTCTGTGCGCTAACTGACGCATTGAATGTCTAAATGAGTTGGACATGAATGCAGTTCTAGCATGACATCTCTTGATGAGGAGCATTGAGGTGCACTGATATTGCCACAGTCATACAGAACACAATGACGCCAAATGACGCTGACTCACGTCACAGCATGACTTCGGATGACAGTGGCTTTGACGGCGTGCATGACGCTCTATCTATCTTTCGGGCGCTTTGGACGAAGAAAGAAAAGTCTTATCAGCGTCCCTGATTCAGAGACTCTGAATAGAGATGGGAGGGTAGGTGGTCGTCGTTTTATCGGCTTAGGCGCCTTGAAGTGGCATGAAACATGAAGTGACAGACAGACAGACAGACAGACAGACAGACAGACAGACAGACAGACAAACACACACACATACACATTACACACACACAGACAATACACACAGACACACAGACAGACACACAAACACACAGACAGACACACAGAGGCAGATATACAGACACGCAGACAGACACGCACACAGACGCACACACAGACGCACACAAAGATACACGGACAGACAGGGAAACAGGCAGACAGAAACACAGGCAAGGAAGAGAGAGAGAGAGAGAGAGAGAGAGAGAGAGAGAGAGAGAGAGAGAGAGAGAGAGAGAGAGAGAGAGAGAGAGAGAGAGAGAGAGAGAGAGAGAGAGAGAGAGAGAGAGAGAGAGACAAGGAGGAGCACATAGATAGCTAATAGAACTGCGGAGTTAAGTCGTGTGTTCTCTGTGCGTTTGATGTATGGCTTAATCTACGTCCGATTCTTCGCTCTCCTATTCTTCATGACCTCTTTCTGACCTCTTGCATCCAAGTATCATATAGCGCCAGAACAGCGCAGCGGCCAGACAGTTGACGCTCCATTAATCCTGATTTACACTCCGCAGGGATCAGCAGCCGCAACCACGGATTTCCCCACGGACTGACACATCATCATCCCACCACCACCAACACCACCCACCACCTATCACCACTAGGAAAATGAGAAGGGTGGTGGTGTTGTTGGTGGAAAATGAAGACTTGATGCAGGTAAAGATAGAGCATGAATAAGAGGAGGAGGAGGAATAGGAGGAGGAGGAGGAGGAGGGAGAGGAAGAGGAGGAGGAGGAGGAGGAGGAGGAGAATGATGAATGGGAGAAGGATACATAAAAAATAAATGCCTTTAGCAATGCTAAACTATCCTAACTGTATGCTCAAACGAGCCACAATTTTGCATATAGCGCATGCATTGTATTATTTAAAGAATGACCCTGTCTGTTGGTCTGTCTGTCTGTCTGTTTGTCTGTCTGTCTGTCTGTTCGCCGTCTGTTACCTTTCTGTCTCCCCTCTCCCTCGTTTCCCCTTGATCTGTGTGTAAGCAGAGAGAAATGCCTTTCATCACCACTTTTTACTCGCAAGATGAAAATTCTTGGTATTCCCGATTACTTCAGTTCCAGTAAAGGCTAAGAATTCACATCTTAGAATGCAATAACCTGGTATTACTCTGTCGCTGGACCCACTGCGTCAAACAGTCTTCCCGATCACGTGAAGAATGCACTGAAGACGTTCCAATCAAAGCTCAAGACCTACATTTATTTAAAGCAGGCCCACCATATGACTGCCAGTAATTTTTGAACTCATGTACAGCGCCGTTTTCTTCGGCCTCGGCCGTATGACAGCGCTATGTAAATCGTAGATATTATTATTATTATTATTATTATTATTATTATTATTATTATTATTATTATTATTATTATTATTATTATTATTATTATTATTATTATTATTATTATTATTAATGAAGCAGTGGCTTAACAAACAGCGGAAAAGATAAACGGTTCATCAGAAAGTTGAACGACTAGAAAATTCCGATGATTAAAACGTATTAACCTGCATACTTGGCCCCCTCCCGCGCCCCCCCCACCCCCAATGAAAACTTCAGGTGCCGTCACGGACCCCTCAGTCCTCACCACTGAGAAAAAGTTGCGACGCTCTCGGTTGTACTGAAGGGTGCGTGATGGATGTGGTCGGTTAGAAACATTCGACGAAAGGTCAGTAGAGGAAAGAGGAGAGGTTGAAAGGCGTTGTCGTTAGGTGAGTCGGGTTGGTGATGGTTTCATTTCCATGGAGCGCTGAGGAGGAGGAAGAGGAGTGGAGGAGGAGGCGGAGATGAGAAAGATGAAGAGGATGGAGGGAGAAGTGCTGATAGGAGGAAGTAGGACAGGAGGCAAAAGAGGAAGAGCGATAGGAGGAGGAAGAGGAGAGGAAAAGGAGAGGAGGTGGAAACAGTAAGAAAAAGACGAGGAGGAAGGATGGAACAAGGGAAGAAGAGGAGAAGGAAGAAAAGAAGGAGGAAGAGCAAAAGCAGGAAAATGATGAGATAAAGGAGGACAAGGAAGATAAATCGGAGGAGAAAGAAGAGGGAAAGGATGACATGGAAGAAGAGGAGCGGAGGGAGGAGGAAAGAAGAAAGAGGAGGAGGAAGCGTAGGAGAAGGAGGGGGACGTGGAGGGATTCTGTAGTTCAGTTGGCCGTGACGTTAAATAGATTAGACGGCGGGGTTGTTAATATTCCGCCTCGAGCCCTGACCCCAACGACGACGATGACACTCCCAAACGTCACGCATCTCTGCTTCTGCTTGCCGCCTCACGATGCGATGGGGATGCTGCTGCTGCTATTAACTCGTTCTCGTCTCACATCGAAATGAGGGATTTCCTCGAATAGGAGAAGGGGAAAGAAGAATAGACTGAGGAGGAGGAGCAGGAGCAGGAGGAGGAGCAGGAGGAGGAGGAGGATGAGGAGAAGGAAGAAGAAGAAGAAGAAGAAGAAGAAGAAGAAGAAGAAGAAGAAGAAGAGGACATAGAGGAAGAAAACAAGTAGCAGCAGCAGTAGTAGGGGAGGAGGATGAGTAAGAGAAGTAGTAGGTGAAGAGAAGATTAGTGGAAAAGAAGGAGAAGAAGGCGAACGAGACAGTAAAGGAAGGAGAGGATAAGAGGAGTATGAGGAGGGGAAGCTCTAGTCGTCGTCTGATGGGTTTATCAGTGGAATTTCGAGGGATCAGCCAAGCACCAGCCAGTCTCTGTATCCCCTTTCCAGATTCTGCAGACGCATCCCTGCCACGTCCCGATGAATTATGACTTCGATATGTCTGCTTCCTGTTTCTCCTAAGTGTCTGTCGATTCCATTCCGTCCATCCGTCCCAAAATCCTACAACATATATAGACGTCGGTCCTGGATGGCTCCACTTTTGTTATACGTCTTCAGTTCTTTCGTTCTCTCTCTCTATCTATTTTTCTTTCTTTTCTTCTTTCGTTCTACCTTTCTTTCTTTTCCTGTTTTCTTACCTATCTTTCTTTGTTTCCTTGTTTCTTCTTTCGTTTTTCCTTTCCCTCTTTTTGCTTTCTTTGCTTCTTCATTTCTTTCTTTCTTTTTCTCCTCCCTTCCTTTGTTTTTCCTTCTTCCTTCTGCGCAACCCAGATCAGGGACTCTCCTAATTGTGATCGTAAACTCTAAATTTCTAAAGCGCAACTCTAAAGCTAAGCGAAGGGCAGCAGCTTATCCACGAGAGCTGAATGCCCGTCAACATTCAACCGTGGGTAGTGAGTACTTCGTGGGTCAGTCGTTACTTGTCTGCGCGAGACTGCCATATATACAGGAAAAATATGCGTCAAAGACGTAGACCACAAAACTTCAGTCAACACGGCTACCAAAATACAGCAAGTCTCTAAGAGACAAAACCATACTTGTTCGAAAACTAGCACAAGTCATCCATAAACGGAGATAAAGCCTTCCACATGTCGAGAGATTGGTATGCAGAACTTTTTTTATTTCTTTATGACTTCTACATTTTGTTAGGGCCTTAGGCTAATGAGAAGTGCTTGCAAACGTTATGAAAAGTCGTTGTGGAAATGCCCTGGAACATAATTAGAGGCTTATTCTGAGACTGCGTGTAGTTTGCATACCGTGCACAAGGACTTGTATAAGTTTTACGCCTCCAGTAATGACGAGACCCTGCAACAATAACAGCAACAACAACAACTCCTAACGTTATGTTTTTATTTCTGATTGATTACAGTTTTCTCGGTTAAGAAAAACAATACTAAATAAAAAAAATATATAATAAGGCGTATGCTTGAGTTAAGTTAGACTGGGTTTCGATGGTTGTTCCTGCGAGGCCCTTTTTTGTTGTCACCAATCTCTCGACATGTAGAAGGCTTTGTCTCCCTCTATGGATGACGTGCTAGTTTTCGAACCAGTCTCATTTTGTCTCTTAGAGACTTGCTGTATTTTGGTAGCCGTGTTGACTGAAGTTTGAAGTCTACGTCTTTGAGGTATATTTTTTGCTGTGCATTTTGCAGTAAATTATTTTAACCTAAAACTGGCTAATCTTTTATACAGACGAGTAACAAGATATTAATACTACATGTCCTCTGAAAATTTGCAAGACCGCTGCTCTGTATAATATGACGTAGGACGTCGTAGGTCTTGGTAATGTCGTTTGAAAGGTCAGATTCAACCATTACTTCAGATAATGGAAATCAGTATCACATTTCTCAATGGCGATCGTGTGGTTTAACTCCGGTCCCTTGACTGGTTCGAACCCTATAAATAATTATATAAAATGAAAAACTAATGCAAAAACGTCCTGTAATTTAGACAGTAATAATATCTGTAACAATAATGTTAATAGTCATAATAAAATTAACACAGCAACAGGAATAATAGTAATGACAATAATAATAATAATGAAATGTGTTTTTGTTCCGGATGGATTACACTTTTCTCGGGTTAAAAATAGCAATGCTTAATGGCAAAATATAATAATAAAACTTAATTTGACGAGGTTTAACCAACTGGGTATTATTTCGGGAGAAGATTTTTTAGTCCTGATGAGAGGAAGATAATAATAATAATTATAATAAAAAATGTAATAGAAATCATGTATTTCTCGGCGTGTAGGGTTTCAATTGTCCTCATAATTACAAGACGCTCACCCAGTAACTGAAAGAAATGCAGAAAGTTCCTATTCCCTGTACCAGTCCCTGCATGTGGTAAGGCAAGCTGGAGGGAGAAGAGTAGGAGAAGGAGGTAAAGAAGGGAAAGGAGGAGAAGAAGGCAAAGAAGGAGGAGAAGGACAAGGGAGAGGTAGAAAAGGGAATAGTAATCGCGATCTCGAGATTTCTACAGCGTCCCAAAAAGGAGCAAGCCTATTCACTGGCACTCAGTCAAAACAACATCGATAGGCAGGTAAGGTAAATTTCAGTTCCAGGTCATGATCGAAATGTCATGCAGGAAGACAGTCAAACAACGACGGTAAACAGTGTTTAGAATTGAAGCGGTGAGAGAGGTAAAGGGATGAGGTGGAATCAGGATGAGATTTGTGGACAATGATGTTGGAAGAGGCCGAGAAGTAGAAGGACGAGCAGGAGGAAGAGGAGGAAGAGAAAGAGGAGGAAGAGAAGGAGGACGAAGAAGAGGATGAGGGAGAGAAGGAGGAGGAAGAGGATGGAGAAGATGTAGAGAAGTAGGAGGAAGGTGAGTAGGAGTAGGAGGACAAAGAGGACGAGGAGGAAGAAGAGGAATAGAAGTAGAAGGAGGAAGAATAAGAAAAGAAGGAAGAAGGAGCAGAGGCATAGGAGGAGGAAGAGTGAGTAGGAGTAGGAGGACAAAGAAGAGGAGGAGAAGGAAGAACAAGAACAGAAGTAGAACGAGGAGGAAGAACAGATGTGTCTGAACGTTCGTCTGTCTGTGTCTTTCGTATGTGGCACAAGTAAAAGACAGGACTGGAATTAACTGGGAGCCAATCTACGAGAACCGACGGACCGACTCGAAGGAGCAGCTGGCTCCACCGACCTGTTGGTCTCATCCATCGCAACTGCAGCCGAGGATTATGCGTCGACACTTGCTCCAGTAATTGACTGATTAAGCAGCTCCCTGTTTTCATCCTGCTCGACCGTCCACAGATCACTGTTTGTCTGTCTTTAATTCCGTCTGTTTTTCTGTCTGTCTGCTTGCATGTATGCATATATTATGTGGTACGTGTGTAAGTGTGTAAGTGTGTGCATGTCTGTTAGTTGCTGGCGCACTTCTCTGGTGTACGTGTCTAGTCTGAAGTGTGTTCTGAAGTCAGAGAGGAGTTTTTCTGCCAGCCTTCATGTGCGCTTAATGAGCATCGTAAGATGACGGTGTCTCATTTCAGTGGTATTGTATTTGCAATTTATTCTATGTTTTTATGTATGTAATATGTATGTGTTTATAATTTATGTATGTATGTAAGCAAACTAGGCATGTATGTATGTATATATATATGTATGTATGTATGTATGTATGTATGTATGTATGTATGTATGTATATATGCATGTATGTATGTATGTATGTATGTATGTATGTATGTATGCATGTATGCATGTATGTATGTATGTATGTATGTATGTATGTATGTATGTATGTATGTATGTATGTATGTATGTATGTATATATGTATGTATGTATGTATGTATGCATGTATGCATGTATGTATGTATGTATGTATGTATGTATGTATGTATGTATGTATGTATGTATGTATGTATGTATGTATGTATGTATATATGCATGTATGTATGTATGTATGTATGTATGTATGTATGTATGTATGTATGTATGTATGTATGTATGTATGCATGTATGCATGTATGTATGTATGTATGTATGTATGTATGTATGTATGTATGTATGTATGTATGTTACTATGTATGTTTATGTTCAGCTCTAACTGTCTGTATAGACCTGTCCATCCATTGCAATCTCTGTGACTGCACCTTTACCCGATGTGTCTGTTTCTCTCTCTCTATCTGTGTCATTGGCTGTCTCACTATGTCTGTCTCCGTCTCTGTATGTCTCTGAGTCACTCTGCCTCTGCTGATCTGTCTTTTTGCCATCACACGACGATGACTCAGTTGTTTACCAGCTGGAAACGATCCCAAGTGGGATCTCGAGACCTGTTTACCAAATAAGTCATCGCACGTGTATGTTTATAGCTGGGCATTTATATTGCGCCCCCCCCCCCAACAGAGGCTCTTGGATGCCTGGAACTTGTCCGTCCGATTGATCTAAAAGACTGCATTTAAACATAAGACGAAATTGCTTTCCTCGCTTTTCATGGCGGCAAAGTTCTGCTTTCAAGTGAAGATCTGTTCTTGAGAGACGGTTCGAGAGTCAGTAATATGTCTGGCATCTTAATTTGTACTGAAGTTAAAAGGAGGAATTCCGATTGAAGAAGACTCAAGACTACCTCTGAGGCGGTCTCTCTGTCTCCACCGACAGATTATCTCTTCGATGTTTACTGATTACGGAGTGGCTTTGGTGCGCCATCGGATGATGCCTTGTGCATTATGCAACAGAGAAGTCATTATTCATTCATTCAGGGATTTATATAGCGCCCGAACAAGATACCTACTCAGAGACTCTTCCAGCCAAACTCCGGCGTGGTGGCTCAGTGGTAAGTTCGGCGCCTTGTGACCGGAGGGTTGCAGGTTCGAATCCCACTCTAGCCGCTGCGTACGGACCTTGGGCAAGTCCTTCACTCGCAATTGCTCGTGGCGCTTCGGCGTGAAAATTCCGGCACAGTATCAAATGCTGTAGTCGGGAGCGCCTCTGAGTAGTAGTAGACTTCGAGAGGCGCTATAGAAATATCCGAAATAAATAAATAAATAAAGAACAGATGCTGGTAAAAGGTTTGTGCAGAATGCAGGTACACGGTTCCAGTTGAGGCAGGCAAAGCGACCCCCACCAGCACCCAGCTACCGGGCGAAGCACAGCGGGCTGCCTGTAGAATGCACCCAGGTACACGGGTCCATCTGACCCATCGACCTCTGGACAATGCGTATGCACGCAAAGAGGACCCAAGGGCTAGCAGAGAGAAGCAGCCGCGCCGATACAAAGAAGGCTATATAGACAGATAGATAGACGGACAGAGAAACATATAGATAGTGAGAAATCATCCAGAGCCAGTCTTTGCACATGGGCAATTGTATGTTGCATTAACTCGAGCAAGAAATGATCAGTTAGGCCTACTCGATGTCTTTGTTAAGAACACCCAGGAACAAGTACAAGTGCTGCCCAAACATATAACATCGAACGTTTACCAAAAATGTTGTCATCAAACATTTATTGTAGTGATAACAATTAAGCTTACTTTTTTCAATCTGAAGCACATGTGTCTGAAGCACATTTTACTTTTCAATATTACAGCTTATTATAATGTTAATTTACATTCCGTGATCTTTCACGGATTACAACTAGTCAATAATAACCATAGTAGATGACGAGGTTACACGCAGTTCAACAATACGACCTATGCCGCTTCTTCATGACAGCCTCAGGACTCGAACCAGAGTCGCAAAAAGAGAAAAGCAGACGCGCTAATCACTCGGAAACGGTGCCACAAAGTCGTTTAGGTGTTAATGTACATCGAGTAAAAACTGCCAACATCGTCTGCAGGTCTATAATAGTTCGATGTATCACAGCGCATTTTTCAGCCAATCAGTGTTGATGTTACATACAAACAAATCCATAATCGACGAATCCAAGTTGATGACTTATATTTCTAGATAACGTGGGTGCTAAGCTCTCAATCTGATTCGTTGGTCCCCCTCTTTTCTATACCTTCTCTTAATCTTAGCCATGGACCGCTTGGCTTAGTGTTGATCGGCCTACGATAAACTGTGTATCGTCTTGTTGGCTTCGGTTCTGTTGAACGGCTCGGATGCAGTGTTTATTAAGTCGACCAGGTGCATAAGCATCGCATCGGATCATGTCTTCTGGTAGAAAAAGTAAGTAATGTTTCAGAGTAAACATATACAGTGAACGAACGAAGTTATTGGTTTTAGAACTTAACGTATCTGCTGAGATCTCGGGCTTCTGCTTTCTCTGACGCATTTCTACAGGGAAACTTCTCCAAAGGACTTCCGACAACGATTTAGGCCTAATGTGAAGCGACTGATACCCTGTGCATTATAATAGCCGCGCTATTGTTGTTGTTGTTGTTGTTGCTGTTGTTGCTGTTGTTGTTGTTGTTGTTGCTGCTGCTGTTGTTGCTGTTGTTGTTGTTGTTGCTGTTGTTGTTGTTGTTGTTGTTGTTTTTGTTGTTGTTGTTGTTGTTGTTGTTGTTGTTGTTCTTATTATTATTAAATAAATTTTTAACGCGTTCACGGTCACATCGAAATGTGAATCTGAGGCGCGGATAGCCAGCTGCCTGCAAAAGAAGATGCAGTTAGATATCGAAGTGCTTGAAAGCCAAGGAGAAATAATGAGTTTTGAGTCACTTTTGAAGGAAGGAAGTGAATTTGAGCCACGAAGAGAGAGTGGCAGTCGCTATAGAAGTCATTAGATTAGTGCTTTTTTCAGCCGGAACGGCGTTCCGGCACCTTTTTTCAGCTCCTAAAAGATAATTTATTTATTTTAAAAATAAAAATAATTATTTAGTCTTTTCAATTTAATTTAAGTGTTTTGAACTGTTTTCAGTGTTTATTGAGACCCTCCCAATCCCATTCCCGTTTTTCTCGGGATTTTAGCTCGTCCATAATTGTTCCGTTCCGGAACCTTTTTTTCTATAAAAAAAGCACTGCATTAGATCATGATTAGATTAGGGGTCACGCAGCTTCTACACAGTCGTGAAGACAAGTATGTTGCCCCTATTCCTATACATTGTCCCCAAGGTGAACCACAATGCGCTCATGTCCGCAACTGGTGGCCAGTTATGGGTCCCATGTGGGTCGACAACCTGTCAGAGCACCTCTACCTTTAGAGAAAAACAAGGAGTAGTCAATTCAGCTAGCCCTGAGAGGCAGCCCTGAATATGAACTGTTGACAACAGTTACTGCACATTTTTTTAGCCTCGGCATATGAGGTCAGGTGACCAGCCCTTCGCTTCGCCGTCTGATCATCCCACTGACAATGTATGTAGGGTCGGGGTACTCATTAGGCCTACAGCAGAATTCGCTAGGGACGAATGTAGACCCCGAGAGAGTGAAACGATTTTCTGCCCTGGCGGAGATTTGAACCCCGACCTTTCTTTCGCTTGACAGTCCAGCACTCTAACCACTAGAGTCTCCCACACCCTGTCGCAGAAGTAGCGCCTGAGTCCGTTACTGAACGTGGGCAGCCACCGTAAATTATTTAACCTAATATCCGTCAGTTGAAAAAAATTGCGTTCGCTTATAAATGCTCATTTACCGTCGATTCATTTCGTGTTCTTCAGCGGACACTTGGTCCGCTTTCTCGACGATCCCTGGCAGTGTGCCCTGCTCAGGGGCGTCTATCCCCCCTAAGTCATTGGAGCAACGTCCCTTTCCCCCCTCTTTCCCCCCTTCCCGTTCCTTCCCCCTAAAATGGTGGCACACACACTGACAGATCTCCCCCCTATTTCTTGGATGGAGCATTTGCTCCAAGGTTTCTATGGTGTAGACGCCCCTGGCCCTGCTTCTTGTGTCGTTGTCATCATCGTTGCTGTTGTGTTGTTGTTGCTGTTGGTGGTGGTGGGGTTAGTGGTGGTGGTGGTGGTGGTGGTGGTGGTGGGATTGGTGGTGGGATTGGTGGTGGTTGCAGTGGTCTCAGACCGTGGATATTTTGGTTTGTGCGAGAAGAAATGATGGAATAGATTTTCGTCGAAATAAAACGCTGTTGATGTGGCGTAACTGTGGTCCCGGTCGATGTTATAAATGGCCTGTAAATGAGGTTCGTCGAGAGGAACAAAGGAGCAACGGAGGGAGGGAGGAAAGCAGCGAGGCATGGACAAAGGCGGGGTGGAAGAGGGCTTTCCATTAAGACAATGGAAGGAGGAGGAGGAAGAGGAACCAGGAGGAAGGGAGGAGTAGGAGGAGAAGAAAGAGGAGGGAACGAAAAGAAGACAGAGGAGGATGAAGAAGAGGAAGAGGAGGAGCAAGAGGAGGAGGACGACGACGACGAGAAGATGGAGGAGGAGGAGTAAGAGGAGAGTAAGAGGAGGAGGAGGACGAGGAGGACGAGGAGGAGGAGGACGAGGACGAGGAGGAAAAGGAGTAAGCGGAGGACGTGGTTGAGGAGGGAAGGAGGACCATGATGAGGAGGATTATATGAGGAAAATGACAGCGACGAGGAGGAGGAAGAGGAAGAGGAGGAAGTGGAGAGGCATGAGGAGGACGGGTGCTAAGCAGGAGACGTCAATATTACAGCGACCGACGACGATTCCTGTTTGAGTTGTAAGGAGACGTGCGTGTCTACACACGACGACCATATGTAGGTCCATTCAGAACACGCGTTATCGATTACACGTGGCTGTAGTGGTTAAGGAGACGGCGAGTCGAACCAGAGACAGAAAGAAGGAGACAGACAGAGACAGACGGAGACAGAGACAGTCAGAGACAGAGAGAAGGAGAGAGACAGACAGAGGCACATACGCATAACCGTGGGGGGCTGAATAAAAGGACCTCCCTGGTCAACTGGCATTTATTTCAGAGTCGGCTTTACATTTCCTTTTCGTATCGTCGTCACTAACGCTGGCGTTTCCTTTCAAGTCCTCTGACCGAAGACCATGCTAACGACGCTTTCATGTCTCCTTGTTTACACGTCTGTGTGCCTGTATGCCGCTCTCTTCCTGTAGGCGTTGCTATGCGTCTGTTCTTCTGAGTGTATTTCTATGTGCGCTTGTCTCTGTTTCTCTCAGTATTTGTGTCTCGCTTTCTTGCGATCATATCTCGATAACTTCGTTGTCAACGCAACAGGCGCAGAAGGAATTCAGGTGCTAGTAAGAAAATACGGATTACACAATCTCCCATGAGCGTGGCTATTTATTTATTTATTTATTTATTCCGGATATTTCTATAGCGCCTCTCGAAGTCAACTACTACTCAGAGGCGCTCCCGACTACAGCATCTGATACTGTGCCGGAATTTTCACGCCGAAGCGCCGCGAGCAATTGCGAGTGAAGGACAATCCAGGACCTCCTCCTCCTCCAAGTGAAGGACTTGCCCAAGGTCCGTACGCAGCGGCTAGAGTGAGATTCAAACCTGCAACCCTCCGGTCACAAGGCGCCGAACTTACCACTGAGCCACCACGCCCCACGATGTATGCTATGTATGGCAGGCTTATGGGGTGCCGTTGCCCCACTTTTTGCACTGGGGTACCGTACTCCACTTTGCATATCATGAATAAACAATGCGTCTTAAATTCAGTAAGAGCTTGAAATTCTTCAACCACTTTTCGTAATTACTACTCGAAAGAGAAGGGGAAATAATTGGTACTCATACTTTCTAGACCAAAGTTACGCACCTGAGTTTGGCTTATATGGGGCGTGTGCATGCCAGTGCAATGAACGAGCAAGTGAGCGACAGAGTGCGAGCAGTGAGCAGAAGCCGTGTTTGGGTCATCCGTCTTCTTCTTGTTTATTGTTGTTCTATTGATCAACAGCGTGTGAACTGTCGCGTGAGGCATATGCATGAGATCGCAACCCGTATATATATATATATATATATATATATATATATATATATATATGTAATATATATATATATAATATATATATATATATCGGAAACTTGTTTAGCATTACAGTGCCTGTATTCATTGCAGTCTGTCTGTCTGTCTATCTGTCTGTCTGTCTGTCTGTCTGTCTGTCTGTCTGTCTGTCTGTCTGTCTGTCTGTCTGTCTGTCTGTCTGTCTGTCTGTCTGTCTGTCTGTCTGTCTGTCTGTCTGTCTGTCTGTCTCTCCTCTCCTGTCTCTACGAGTTACATGCAAATGTTGTTTATAACGATGCAAACACTAAATATTATTAATTACACTAATTATTATTATCGTCATCGTCGTCATCATCACCATCGTCATTGTAAGTGAGTTAGAGTGCGACGTAAGAGGGCGACTGGTCATTGTATGTGGAGGTTGTCACGCATGTGTAGTGGCGAGAACGTTTTGGAAGTGAGGGTGAGTGGATACGTTTGAGCATTAGTGACGTCAGTGACAGCTAGCCTCTGCGTGACGGTGACATGTGTGACTGTGTGTATTTGTTCCATCGTATGAGTTAGGAAGGGGGCTTGCTATATTCGGTGCTTGGGTGTAAAGAGCAGCGACTTTGGTGCTGTTTCAACGAACTTCTCGTTTTATATGATAAGAAATGAAAACTCAGAGATTGTGTGTCTTGTTTTGAGTTGAGATGTGCAACTGATTTGTCGAATGCCGGACAGTTTCCCCCCTGGACACATTCCCCCCCGGACACTTTCCCCCCTGGACAATTTCCCCCCCGGACAATTTCCCCCCCGAATCTAGGTAGGTCATTTTCCCCCCCCGGACAAATTCCCCCCTCTGTGGATTTATGTATGTATGTATGTATGTATGTATATGTGTATATATGCATCTATGTATGCATGTATGTATGCATGTATGCATGCATGTAAGTATGTATGTATATATGTATGTATGTATGCCTGCATGTAAGTATGTATGTAAGTATGTATGTAAGTATGTATGTATGTATGTATGTATGCATGCATGTATGTATGTATGTAAGTATGTATGTATGCATGTATGTATGCATGTATGCATACATACATACATACATGTATGTATGCATGTATGCATACATGCATACATACATGTATGTATGTATGTATGTATGCATGTATGTATACATGTATGTATGTATGTATGTATGTATGTACGTATGCATGTAACTATGTATGCATGCATGTATGTATGTATGCATGTATGTATACATGTATACATTTATGCATGTACGTATGT
>OY744609.1:14648743-14651243 GCA_963556255.1 Allolobophora icterica | reverse complement strand
ACAGCAAAGGCTTCTTGTTCCTATTCAGTTGTCGTCTTTCTTCACCTTCAACGCAGCACGCACTACGAATGCTGACCACGCTCGAACTGTCAACCCTACATGGAACTCCGTTGGTCTGGCTCTACGTGGGTGCGAGGGCTAGCCAGCATTGCTTTGTGTTTCATTGTATTACTTTTAATTTCTTTGTGCTGCATTGTAGGCCTATTACTTTGCGTCGCTTTGTATTTAGTTGTAATACTTTGCATTTTACTACTTTACATTGTATTACTTTGCATTGTATGATATTGCATTGTATTACTTTGCACTGTTTGGTATTGCATGGCATTACTTTGTATTGTATTACTTTGTATTGTATTACTTTGCATTGTATTACTTTGCATTGTATTACTTTTCATTGTATTACTTTGCGTTGTATGATAATGCATTGTATTACTTTGCATTGTATTACTTTGCGTTGCTATGTATTGCATTGTATTACTTTGCATTGTTTGATATTGCATTGCATTGTTTACATTACTTGGTATTGCATTGTAGTACGGTGATTTTTCAGCTCTTGGGCATCACTTGCTTTCAGATTAGCTTGTTATTCTCAATGCACTCCAAAAACCATTTGCATGATGAACTTTGGCCTTCAGTCTGTGCTTATGTGACCCAGTAAACAACGCAGTGGAATTTGATACTGATGTAAATAACAAGTCGTGCGATGCGATGTTCCACTGTCCTGGACCTCGGCATTCGTCCGCTGCTTTTACGAGGGCCTAACAGTAGGAATCGAGCGCTTTCCACGTGTACACGTTCCAGACACGAGATATGGGAGAATGCACTTACTGTACGTCCTACCTGTACTGCAGGCACAAAATTATAAGTGGTTCAGCGAAGACTCCGGTGAACTGGTCAGGAGGAAAAATGCCAGGTGACCGAATCCCACACAATGCATTACATGCGAGACTCGAAGGATAGATGAACAAAGGAAGCGTGCTATAGATCAGTAATATCAACAAAGACATCATAACACTTGGACTAAAACACGAGAACAACTCTGAATCTGACAAAAGACAGAACATAATTTATTCGCACCCATCTCCCACGAATGGCTGGCATCAGGAACTGAGGCTGATGATGATGATGACGATAATGATGTAAATGATGATGATGATGACGATAATGATTGTAATTGTAACAGGGGCGTAGCTAGCTTTTCATGGGCCCGGGTGCAGAGGGTCCCCCACGGGCCCCTGTTTGGCCTTGTAAGGCTTGTAGCCTAGTGTTCTTACCAATACTGTCATGAATTCCTGTGTATGCCACCCGCCACATAGGCCAAATGCCTAAATCAAGGTCTTAGGTCACACTGATAAATTTGGGTAACATATCGCTATTATACAGATAAATCAAAGATATAAATAAGACAATAAGCAAAATTAGTCATTCTGTTTACAAACTTCACTCTAGGCCTACTAGTACTATGCTGTTTGTGTACTGCCTACAAAAACTAAACAATTACATTTGATATTTAAGTATGCAATACAACTCATTCACAGAATAAACATGAATGCTGCAAGAATGAGTTATTTCTCAATCAGATAATTTAACACATGTCACTTTGCATACGTACTTGCAGTGCATGCAGTGACTCAGATTTATTCACTTATAGTACAGGCCCTAGTACTTAAAACAATGCCATGGCATTATAGTTTTCTTTCTAGCCTTTTGTTCAGCAAAAATGTGAATCATCCTCGCAAAGTTAATCATCCTTGCACGCTGTACAATCTGTTATCGGTACCGATCCAGTTTCAGAAATTGCTGTCGCCGAGTCTGCCTTAGTGACAATGAAACTGGAGATTTTTGTCAATTTCCCTGATTCTGTTTCAATCTGTTGACGTCGTTTAGGTTTCGCAAATCCGCTTAATATTTTTTATGTAAGCTTAATACTCGTGTTACGTCTTGCAGACATAGTGTTTCATAGAGAACAGTTTAAACTTCAACAGTCTGCTAATTTGAATTATTTGACGCATATCGGCATAACATTTTCATTTTGCTAATTCACTTCATTTTCTCAACTTAAAACTGCATTAGTCATTACTACATAATTTGTGCACATAAACTCTTACGTCATTATACAATGTGAAAGTCGTCACTCGAGACGCAAAAACAAGTTAAAAGGAGTTCAGTATGGTGGCTGGCAGCTGGCTATGTTAAGGATAATGCAAGTGTGTCGACTGTCGAAGCATTCTAACATCACAACTACTAGATCTGTCACCAAATGAGCAATAATGTGAATTAGATTAATTGTAAAACGAAACTTTCAATTGTGGTTATACAAAATTGTCTGGTGTCTCTGTGGGCCCCTGGAGGTCGTGGGCCCGGGTGCCTTGCACCCTCTGCACACATGATAGCTACGCCCCTGAATTGTAATTGTAACCGAAAACTAATATAGCGCCACTCAAATCAGAGGCGCTTTCAACCCGCATCAATGCCAGCACCGGCAAAAAGGAAAGTTTTC
>OY744609.1:14591243-14646243 GCA_963556255.1 Allolobophora icterica | reverse complement strand
CATACGTACATACATACATACACACAAACACACTTGCGCACAAACGAACATGCACAGCATGGAAGACGAAACATTCTTCCATCAAACTGTCCATATACTGTCAATCTATAGTTCCTCTAGCGGACAAACCTCACTCGCCGTGCTGCGAAATCATCCAAGCGTGACTGTCATACATCTCCTTCTCTTATATAGCGCTACACGCCTTATAGAGTTGCTTCGCTTTGTCTCATGAGATGGTCCGTTTGTGTGTAGGGTTGGTCAGAACGGAGCACTGGTTGACCTTCCTCCGTTGGAGATTCTGCTTCCGTCCACTCTGATTCCTCTCGTCTGCATCGTCATGTGTTGTCTCGTCTGCATCGTCAGCTGCTGCTGGTGTCGGCGTCAGCGGAAGATGAAGAAGAACGATCCGACAGCACAACCACCTGCTGAAGCAGCAGGTTGCCATGGCAACGGCAGCCTATTCCAGCGATGCGGCTGCTGCATAGGTTACATTACATTACTTCGTATTGCACTGTATGACTTTTCATTGCTTTGTATTGCATTGCATTACTTTCCACATCTTTGGCTTGCACTGTATATTTTGCATTGCTTTATATTACTCTCTTTTGCACTGTATTGCATTTTATTACTTTTTATAGCTTGTATTCCATTGTATTAATTTGCATTGCTCAAATTTACATAACAGAAACAACCCGTTTTATAATTAGAGAAATTTAGCATTGCGTTATAACATTGCATTACTTCTACACATTTAATGATGATGATGATGATGATGATGATGATGATGATGATGATGATGATGATGATGATGATGATGATGATGATGATGATGATGATGATGATGATGATGATGATGATGATGATGATGATGATGATGATGATGATGATGATGATGATGATGATGATGATGATGATGATGATGATGATGATGATGATGATGATGATGATGATGATGATGATGATGATGATGATGATGATGATGATGATGATGATGATGATGATGATGATGATGATGATGATGATGATGATGATGATGATGATGATGATGATGATGATGATGATGATGATGATGATGATGATGATGATGATGATGATGATGATGATGATGATGATGATGATGATGATGATGATGATGATGATGATGATGATGATGATGATGATGATGATGATGATGATGATGATGATGATGATGATGATGATGATGATGATGATGATGATGATGATGATGATGATGATGATGATGATGGTAATAATAATAATAATAATAATAATAATAATAATAATAATAATAATAATAATTATTATAATAATAATAATAATAATAATGATAATAATAATAATAATAATAACCTCGAGGAAAAAATAATAATAATCCAAGAACTTCTACTAAGCAGAGTCGATGTGCATGCCAAATTCCAGGGTAGCCTAACTTAACAAAACATGACATGGCATAGCAATGCATAACTTAATTGTGTTTTTTAATGCTTCGAAATACGTAGACCCATATGACCTATGTTCAAAGTTCAAACCAATGCAAAAATACGGTAATGCGTAATAGCCAATCCTTCTTTGCTTGGGTAAGTGTCCGACCGAAATCGAAGAGAGAAGAAAAGACAGAAAGAAAGAGAAATCGGAGAAGAACCAGAAGCAGCATAGGGAGGAAATGATTCCAGGATAAGATGGGTTTTTAGTTGAGGTCTGGAGGCCAGAACAGAATCAGCAGAGCGATCGTTTTCCCGTAAGAGTTGTTTATAGTTTACAGTGTATAGTTTATACAGCCTTAATGACTTATAGTGCTTCGCTTCTCAGTCGAGTACCCGAAGCTTTCCGAGAAGCAAATATACTAGAGCGCCGTTCCATCGAATGAGTTTCTGATCAAAATTATGTGCCACTCTGTTGGGTCTGATAGCGACTGTTAATTTTAAACCTACGCGACTACTGTTGTAATCTCGATCCGATCCTCTTGACGCATTCGATATGGGAAGAGTGGGTTTCCATCAAAGCCGCTTTCCTCATCCATAAACATTCAGGTATGCAATAGATACGGGCGAGTGTAAGCATATACCTTGAACGCGGAGGGTTTGTATACAAAGAGCCAGCGCGGCAGTTGCGCTCGTAAATTAAGAACTCTTCGTGTAAGTGCAGTGTGGTATCTTGAGCGGAACGCTTGGTCTGTGAGCAATGACGGAGGATGGTTAATGAAGACAGCTGCAGCTGGTGCCACATCAGTTCCATTCCATTCGTCCATATTCATAAAAGAAACCATTAGACGACCAACTAGCCAAGAATCTCCCTCTGTCTGTCTCTTTGTGCGTTTGTTTGTTCCGCTGTCTCCTTTCTTGTCGCTCTGCTTGTGTCGTTCTAGGATATTTCTGTTAACAGCTGCCGCTTCTGATGTTGCATTGTTTATTTATGCTAAATCCGATACGTGGCTTTAGAGTTGCATTTTCAGGGTTTAACGAGTTCGTAAGAGAAGTCCGGAATGCGGATCTATAGATGCGTCATCGTGCGGGATACGAGTGGCCGATTGGTTAGAGCCCTCGTCTTGTAATTCCCAGAGTGTGGGTTCGAACCTCCTGTGAGACTGTTACTCTGTAGGGACCTCGGAGCAAGTCCTTCACTCACGCAGGAAGTGCGGGAAGAAATTGGAGAGGTGTTAGCCCAGATCTTCAATAAATCAATGCAGACTGGAGAAGTATACCAGAGGAATAGCGGGATGCACTCACTGTTGTTTAAATAGGGAATTAGAAGTGAACCAGGTAACTACAGACCGGTCAGTTTAACCAGTGTGGTGTGCAAGATTATGGAGAGAATTATTAAGGATAATATAGTGGAACATTTGAATAAGAATTATATTATAAAGGGCAGTCAACATGGATTTACCAAAGGCCGTTCGTGTTTGACAAATCTGTTGCAGTTCTTTGGTCTATGAGAGGATTGATGAGGGAAAACCTGTAGATATAATTTACCTAGATTTTGCCAAAGCATTTGACAAAGAACCTCATGTAAAGCTGGCCAAAAAGTTGCAAGAAAGTGGGGTTAGGGGGCAGGTACTAACATACAAAAGGTGGGCATAGGTGATATTCTAGCTGGACGGATGGGCATAGGTGAACATCCTAGCTGGACGACAGTGCTAAGTGGAGTACCACAAGGATCAGTGCTTGGGCCACTGCTGTTCGTACTTTTTATTAATTACATAGACGATGGGATTTTATCTAAAATTTCTAAGTTTGCAGATGATGCAAAACTATGTAGAGCAGTGGATGATGAAGAAGAAGCGAAGGTACTGCGGGAAGATCTGAGGGTATGTTCAGATGGTCGCAGGACTGGCAAATGCTCTTTAATTTGGAAAAGTGCTCAGTGATGCATATGGGGAATAGAAACAACAAGTTTTCATATGAAATGGGAGGTAAGGTATTGAAAGTGAGTGAGGAAGAAAGGGACTTGGGAGTGATTATGCACAAAAGTGCAAAACCTTCAAGGCAATGTGCTGAAGCATCAAAAAAGGCTAACTCAAACTGTAGGTATGATAAAAAGGACAATAGTCGCCAGAGACAAGGATCCAATACTGAGGATGTACAAATCACTGGTTAGGCCACAGTTAGAATACTGTATCCAGGTATAGAATCCATACCTGAAACAGGACATGGAAAAACTGGAGAAAGTGCAAAGACGAGCTACAAAAATGATTTGGGGCTACAAGCATTTGAGCTACGAAGAAAGGTTGAGGAGATAATAATAATAATAATAATAATAATAATAATAATAATAATAATAATAATAATAATAGTAGTAGTAGTAGTAGTAGTAGTAGTAGTAGTAGTGCACTGAAACAGGTTGAAACATTTAAATATCTGGGATCGACCATGAATGCACAGGGTGGCTGCGAGCATGACATCAGGAACAGGATTAAGGTGGCTTGGCAGAAATGGAGAGAACTAACGGGAGTGTTGTGTGACGCCAAAATGCCAACTCAACTCAAGGGAAAGGTATACAAAACAATGGTAAGACCGGTGATGCTATATGGAGCAGAGGCCTGGGCGCTGACAAAAAGGGATGAAGGGTTACTGGAGAGAACAGAGATGAGAATGCTACGATGGATACTTGGGATCTCACTGAAGGACAGGAAAAGAAATGTGGACATCAGAAAGAAGCTCGGGGTGGCATGTATAACTGACAAAGTACGAGAGACCAGGCTGAGGTGGTATGGACATGTAATGAGAAAAGAGGATGATAGTTGTGTGAAAAGAATCATGAATGCAGAGGTATACGGACGCCGCAGCCGGGGACGACAGAGGAAGAGATGGGAAGACACGATACAACAAGACCTAAAACTCCTAAAACTGAAGAAAGAAGATGCTCAAGAAAGAAACAAGTGGAAGAGAAGGATCCGAGTGGCTGACCCCTCTCCAAAGAGGGATTAATTCGAGCCTGAAGGAAAAGAAGAAGAGTAGTAGTAGTAGTAGTAGTAGTAGTAGTAGTAGTAGTAGTAGTAGTAGTAGTAGTAGTAATAATAATAATAATAATAATAATAATAATAATAATAATAATAATAATAATAATAATAATAATAATAATAATAATAATAATAATAATAATAATAATAATAATAATAATAATAATAATAATAATAATAATAATAATAATAATAATGAACAATAAACGCCAGAACATAACAATGAAGAGCCGTCCCAGATTGTTGTTTTGTATTCTCCAGATACTTTTTAGCTCCTGAGGCTTCTGTGTAGCGTATACCTCGGGACCATAACAAAACAACAATTATCGTAGGCTGCACTATAGACATACACAAGCAGAACCATGCATAATATGCATGGTTCTGCATAATATGCATGGTTCTGCTATTATTATTCTTAAACACACACACACACACACACACACACACACACACACACACACACACACACACACACACACACACACACACACACACACACACACACACACACACACACACACACACACACACACACACACACACACACACACACACACACACACACACACACACACACACACACACAGGCTATGCATACTACGGTACACTACATTCAGCGTGAAGAGGGGAAAAAGTTAAACACTGGGCTGGGCTTCGATGGATGATAGACTTATCTAAAGGATCCTCCTCATTGTGCGGGCATCGATCGCTGTTGTTCCCCAGGATACGTCACGAGCCAACCCAGAGGATGATCCTTGCGCTCTTCAGCCCGCGAGGATCTGTAGATACGGCTCTCGCGTACAACGACTCGTCCATTACGATAAAGGCAATGCCAGATTAGACTAAATTCCTTGCATACTGGATCGCCTTCACGGAACAAACCTCGAACCCCGTATACCAGTACAGAAACACTTGCACCTTATCTCAAGTCTTGTCTTGTTAGGTCTGCCTCGGCGTCGTTGAAAAGGTTAACAAAAGGCGCTATATAAATAGATATGTACACGCATACACACATATATAATTATGTATGCGTGGTATTGGCATTACCAAACAATTGGTATTGGTATGTGGGCATAAATGCACACTTAAAATACATAAATATAACTAATGCACCACTAATGCACTCTAGCGCATTTGCCAGTATTTATATTAACTTGCACTTTATGAATTTTCTTACAATAATAATAATAATAATAATAATAATAATAATAATAATAATAATAATAATAATAATAATAATAATAATAATGATGATGATGATGATGATGATGATGATGATGATGATGATGATGAGGATGATGATGATGATGATGATGATGATGATGATGATGATGATGATGATGATGATGATGATGATGATGATGATGATGATGATGATGATGATGATGATGATGATGATGATGATGATGATGATGATGATGATGATGATGATGATGATGATGATGACAGGGGCGTCTGCACCATAGAAACCTTGGAGCAAATGCTCCATCCAAAAATAGGGGGAAAGATCTGTCAGTGTGTGTGCCACCATTTTAGGGAGAATGAAGGGGAATAGGAAAGAGGGGAAGGGGACGTGGCTCCAATGACTTAGGAGGATAGACGCCCCTGGATGATGATATGTACAAACATACGTTCATACTACATAATTACATACTTAAATACTAATCATATGCTTGACTATATGGACGATGTCTGTGTAGGTTCGAGGATCTCTGGGAAGCCGCGTGGGTCGACAGCCAGAGCCAATGGGGTGCTTGACCCCTCGAGGTCAAGGTTATCTGCAGAAGACGAAGAGGACGGTCCATGGGCGACGGAGCAGCTACGACCATTGGCCGTGTCTCAGCTGCTACTGACATCCGATGACCCGTCCTTGTATCCCTGTCACTGCACCCCAGAAGACCACCAGTGCCCACATCATCATCTCCTGCTCCACCGATTCTACGCCCCATCGCCACCTGGCGTCGAGCCCTCTGCGCCGCCTGCCTCCGATTGCATTCCATATTCAACCACGGACTACCGATTTCATGGTGCTACACCTACTACTACTACGTCATATCCGGTCAACGACCACTGTTGCGCATGCGTAAGCCGTCCGTACTTTGAATCGGGTGACAGTGCCGCCGAGGTCAACGGGAGACATGTCGTCTTGTGCCCCGCTTGTGCCCGTCTCCAACCCCCACCCGCTTATGAGGAGTCGTGGACTCATAGGGTCGTCTGAAGAAGACTCCCAAGGGCTCGACTCTGCGAGAAGGGGAAAGGGGTTAGAAGTCCTAGCAGCCCTACTATGTCGTTTTAAACACTGGATGGCACTACTCAACGTAGGCATACGACGCGGGCTGCAAGTCAAAGACGCAGTGCTCCAATTAATCACTATTGACCTCGGAAGGGTAGCAGCCCTTACCACTAGGCCTAATGTTCAACATATCTAAAATGATGCCAATGTACGGACATCTCTAGTGGATGAGACCTGCAGTCGTAAGAGAAGTTACGATCATATTCAACGAATTAAACGTTCAATGGTTAACGAAAAGCAGACCACTAACACACACGCGCGCACACACACGCACACACACACCTGCACACACATTATATATATATATATATATATATATATATATATATAATGACTCCTTGGAATTCGTTGCCCTATATCGTGTTGAAGCTAACTCATAATCGCAATCGTAATCTTGAAACTTCTAAAGCGCCACTCGAAGGCCAAGCGCAGGGCACCAGCTATTCACAAGCGCTGGACAATTGTAGGTGAGCACTGAGCAACTTGTCCAAGGTCGCTACGCAGTGCTTGAGGTAGATTCGAATCTGCGACCCTCCGGTTACAAGGCACAGAACATACCGCTACACCACCGCGTCCCACGAACTGATTAAATCCAGGATTCATTAGGTTTCTAACTCGATTTCTGCTTGACATAAACCGCGGTGACCATGTGATAATGAGTGCATATATAGTTATATAGCCTACACTAGAAAGAGTTGAGCGCTTCCCTTGAGTGTATGATCTACTGCTTAACTAATTTGTGCATGTGCTATCTCAGTGCTATGCCTTGCATATAATACCTGAAGCGACCAGTTATAGAAGTTAAAAGAGGCCGAACTCAATTACCGTATACTGCAGAAGGGTCTTTAATAAGAGCGTCAACCGCCTCTCGATCATACAATCCTGTATGCCTTCAAGACCTAGACGGATACTGCTCGACTGGATGATGGCGAATTATACAGAAAGCTCAAGGAGGAAGCCCAACATCGAGAGGAGTGGCGCCATTGGAGTTTGAACCTGTTCAATGGTAGAGAAGCTGAAGAAGAAGAAGCCTTCAATTAGCTCAGCAGACGAATCCTTAAATGGACTGATGGACAAATGATCGAATTATACGCTACTGCAAACGGGCATTTATAGAAGGCCTATCTCCGATCAAATTATAGCGAATGTGGTCTGAGTAGCCTATATACACGGCCACCAAGTGTATACGACGCAGGTGGTGCTTATAGGCCTAGGCCCTACATCAACCGCGCAGTGGCTGGTAATAAATGGCTGGTTACTGTTTTCGGACCGTTCAACTGGTCAGTTATTGTTTAAAGTCCGTGTTAACTTTCTGGGTATAATACAAAGTTCGGGCTGTCGTTTATAATCGTGGCGTTTATATCCGTTTATTGTAAGTGCAGAAGTGCAGACAATAATTCTGCGTAGCTCAAAGTGCTGCTATTAATTGTCTATCTGCGTTTCGTTATTGTCTTGTAGACCTATAGTTATTCTTAGCTTTTCACTGATCATATTAAACAAATTAATGCATGAATATTACAATAACAATGAGACGAAATTTGTTTGGGTCATAGTCATACACCCTGTGGTGGCTGCAGTTACAACCATGAATTCATTATTTAGGTGTAGGCCTTGTAGCTCTAAAGTTCTTTGGCCGGCTTCAAATTGGTTCTTTGAGTTGTTGAATAAGGTTGCTTTATCAGATTTCAGTTACACCACATAATTATATTTAGTAATGGTTTTGCGAAATGTGTGCTGTATTCGATTATCCAATATATTATTATAAGACTGAGATTAGACTTCCAGTTATGTGTTGGATCAACTTGGACAAGCATAGGATAACTGATGGATGAGTAGCTTGAGAATGGTCCACTCTATCTGTAGGCCGTTAGCTTCTTCAGCGGAGTATTGGCTTCTCTTTTATGACAACACAAGGCAACGTGTCGTTAAACCTGTTCTTTTCGTGTATATATCAGCATAGATTAGATTAGACATCAGGTTACATTAAGCCTATTTGTCATCTTACACCCGATCCTGACCCTGCCAGCATTTTCATAGGCATTAGATGGGACCATTTGGGCTCTATGCGGGTCTCATATGGAAATATGGGTCCTATATAGGCCCCTTGTGGGCATGCTGACAGAGGATTCGTCCTATTCCCTTTTTTCTCTCTCTTTCGCCGCTTTATAAACACCGGAGCCGTCTTACGGTCCACGGTCTACCAGCCTGACCCCTGAGGCCTTGACCCTCAAACCGAACCTGACCTTATATATAGGCCTACCTACGAGCCTATTGAGTCTATCTGAGCGACTGAGCTCTATCTCCAGACTTGTCTTTCCTTGTTGCAGTGGAAATCGAGATTAGCCTACAAATAAATGTAAACTTTGTCTAAAGCGACCATATGGCCTAGAGCCCTAGACCCTGCTCTGCTCATTTGTCAATGAATTTATTGGGTGACCGTAATCGTAATCTCGAGATTTCTACAGCGCCAGAAAAAGCGGAGTTAGGGAGCCAGTTTATTCACAGGCGCTTAGTCAAAACAAAATCGGTAGGCAGATAGGGTCAAAATCGATTACAAATCAAGATGCAGGCAGGCAGGCAGGCAGGCAGGCAGGCAGGCAGGCAGGCAGGCAGGCAGGCAGGCAGGCAGGCAGGCAGGCAGGCAGGCAGGCAGGCAGGCAGGCAGGCAGGCAGGCAGGCAGGCAGGCAGGCAGGCAGATGATATCCTTCAATACTGCTGCCCGTTTCAAGAACGGCCGGGTGCCACGCCATTTAAGGTCCCTCTGTATGCAGTGGCGTCACTAGGCTTGGTGTCACCCAGTGCGGTAAATTAAGTCATGGTGTCACCCTCATTAGAAAGTTCAAAAAAGTAACTTAGCATAGAGTTTCAGCTTTAGATCATTTAGTAGGCCTACTAATACAGTAGGGCCTACATGAAAGCTGGGCATACGAAAATTGTCTGGTTGTAGGCCTAATCTTGAAATCTGTTATTGTTAATTTAAAAATAATAAATTTCTGCTGAAACTCTTCACAATTTTTTACACAGTCATTTTGTCACGTCGATGTCACCCTCTGAAGGTGTCATCCGGTTCGGCCCGCACCCCCCGCTTCCCCCTATTGACGCCACTGCCTGTGTGCAGTCTGTGGACCGTATACGTACGCACACGCCTACAATCGCGACTGCTATAAAAATTGGCAAAGCCCGTTGCGTAGAAGCACAAGCGCAAAGTAGAACGAAAGCCGGACAGCTGCTCTTTAGAATTTGCTCAGAACGATCTAATCGATGGTAACCCAATTCAGAACAATGCCACTGGTCTACGACAGTGAAGAATGCGTCTGGATCGAGTGATCCCGAACGAAGCTATAGCTATAGGCCTACCGACACTCGTATAGGCCTACCGACCCTCGTATAGGCCTAGGCTAACTGACGCGACCTAAAGCTCGTTTAGCTGATATTGCAGGAATTGGCTGTTTAAATCCAGTATTGGTAGGATTAAAAGCTCGAGCGGTTTATCAAAGGCGAATACTAGGAATATGCTGGTTTCCGCAATTTTCTATGGGCGCTTTAGAAATCTCCAGACTACAATTACGATTTTTAGGCCCTATAACAGGGAGCGAGCCGAAATTATATACATAGATATGTAGATATTATATATATATATATATACATATATATATATATATCATAATATGTTAAGTATAGTCCTTCATTAGTGCCACCTACTACCAAGGGCGGATCCAGGATTTCAGTAAACTGCGCCGCATGGCAACGCTGGTCGCGGGACTGTGTCGGAAGTATGGGCGCCTGGTATGGGTTTCAAAACCCATCCGAGCGTTTTTGTCTTACAAAACACTAATTTTGGGGTACTTTCCATGCATTAGTGTTCGTTGTTAAGGTTGCATTCTAGTCCAGATTTGACAGCCGTGTAAACGATGTAGGCCTAGAATAGTCTACCAAGAGCTACGTTTACACTTGACTACAGTACATGTACTGGCAAATATCTTTTCAAAATAAGTGGTTATCCACCATGATGATGATGATGATGATGATGATGATGATGATGATGATGATGATGATGATGATGATGATGATGATGATGATGATGATGATGATGATGATGATCATGATGATGATGATGATCATGATGATGATGATGATCATGATGATGATGATGACGATTATGATAATCATGATGATGATCATGATCATGATCACAACGGCGCCCGCAGGCTTAAAAAATTGGAAAAACACGCCCCGCTTGCCCTCCTATCCCCACCCGGCGTCCTCAGTCCGCCGCTCGTATAGTCATACACTGAAAATGACTGAGTTGTAGTCCAGGGTATACGCGGTATACAGCGTGTACTCACCTCTAGAGACCGTATAGGCCTACTCACCTCACAAAATATTTATATTTATTAATATTAAAATACTGTAGCGTTTACTCACAAAATACTGTAGCGTATACTCACCACTAATTTGTTTCGGAAAACTAACCGGTAGCGTATACTCACCTCTAATTTTACCACTACAGCCTGCTCAGAGTGACTCATAAAGTAGAGAGCATGCGGACCGCGGTTCGCTTCCCGAAGGTCGCTTATTTCAGAGATTTAAATCTCGGGCTAGCACGGTCCCACCACGGGGACCTTACATGGCGTGGCACTATTCAAACGGGCAGCGGTGGTGAAGGATCTCACCCGATCAATAATTCATTGACAAATGAGCAGGGTCAAGGCCATATAGGCCTATAGGCTACGGTCGCTATAGAAAATCGCGTACATTTACATTTACATTTAAATAAAGTACAGTATTATCGGTATAACATATGCATGTGCTATCATGATATTATACATACTGTATGGTAAACAAAAATTAAACAGCGAAATTGTAATCTTTTAGGCTACGCTCACATTCAGTGATTAATCTAGACGTCTTTGGGGGGGGGGAAGTTCCCCCAGGATTGATGTTCCCCCAGAGGCCGGCAATATTACAATGTAGATACCTTTAGGGGAGGAAAATTCCCCCCCCAGGATACATGTGGATCCATGGTTTCCCTCCCAGAGAGATGATTTCCTAAAAACTAAAAAAAAGGTCATCAACTTTTTTGAGAGAGTAATTGCTGTAGAAAAGTTAAAAAAATCGGGCGAATGACTAAAAAAAGGTCATCAAGTTTTTTTGAAGATGAAATTTGGAAAAGTCATAGACTTTTTGAAGATGGAAGACAAAATCTTGTGTAAATTCTTTGCTCCCCCACAGAAACCTTGTTTCCCCTACCAGAAGAGGGGGACTAGATTAAACACTGGCTCACATTTAACCAACCCATTAATGCTTTAACATGCCATATTAGGCTAGCCGTTTAACAAAATATCGATGCGAAGCATGCGATACTTATTCCTTGTGTGAGATTTGATTTGGTGGGTGGACGCACGTGCGCTTAGTATATCAAATCAAGTCAGCAAGAACTACATATAGTATGCAAGAACACACCTCCGTTAATTAGGTCCTACTGGTTATTGCTTCGCACCAAAATACCGCTGTCGTGCCGCAAACAATATTTCAGCACCGGACTAAAAAGTGGCGATGACTGTCACCACCACTTTTAAGAGCGGTGTTGACCGGACATCACCGTCAAAATACACCGGGACCCTACTGAGCGAAGCCATAACCTAATTATTTCCTCTTCTTCTTCGATGTTAATTATAATTAAGGCAGGCCCAGGTGCAGGGACGTAACTAGCGTTGGGCTTGGGGGGGCTTAAGCCCCCCCAAACGAAGTTGAAGCCCCCCCAAACAAGTCAAGCCGTTGTATGCTTACGGCTAAAATTCGTATGAACACTGTATAAATGTTGCCATGTTCAAGGTTTAAGCCTTCCCCCAAACGAAAAATCCTAGTTACGTGCCTGCCCAGGTGTCCGACGACGCCAATCTTCTCTGTTCTGTTCCATTTCCGTAGCTGTTTTGTAGTTCCGTCTGTTAGTCTTCCTGTGGCTTTCTGTCTCTTGCACGAATTAATTAAGTCTCTTCAAACACAATTTTCTGAAGTGAATTTCCAAGAAATATAATTATATAGACCTAAAATATGAAAAATCCAATTCATTTATATATTTTCTCTATTTCATTAACCAGTTTGGCTAAAATATGCTGATAAATCTTATGTCCCACCTTTTGTAACAAAAAGTATTATTAATATGCAGTGGAAAAGTAACTAATTAAATACCAGGGTAATTTAGAGATGGGCTTTAAACCCACACCAAGATAAAAAAAACACATAATAAATTTCACTTCATACTTTGGACTAGAAGGTGGGCGTTTACCTCGAGTCAAGTATACTCTCAAACCTGTGTATCTTAATATTTTATTGGCACAACAAAACAGTCTGAATAACTTCAGGTACATAAACACTTAAAAGATTTTATTTTTAAACTTGAATTACGCACGGTAAAGGTTTCTCAAAATATTGCGCAGTATTTTTGAAACTTACTTTGGAAAGGTGACCCAGAGTAGAGCGAGAGTATGTGTGTTGTCGTCGCAGGCAGGTGTGTAATAACTTTCTTGTATTTTGCCAGATTGAACAGAATTTTCATGTTAGGTCAAAATGAGCGAAAACGACGAAGAGCTATTCAACTCGGACAGTGGTATACGCCCTGTGCAAGCCTAACTAATGTTATATTTCACTGTGTCACGTTGTACTTTACGTTGGCCCATATTGGTTTGTTAACGGAACAGTCTGGACGACAGAACAAAATTAATAACGACCTCTGTAGCAAGTAAGTAAGTAGGCATTGCTTTAAGCAAGTTATTTCGATTACGTAAGGGATAGGCATCAGTTTTTGTTCTATTCGATTAGAACTCGTGATGAACTTGCCAGGAAGTGTATGTATCTGGACTCTTTATATAGCGCCTGCGTGTACCTAGCGAAAGCGTTTGGCTATCATTTATAGGAGTACGGGCTATCTTATTTAGTTATGCCGTGATCATGTCACTATGCATAGGTTAGATTTGAAAAGCAGACTATTGCCATTTTTTAAAATTTATTAGAGTGTAGTTTGTGGTGCAGTTTCTTTTAAATTTTGAATGCAGGTGCACAGAGAATTGCAAATCCAGCAGTTATGGCTACCGATAGTCATGCCGAGAGAAATCCGACCGATTTATCAACATCTGATTCCAGTCAACCGCCTAACGAAGACAGAGCTCGACAGGAAGAAGAGTGGAGAAGTGACCTGTTCAGGGTAACTAAGCGCAAATGACACCCAACTCCTCTCTGGTCCTGTGCTTAACTTAACCCAACACACTGACATCTTTCATAAGCACTTTACCCAAGATGACAAGTATGCTCTTGCATTGCTTTTGCATTGTCCAGTTGAAGGTGAATTCCTTTTTAGTGGTCTGATGAAAGAGCAGCAGAGGGCTCTTGACAAATGCTTGTTGATACTAAAACCTCCAGGCAGGCCCTTAGCCAGCCACCCGTCTATCAGTCCTTTGGACAGGTGAAAATTATTTTGGACGGGCATAAATTGTGTATGATTCTCCAGCACCATCCAGTTTCTTCTCTAGAGCCACTGCGAGCGTTTAGATGACAGTTCTGTATGGAGCAGGGGTTGATATTAGGCTCTGTAAACAGCATAGGGGCACTGCAGTCGGACTCGTACGGCAGCGGGACTCGGGCGGTCGTGACTTCGTATGCTCACGGCATTGGGCGGTCGTGACTTCGAATGCTTTTGGACGGGCGACTCTGTATTTCTGGCTAAGGGCCTGCCTCCAGGGTGATCATGATATCATATTCTACTGTTGTTTGCAGCCAGCTTTTCTCTTATTTTGATTGGTTTTGTACTGCTAATATAGCCTTGGTCTGTTCTAATCTCATCCCCTTTCCAGCATGCACGTATGCTGCCCACATAGGACCCATATTCGCATATGTATGTATGTATGTATGTATGTATGTATGTATGTATGTATGTATGTATCAAGAATGTATAAAGGTACACTTCAAGTACTTCTCAATGGCACAGTTAGACTATGGCTATAACTGGCTTGGTTACCAGGAGCTACATTGGTGAGAGCGTACATCCCATGTGCCTCTAACAGGTATGTGAGGTTGCCAGTTCGCATTCCGATGGTGGCTGATATGAGTTTTGAATCGTGGGTTAGCCCAGTTCATAAATGGGGACCACCCGATAAAATGGACAGCAGTGGTTAAGGATCTGGCTCGATCAATTCAGTGAAAAATGAGCATGGTTGAGGCCATATGATTGCTATAGAAAAATGTGTACATTTACATTTTTCCAACATGTAAGCATTATCATTGAAAGCATCTACCGGTAGTTAAAATTTGTTAAAAGCGCAAAAACTAAAATGCTGTACCTCAGCTAGTTATATGTTTAATACAAGGATAAAGAGCATATCGTTTACGGTGGTGGTACCTAGCTGCATTTCAGGACCCTTGTTTGTTTGCCCCACCAAAGAAAATACCCGTTCTGATGTTTCTGGTATGGTCCAACTGGATCTGAGAACCAATGCTAGCTTTGGCCACTCAAGTTGAGTTTATGAGTCTAGAGGCTGAATGATTAAGAACAAGAGGTGTTAGTCCTGATTAAAAGCAAGACATGTGAGTCCTGATTAAAAACAAGACCTGTGAGTCCTGATTAAGAACAAAACTTGTAAGTCGTGATTAAGAACAAGACTTGTGAGTCCTCTTTATTGAGTCCTGGTTTCGCATGGATTAACTGGAAGCTGCCTCCATGATGTTGTTCGTTCCACCACAGTGGCACGAATGTTGTACTCATCTCCAGTCTGGTGGGGATTTTCCAATGGTCTTGAGAGTGAGCGTCTCTCTGCCTTGATACGTAAACTTAAGCGACAAGGGTATCTGCCAACTAATACTCCTACATTTGACTTGTTGTGTTCTAAGGTGGACGATGCTCTCTTTGCTGCAATCCTTAGGGACCCAGGGCATGTCCTCCACGATTTGCTCCCTCCGATACGATCTTCCAGGTATTCTCTTCGACCTCGCCGGCATAATCGTGAGATACCACGATGTGATCCTTTGACAGGGAAGGGTTACATTGCTAGATTACTGCATAAATGATAAGAAAACACTTGCTTTTTTATTTACTTATTTTATCATTTTTATTTCGATTTATTATTACTTCAGGGTTTTACTATCAATGCTTCTAGCTTCTGTCCCATTGTGCGTTTGCTAATGGTGTAATAAAGAATATACTTGCTTACTTACTTACTTTAACAGCAAGACATGTGAGTATCGGAGTTGTTTTTCATGTCAGAATCTCCTTCTTGTTTGTAGCTCGAAAATGAGATGGGTACGCTGAGGTCGGTTCTTGCGGCGAAGATAAAAGAGGCAGAGGATCTGAAGAGGAAGCTGGGCATAACGCCACTTGTAGAGTTCAAGGAAGACATCAAACAAGGATTCCAGAATATAAAAGAATCTGAACCGTTAGTTCTTCTTTTCTGCCTATAAGTGAATACATTGCACAAGTTTCTGGTTTTCTTGTTTGTAACCTGCAACCTATGCATCTGCTTTTTCTAATGAAATTTGACATCATTTAGGCTAACGAGCAGTGCTTTTCCACCTTCAAAGGTGTACTTAAAAGGTGCTATAAAAATGTTCAGTTATGTCACATTATTTGCATTAGATTGAGTAACTGGATTGATGTAAAGGAATAAGAGGAAGTGTGAAAGGAAACTGAGATTGGTCGGCTGTTTAACGACGAGAGTGTAGTAAAAGCGACTGGGAAGCCAATGCAGCTCATCGTTAAAGTGTTAATTGCTTGATAGGTTTTGTAATGCTTTAATTCATTTTGATATATTTTGGTTTCATTATTGGATTTCATTAATTATATTTTGAGTCTTTAAAAGAACTCAAGTTCTACAAGAAAACAAGTATTGAGCTCTTTTGTTGTAGCCTTTCAGAATCAGAGTTCTTTACTGATTAGGTTTGTGTAATTTCATTGTAATTAGCTTCTTTGCGTGCTTGATAATAGATTTGATTGTTCAGTTTGATTGGTATGTTTTGTTGGCTTTATTTGCGACGTATTTATATATATATGTATATTCGTTTATTGAATAAACTGGATGGCTTAAATGACTGATGGTTAAATGACTAATGGTTAAATGACTGA
Source organism: Allolobophora icterica (assembly GCA_963556255.1). NCBI lineage: Eukaryota > Metazoa > Annelida > Clitellata > Crassiclitellata > Lumbricidae > Allolobophora > Allolobophora icterica. The sequence goes on along the minus strand of OY744609.1, from coordinate 14,629,382 downwards.
TGAATTCTGTGTTTTGCTAGGGTTCAAAAGACAAGTGCTGCTTTTAAAGATTTTGGAGAATTTGCATCGAAGAAATTGGACAATCTCAGGTATGATGCCTTCATAATAAGATGCCATGGTGAATTCTTCATATCTGCTTTTCATGAAATGCATTTGTCCTACTGAAGTGTCACATATTACACAAATGTCTAGACTCTAGAGTCATTTGCAGTTGTAAGCCAGAAAACATATGTGAAACAGAAAACAGACCAACATGTTGCTCTTGTGGCATTGCTTGATTAGGTTTTGGTGTATAGTCTTTCAATTCAATTCAGTTTTCAGTTTATGTGTTTTATTGATTTTGAAAACAAAGTTCATGTTACAATTTGTTTTAGTAGTTCATGGTGTCAACGGGTAAACCCAAGAAGAACGATCTAATCTAATATCGTGAACCAGGATATCTTGGATATAAGGACATATTGGTGTAAATGATACCTATGGATCTAATGCTCAGTTTGACAGTGCAATCTTTCTTTTTCACACAGTCTTTGCCACATTATCATCCGTGATGCTTGCTACTGTTATCACAACATAGATTGGTAGGCATAATGATATTAGAATAGTTTACTGCAGGATTTTAATCTGATGCCAAAACATGAGAGGGGTCTAAATGCAGGTCAATTTTATTTTGGTTATAGCTTCGTAAGTTGTACAATTGTAGAAATTCCAACGCTTTTAAATCGGTGGAAGAAAAAGTGGGAGGAGCGTACAGCAGTGTCAAGGTTGGATATTTATACTGACGAGTTGTAGTGTTACACTGGGTGGAAGCAATTGGTCTTAACTATTATTGATGTCTGTATTTCATGTCTGTAGTCGTAAAAATATTATTCATATTTATTCTTGGGAGCCTTCCCTTCCAGCCTGATGCCAAATCAATTGTTTGCAGATAACTTACCTGTTGGTCTTTACACAAAGTCAACCAGGTAGATTCAAACCCACAAGCATCGGATTACACGAGGAGGCCAGTTGGCAACCTCTGCTGCCAAGCAGAACACTTTGGTTCCAGTATTGGCTGGGAAGTAAATGCCACATCGTGCGATACAATAGGGTGCATGTCCACGACCTTGACATTCAAAGATCTGTGACTGGCTATGAGAAGAAGAAAGTAGTACCCTCATGTTGCATTAAGTAAATTATGAGATTATACTGATTCTGCTCTTCCAAGAATACCTATCTAATTTATAATCAGAGTTTTAACTACTTGCAAACAAACTGGAGCAATTACAAATAATGCATTTTTGGTGGTGATGGTGGTGGCTATTGGGATGAATTTCATTTTTGTACAAAATACAGATGTATTTTTGGTAGTGTGTTTGAGATTGTTGGGATGATGATGACGATGATGATGATGGTTGCAGAAGAGAATTTCTACCAACAAGCCGGAGGATGAGATCGATGTCAACGCGGAGGTTGCAACAGAAGAAACTGACTTGAAAGACAGTACGACCAGATCACAGGATGATTACGTTCAACTGCAGCCTTAGGGAAGCACGGCATAACGAAAGGCTATTCCGTCCTCATGATTGTGTTTCCCAGGTGAAATGAAGAATGATCGAGAACTATTCCCGTCTCATTTCTCTTCAGTTGTGTTTTTAATGTTTCCTTTGTCATATGTTACGACTTTAATTTTCAGTTTGTGTGAAGACTGCTGAAGTTTCACTGTGGTTGATTAAAATCTGCGTACAACTTCGGCACTGTAAGAAATCTGGATACTTCAGAAAATTAAATTTCATGAATTCTTTAAAGCCTCTTTTGGTGTGTTGTGGATAGCTTTCCTCTCTCACACATTAATTGAAATTATTTAACACAAATTGTGAGCACACATTACTTCCATAATGATCAAGTGCATTGTAACTGTTATAGCGGCAATTTATATGGCATCATAAGATGCGATCTGCTTCCAGGGTGCTCTACATTGTCCATGTTATGCCTGTGTATACTGTGATTTGTTTCTAGCTATCACTGCATGAAAATATTTTTTTAAATGTTGCCTCAAATCTTTTGTTTGCAGTTTCTTGCATAATTTTTAGTCCATATTAGACTGTGGTTTAGTCTGTATTTTTTTAGACTGTGGTTCAGCTGGAGTCAATCAAAATGTCAAGACTTGAGGTTAAAGCTTTTATCATCTGACATCTATGTGTTTAAGTGCAAGTTAAAGTAGGGATGCTGTCGAGCTGCAATTTCATGACAGCGGTAGATGCTTCCAATGGTGTGCTGTAGAAATTACCAAATTCTGTGTTTTTGTGGTGGTGGAGGTTTTTGAATAAAATTGTTAGCTTTCATTCCGTTTTGAGCAATTCGTACTTTTTGTACATTTAAGCCAGTCACAGATTTTGTTCGTAGTGTGACTGGTTCCTGTTTAATCACAGCTGTTCAGTTGCTTCATAGTGTGACTGGTTCCTGTTTAATCACAGCTGATCAGTTGGTTCATAGTGTGACTGGTTCCTGTTTAATCACAGCTGATCAGTTGGTTCATAGTGTGACTGGTTCCTGTTTAATCACAGCTGATCAGTTGGTTCATAGTGTGACTGCTTCACTTTTGAATCGCTTCCAGTAACGTGTTAATGTTTTCAGCTCATGTTTTATTTAATCTATCATGGTTATTATTTTTTTGCTCAGAAGTGGTAAGCATCCACAAGATGTATAAAATCAAGTTTATTATTATTATTATTATTAGTAAAGTTTTTTACGAGCTTCGATTTCTGCGGCTGCTATGGTAACAGCATCAACATGGCTATCAGTTAGTTAGGACTGGAAGAAGTCGATCTTTATACCTATATTCAAGAAAGGAGATGCGAGGGAGTGTGAAAATTATAGGACGATAGCAATGATATCACACACTAGTAAAATATTACTGAAAATAATTCACAAAAGAATGGAAGGCACAATTGAAAGAGAACTTCCGGTGAACCAGGCAGGGTTTAGGAAATCTCGTGGAACTCGAGACCATATAGCCAACATGAGGTGGATAATGGAGAGACAAAGGGAGTATGGACAGGAGGTTCACATCTGTTTCATTGACTATAGCAAGGCATTCGACTGCATTAACCATGATTTAATGTGGAAAACCCTGCTTGAAATGGGAATTCCGAAACACCTGATAATGTTACTAAAGGGTTTATATGAAGACCAGATAGCGGTGATAAGAACAGAATACGGAGACACTGACAATTTCAGAATCAAGAAAGGAGTGAGGCAGGGATGCATCTTGTCTCCATTCCTGTTTAATCTATATGCTGAAAGAATAATGAGAAAGGCAGAACTGGAGGGGGCAATTGAGGGAGTAAAAATTGCTGGAAAGACACTGAATAACCTTAGATACGCGGATGACACAACATTAATGGCAAAAAGAAAAGAGGATTTGGCAGAACTGATAAGAAGGGTCAGGAGAGAAAGTGAAAAAGCTGGTTTATACTTCAACATAAAGAAGACAAAGGTCATGACAACAGCAGATTGGGATAGTTTTGAGATAGACGGAGAGGAAATAGAGGTGGTAGAAAGCTTCACATTCCTAGGATCACTGGTTGGAAAGGAGGGAAAGTGTGATCCAGAAATAAAACGAAGGATTGCTATAGGGAAAGCTGCAATGACCGGACTGGAAAAGATATGGAAAGACAAACATGTGAGCATAGAAACCAAAAAAAGGCTCGTGAGAGCACTAATCTTTCCTACGGTACTGTACGGTTGCGAGACGTGGACAATGACAAAGAACATGGAAAATAAGGTTAACGCTTGTGAAATGTGGATATGGAGGAAGATGCTGAGAATATCTTGGACTGAGAAAAGAACGAACGAATCAATACGAGAGGAGATTGGAGTTGAGAATGAAGAGTCGTTAAAACAAACTGCGACAAGAATGAAGCTAAGGTTCTTTGGACATGTTATGCGATCTGATGGTCTGGAGAAGGAAATGATGCTGGCGTGCGGTGAGGGGAGGAGAAGACTGGGTCGCCCAAGGAGGAGATGGATGGATGAGATACAAGATGTAACTGGCATGAATTTGGCGGAATTGAGAGACTTGTCATCGAATAGGAGATGGTGGAGTGTGTTCACCAGGACGATCGCTAGAGCTCCACGAGCTGACAGCACAAGGTGACAAGGTGATTATTATAGTATTTATTAACTCGTTCATTAATGTGTACTATTATAAACAATGATTTCTCGTTGATGATGTTCACCGTTTTAACAAACAGTATTAGCATTCAATTTAAGAGACCTTTGCTCAAGGCAAGGCTCCGAGGAATTATGTTTGTGCTGTGAGGGCTTCCCCTGCGTTAAGTCCAACTAGCTCATTTGTTGACTGGAAATGGATGTAAGGATGACTAAAAAACTTGCACTAAGGGGAGCAGTGGACTTGACAAATGAACGAGAACAATGGAGATCATTTATTCATACCAATCGCCACCAAATGGCTGGCGTCAGGAACTGATGACGATGAAAAGCTTATGTCATTTAAAATCCTATGCCTTGTCTCAGACCCAAGCTTAGGCAACATGTCATTCCTTGTGAAACTGTGCAGGTTTTTTACCTTTGGAGCAGAAGAACCCTATGAATCGGAGAACAGTGCAAAGCCAACTGTTACCATTGTTGTTGATGATGACGTAAAACTGCAGTAGCATCAAACCTTTGGTTACTTCGCACAGCCCTATATACATGCATTTTAACTAAACTGTCTCTATTTTATGGAAAACAGCATTAATCATTGTTACTGTCTTAAAAAATGTTTAAATTACAGCATTAACCATTATTTTGAAGTTGTATTGTATTCTTTATGAAACCAGAGTTTTATAATTCTGTTGACAGTGGATTAGCACTTGCCTCTGATGCAGGTAGTGTTGCCGTCTCTGTGACTGTAACTCTGTACTGACTGTAGACCCTAATGTATGACTGCTTAGCACTTGCAGTTAATACCTAGTCATTACATAGTGGAGCTATATAAATGGAATAAAATAGTATTTCAGTTGTTTCAAACTATGGTTCTTTATTATGCTCTGTTTACCGTAAGTCTCGCGTGAGTTAGATAGCCATGTGACCAGTGCTTTTGCGAGTGAAGGTGCTATATAAATCCGTGCCCTGATAAATGCATGCACAGATTTGAAGCGATGTAATATAAATACATTTATATGGTATCTTCTGCATACCTTTAAAATTTTCAGTCATAAGTAATGCTTTGAGTTCATTTAGAATGAGAAGCTGTGGGTAGTAGAGCTGTACCGATAAGGCTTTTTGCCGATTATTCCGATACCGCGTATAGCCGATTGTTGTAATAGCCGATACCACGTATGAAGCCGATTATTTTATTATCGCCCCAAAACTACGCATACGACGTTGTAAAAGGGCTCGTAAGGAGTTTCCAGTCCTGTGCATAGTAGGTCTTTGGTTTCTACGGTGTCTGCTAAGTAGTGCAATGCTAAATATAAATAAAAAATAAGCAACAAGACAGATTATTGTGCTTATTTTTCTATTTGTAACGATTATTGTGCAAAAAACGTACACTGTAAAATAATTTGCATCGGCGCCGATACTTTTTCGCCGATACCGATTATGCCGATTCCTCTAATAATCGGCCCGATTACGAATGCTCTCGATGCATCGGTACAGCTCTAGTGGGTAGTATGGTAACCGATTGGTTAGGGCGCTTGCATTGTAATTGGAGAGTACTAGTTCAAGCCTCTCTCAGGCTCTCTGAGATGCTGGTGTAGGGACCTGGAGGAAGTTTTTCGCTCACAATTGCTTGACGTCGTTGATTGATACTTGGTCATTAGATAGTGGCAATTAAAAATGTGTAATAATAATGAAAATCCACAATAGCAACTGGTGCTCAAGCAGCGGGAATGTCTTGCGGTGTTGTGTGAAATAGTTGGGTAGTGGCATGTTGCCACTTGTTGCGAAAATCCCAACACTAAATACTAGAAACATTTAATATTATGGACAATGAATGTGCTGTACTGCCTCAACAGCTTGGAAAGAGCAAGCAGATCTGCCAGATGAATTCTTTTGAGGCAAACTGCAGTGTAACTAACATTTCTAAGCCTCTTCAGTTCTCTGTAAGCATTTGCAAAGATGCCAGTAACGAAAAGTTTCTATAGCACGAATAGGTTAACTGTCCATTGTTATCCGGCATTCGGTAAACACTTGAAAACCTGTTGGCTAATGAGTGAACCATCCACTCACAAGGTGGATCGTTGAGCCATCCATGCATAGGCAGATGAACAGTCATCCAAGCTGTATCATTGAGTCGCTCAGGCACAGTACGGATCATTCAGCCATGCATTCATAGAGTGGATCATAAAGACACATGTGCAAAGTTGCGCAAGAGAGCATAAAGGTCTCTTCGTTAAGCTGTATGATTATACACAGTCTGCATACACAAGTTACAATTTCGTAACTAGCTGAGATAGTTACCAAGGTTACTGTTGGCGTTGCTGGGCAACGGAAAATGAAAAGTGAAACACAGCTGCTGCAGCTGCTAGAGTAAACGATGACGAAAGGCTAGCATCCATACTAACCGGTACTTTGGATACTTAACTAGTTAGCAGGCAATTATACTGCATAGAAAAAGATTGGACCATCCGAGTCAGTGACGATTGGCACCAATCGACGTACTCGGGTGTTGGAAGGGTACTGCGCAGTAGCAGAGGGCTGCCGCGGCATGGAATGAACAGTTTTCGGTGGTTTCGTGTGTTCTGGCGTCCTCTGTTCAGAGTTCTTCTAGGCTGAGCTGGAGGTTGACGAACTTGGCTTCGTAGTCCTGTCTCAGTTCGCTCAACTCCTCGAGACATTCGTCTCTGTTGCCGTAGTGCACCTTGCCCACCGCTCAAACTCTGCCGCGTAAGCCTACAAAAAAATTAAGCGATTCCATCGTTGCCACGACAACACACATCAGTGCGTTAAGGTAGCCTAAATTACAACTTAGACAGTATAGACTCCTAAAAATTTCATCGCAAGCATAAAGATGTAAAGTAACACTTCTTACACGGTTCTATGGAAGCCCCCAATCAGACGTATCAAGGTTAAAGGTAGCGCTAAGTTTGTCTACACGCCTTTAGGCCTACAGAAACACGTATTATAAGCTTAATACGTCTCAAGTTCTCCAACGGAGCCATAATTATCCAGCACTCCACGACGACTCTGGATCGAAGGATATTCCATCCAAATTCCTATTTTCGGTTCCTCCATCATCACTTAAATTATTATATCTTCGTTATTCATAAATTCTCACTGACAGAACGCAATGAGGTACAATTCACCTGGGTACTGATTATATGCAGTCTTGTTGTCCTCGAGACCAAGGTCTTGGTCTCGAGTGCACTCGAGTTCGTTTTTAAAAGTCTTGGTCTTGGTCTTGGTCTTGGTCTTGAGGTTCAAGGTCTTGGTCTTGGTCTTGGTCTTGAGGTTCAAGGTCCTGGTCTTGGTCTTGGTCTTGAGGTTCAAAGTCTTGGTCTTGGTTTTGCAAGACCGAGACCAAGACTTTTGTCAATATGAACAATCATTAATTTTAACAAACGGCAAGAATTTTAAAAATTTTTCACAGTTATTGCTTTAGTATTTACACGGTGTGAATGAGGCTTCACTGTTGTTTTGGACAATTATTATGACTTCCGGTTATTTACCATGGAATGATTTCAAAACAGACTCATGATTAATTTGTACATTTACATCCGGTTCTTGAAAAGCTGCTTTGTGTGCTAGAGATTTCAGCACTTGTAGACCGTGTTTTTTCACATGGCAGAAATTTTACGAGGCCCCACAGCCTGTGGGCACAGGTCACGTCTTGGTCAGAAAATTCTGAGCAAATTGGTTTTTATAAAATTCAACAGGCATTTGGAATAATATTTCGCATGAAGGACTTTTGTAAATACGAATTCGGAATTCTCTGCAGTCTCCATTTAGAGTTGTTTTGATAGAATAAAACAAAAAACTCGTGTTTTCATTAAAATGACGAGTAGTCCGACTGGACAATTTTTAGTAAGGAATAGAAGTCTGGATACGACTGTGATTTGTTGGGGTCTTGGTCTCGGTCTTGGTCTTGAGGTTCAAGGTCTTGGTCTTGGTCTTGGTCTTGAGGTTCAAGGTCTTGGTCTTGGTCTTGGTCTTGAGGTTCAAAGTCTTGGTCTTGGTCTTGGTCTTGAAGTTCAGGGTCTTGGTCTTGGTCTTGAGGTTTAAGGTCTTGACAACAAGACTGATTATATGCCAATTAACACGTTTTTTAAAACGTCATGCAAGTCAAAATGATTAGGGCCTACCATCACTCTAATCACTGCTACTCGATAGCCCTCCATCGTCCGCCTCGGGCTCTTCTATCTATCACCCCAGGCTTTCCACTCAAAACTAAAGCATCACCTTTTCAAAAATTCCTTTCCGGGCCCCGGACTCATCTATTCAGGGCTGTAGTGGTAAAATTTGAGGTGAGTATACGCTACCGGTGACCAGCGGCGTAACAAAAAATTTGAAGACCTTTTTTTAGGAAAAATTTCAGACTTTTCACCAATTCTCAGACTTTTTACGATTTTGTCTCTGAAAAGTTGATGACCTTTTTTTTTTTTTTTTTTTTTTAGTCATTCGCCCTAAAAACCTTTAAAAACCTCTATTTTTTGAAAAATTTTCGTTCCCAGAGGTAAGTATACGCTGTATACCCGCGTATACCCTCGTCTACAGCCCTGGGCCTATTCCAAATCTTATGACACCCGCCTTAACAGCTGCTCTTCCTCCTTTCTTAATCTGGACCCCTCGGAAATCGGACATCCTTTGACTACCCTCTAGAAAACCCCTCGGATTTGACGCAGCGTTTGTGAATAAGCATATCATATATAAGCTGGTGCCCTGCGTTTGGCATTTGAGTTGCGCTTTATAGGTTCTGAGTTTACGATTAAGCTTTCGATGATATAGTGTTTTCGCATTTTGGACGCAATTTTGTGAAACGGTTGGAACTTGCGTTTTTTGGCTTCATAAATTCACAACTGCTCTTCGTTATTAGGCCACGATAAAGTTACGAATGGTGTAGACCTACTTTTCGAAGTTTCAGACATTGTAAATTTGAAAATTTTTGGCGAAATACAATATTGTTTTGCAATTTAGCGAACACTCATCTGTAGATGTAATCTATTGAATCTTGTTCTTCAAGTTCTCTGCCATAGGGCAGGTTCAAACGTCCAGTGGGTTCTCGGTAATCCTCCAGTTTAGGTGCTTTAATTATTTTTCATTGGAATCATGTGCATTATTCTTTGGTCAATATTTTGGCTTCGTGTTTGTGCTATATTTTCATCGCTCATCCAACTTCTACTTTCAGTTACATTTTCATCGCTGATCCAGCTTCTAGTTTGAGCTCCATTTTCATCACTCTTCCGACTTCAGGTTGCAGTTTTACCATGAAACGTTTTCATCGCTCATCCATGGCTGTGATATCGGCGCTAAAACCATATAGACTTATTTCATCGCAATTCCAACTTCTAGTTTAAGTTTTATTATGTAAATGTTCATCGATCATCCAGCTTGTAATTTCAGTTATATTTTCATCGATCATCACAATTGCTGATAACTATCCACTATAAAAGTGTATATATAATTAAAGCACCTAAACTGGAGGATTACCGGGTTCTCTCCTCTTGATGGTGGGCATCCTCCTTCAGTTTACTGTATCCATCCACCACCATCCAGTCCAGCAGCATCCATCGAAGTCTTCCTCTCATTCTCTTTTCCCCCATTCTTTTCTCTATGATAGTTCTGAGTAGGGCAGTATGCGACCAGTCTACTTCTGTGTTGGTAGCGGCCCACTATTCTGGAGGTCCGCTATTCCGGGGATCCGCCGGAATATACATACATACCACATACATACGTCCATACATACATAACCATAACCATAACCATAAATTTTATTACATCTCATAATATGCAGTTACAAAAATTCAGATCATTTGATACCAAAATTTACAGAAAATAAAATCCTTTAGTGACAGTATTAACAGAGAGTAAAGGGAAACAACCCCTAAGGGACCTAGATCCCTCTAGCGGGGTTACCCATACGCATAAACGTACTGGCAACTGGCTAAATAGTATAAGGTAGGTGAAATATAAAAGCTTAACTACACCGTGTCTCAAAATAAACTGTGCAAAATTGTTTCTGTCAGAACTTCGTCAAATTTCCACCAATTTTAGTAATTTGTGGTAGGTAGATGGCAAAATGGCTGAAATTTTATGCTATACATAAATTTTCCACCTCACCTGACTTATGTCACCGCACTACCTTGTTAAACACAGATGTACCAATTTCTTATATAACGCTTACATTTTATTACATGCAACAAACTATCTGACGATTTAATTAGCACGCGGTAAAGTAAAATATGGTTTACTTAGCAGAGTTTTTAATTGTTATGACAGATCTGCTTAAAAGTGTTAGAATTGGTGCTCGAAATGTTCCCCGCTTACACGGACACAAGCGCTTAGACGGCGACGCCACTGGCCGATAGCAGCATCAATGGTCGACTGGTCAAAGCGCGCCCACTCGTCGATCAGACGCGTTTTAAGTTCGTCGACGTTGGCTATTCTGGAGCTGTAAACCTATTCCTGCAGCACACTCCATATGCTATAGTCGACTGGGTTAAGATCCGGTGAATTCGGCGGCCACAGTCTTGGAGGTATGAAGTCGGGCGTTTCTCGCTCCAGGAAAGAGCCAGTGTCGCGTGCTCGATGCGCCGGGGCGCCATCCTGTTGAAAGACAAAAAAACGCCCTAGGATATCCGGCGTATGTCTGGCAGTAGCTTCTGGGCAAGAAGGTTGTCCCGATAGTAGGCCCCATTCACTTTGACACCCGGCTCGATGAAATAGTTTGTTGCATGTAATAAAATTTAAGCGTTATATAAGAAATTGGTACATCTGTGTTTAACAAGGTAGTGCGGTAACATGAGTCAGGTGAGGTGGAAAATTTATGTATAGCATAACATTTCAGCCATTTTGCCATCTACCTACCAAAAATTATTAAAATTGGTGGAAATTTGACGAAGTTCTGACAGAAACAATTTTGCACAGTTTATTTTGAGACACGGTGTAGTTAACTAAGATTCAGAGTTAAATCACATTGGATTTCAACCTCATAACCCAGTGCGCACACAATGCAGTGATTTATTAGTATAGTAATCGTGGGGAGAAATCATACATACATACATGCATACAAACATGCATACATACATACATGCATACATACATGTATATATATGTACATACATGCATACATACATGTATGTATGTATACATACATGTATACATACATGTTTGTATGTATACATACATACACACATGCATTCATACATGCAAGCATGCATAGATGTATGTTTGCATGTATGTATGTATGTATGCATGGTTGTATGCATGTATGTATATATGTATGTATGCATGTATGTATGTTGTATGTATGCATATTCCGGCGGATCCCCGGAATAGCGGACCCCCGGAATAGTGGACCGGAACCCCTGTGTTTGTCTCGTATATTAGCAATAAGAGATTTTTCCTCCTCATCCGCATTATGCATATTTTCGTTTGTTTTTTGCCGTTTTACGGCTAGTATGAAGGTTATTAATTTTTCAAATAATTGTAATATCCAGATCTCAAGGTGGCTGCTAAAGCTTCCTGGTCTTTCTTTGCCATATTATAAAGAAGCACAAGATTAACAGCCTTATTCAATCATGAATTTGTGTTGCTAGGCTGCCTATTCCAAACTTTCTATCACCGCATCTTGGAAGCATAATAACACATTTAGAAAAAGTAACAAAACTTTCAAATATCTGTTCAGGGATCTCAGGTTTACAGATGGTAACAGAAGTGTTTCCAGTGTTTAAGTCATCTCTCCAGTAATACCGTGGCTGCACTACCATGCACACTCTAATATCATCCTTCTGACATCTCTGCATACTTGTAGTTCATGACTTTGGATTCACAGTTGGGGTTTCATTATTCTTTGCAGTTTCCTATTCCATCCCATCTTGTTTCAATAATTTTGTTTTAACAGTTGCATTTCTAATTCATGCTAGGTTTGCAATATCACAGAAAAGCAGTAATAAATTCAATATTTAAATAAGTGCAATATTTGGGCTATGTTCAAGATCTCAAGATGCAAGCAAGTAGCCACAACAAACCAAGGATATACAAATGTGATTTTTGTGACAAAACGTTTACATGGAAATCCAGTGTGAAAATCCATAAAAGAATCCACATTAGGGAAAAACCATACATGTGTAATTTATGTCACAAAGGATATGCATGGACGAGTGCTCTGACCCACCATAAGAAAACCCACACTGGAGTAAAGCCATATGTGTGCAACTTCTGTCACAAATCATTTGCAGAGAAGACTACTCTGGAATACCATAAAAGAACCCACACTGGAGAAAAACCATATTTGTGCAGTTTATGTCACAAATCATTTACACAGAAAAGTGTTCTAGATCGCCATGCAAAAACCCATACTGGAGAAAAGCCATACATGTGCAATTTCTGTCACACAGCATTTGCACAGAAAAGTGTTCTAGATCGTCATGCAAAAACCCACACTGGAGAAAAGCCATATAAGTGCAATTTCTGTCACAAAGCATTTGCACAGAATACTCTGGAACGCCATAAAAGAACCCACACTGGAGAAAAACCATATTTGTGCAATTTATGTCACAAATCATTTGCACGGAAAACTACTCTGGACTGCCATAAAAGAATTCACACTGGAGAAAAACCATACATGTGCAATTTATGTCACAAAGAATTTGCACAGAAGGCTGCTCTGAAATTCCATAAAAGAACTCATACTGGAGAAAAACCATACATTTGCAATTTATGTCACAAAGCATTTACATGTAATACTAATTTGGAATGCCACAGAAGAACCCACACTGGAGAAAAGCCATTTATATGCAAATCTTGTCACAAATCATTTGCTCAGAAGAGTCATCTGGAATACCATGAAAGAACCCACACTGGAGAAAAACCATACACCTGCAATTTATGTCACAAAGCATTTGCACAGAAGAGTGTCCGAGATCGCCATATAATAACCCACACCAGAGATGAACTACAAAAGTGTAATTTATTTCACACAGCATTTGCCAAGGAAACTCATCTGGAATGCCATAAGAGAACCCACACTGGAGAAAAATCACGAAAATGTAATTTGTCACAAAGCATTTGTAGAGAAAACTCACCTGGAGCACCATAAAAGAACCATACATGTGCAATTTATGTCACAAAGCATTTGCAGAGAAACTTGTCGGGAATACCTTAAAAGAGCGCACACTATGGGAAAAGCCATACATTTGCAATTTATGTCACAAAGCATTTGTACCAAAGAATCTCCTAGATTACCCTATAGGAACTCAAACCAGAGAAAGCTATAAAGTGATGTTTATGTCACACGGTTTGCACATTATAGTGGTACTCTCAAATGCCATGTAAGAAACTACCCCGGAGAGGAAAAATATACACACGCAGTGACGCAGTGTATGTCAAAATTCGTTTACACAGACATTTCCTCAGAAACGCCATGCATGAACCTACAGTGGAGAAATACTATACAATGCACTCTATGTAATTGCATGGGGTGACGTTCTCAAAATGCAGTCAAGAAGACACACTTGGTAAAAGCCACATAAGTGTAAATTATTTGATGTGGCATTGCACGTAGTGAGTGTCTCCGCTTCCATGCAAGATTCGATTCTGGTAAAACATTATGTGAGAGTGATGTCTATGAGTTCATTGTCCCGAACATGGCACAAATATGCCATGCAAGCGCTTTATGTAAGAGATGCAGTACATATACCGACTAAGAACTGTAGAACTGTGTTGATGTAAAACAGTTGTCAACTACAGAAATATCTGCAAGATCTTCCTAAGCAGAGAACGAATCATAGTCCAGTTGAAAACGATTTTCTGGAGCTATTCTAGAGTAATTTCTGATCTTATTACCCATTTAATTTTTTTAGACCATATAGATGTGGAAAGTGCGACAAAATGTTTGAAATTAAGAAGGATTTCATGGAACATTAAGTTAGCATCAGAACATTATGATTATGTTATCACTACGTGGCGGTCCACAGACAGATATATTTCTTGACATATTTTAAGTATATGGGTTTAGTTAATTTCCTAGAACAAGATTAAAACAGATTAGTTTTCAAGTCTTTAGTCACGTTTGATGACTACACCAGTTTTAATGTTATAAACATAGGTTTCATTCTATAGTCATATTTCATCAAGTCTAGGCTTAAGGAGGGAGGATAGATGAATGGTAAAACTCTGGCCTGAAGAGCATTAGATCTTGAAAAGTCGCGGTTCGATACCCGTAAACCCCTCTAGGTCAACTCGGCCTTATAGGACGATAGTTAGAACATACTTGCAAGTCAAGATTAGGTTTTAAGGGTAGGGAAGACAATAGCCCGCTTCTGGGATGGAGGGAGGTGGCCCTCTGCTAGAGACCTATAGGCCTACCTATTGAACAAATGCACCAAAATGGGACAATATCATCCAAAACGTTAGTAACAGTCTTGTTTTGAAGATCTTAAACCTCAAGACCAAGACTTTCAACCTCAAGACCACCTGTAGAGGTGTGAGGTAGCAGTCAGCTCTGCCCCCACATACTCTCATACTCTACGAATGTCTGCGACCTGGGGGTCACATTAGACAGTTCACTGACCTTTACTTCTCACCTCTCCTTACTCACACTTGCTACTACCACTTGAAGAGACTGCTAGTTATCCGTCGTACCGTCTCTCCTGCAGTTTTCGATACCATTATCCATGCATTCACCTGTTGCCGCATTGATTGTTGTAATTCTTTACTGGTAGGCCTTCCGAAAGTCCGTCTTTCTGCCCTTCAAGCGGTACTTAACGCGGCTGCTCGCCTCGTTGCTCATCGTTCTCGATTCTCGTAGGCCTACATATCTACGTACATAACTGATGTCTTGCTCGTATCCATTTCAAGATCATGACACTTGTTTTTTAAGCGCAACACAGTGCTTAGCTCTAGCCTACCTTTGTGACTGATGCGCAAACCTCTCTCTGCTTCTCATCGACCCCTACGTTATCTGAATCGGCTTGATCTGTTGGTTCTCCGGGTGAGATCTGCTGTGGCTCAGTCTGGCTCTTTCGTTGTCGTGGGCCCATCCGCAAATGATCGTATACTTCTGCTGTTTGGAGAGTTCTGACTTTTCTTCTCCTTTCCAATGAGTCACGTCGTGCAACTCACGAGTGACTGCTCTTAAGCTCTATCCTTGTCCCGTCAACTTATTAACAGTAGTTGAAAAAAATGTAAACTTGTACTGATCTACTTTGCGGGTGACCTAAAGTGGCGCACAAAGCAACTAAATTCGTATTTGGGGGAAAGGGATAGAGGATGGCGAGGGGAGAGAGAAGAGAAGGGAAGGGAGAGTAGGCGTGGTGAGCAGAGGAATAGTCACCACCACTATCTGGCGAAAAGTTACGCCCATGCCTACAATCTAAGCCAGCACATGTAAACAGAAATAAGAAGCAATTATTGTTATGGCCCCAACGTTGTCTCACATTGTCCCCATTGCTGGCTGGGTTCCCAGCAAACACACCCGAAAGGGATAGAGGATGGCGAGGGGAGAGAGAAGAGAAGGGAAGGGAGAGTAGGCGTAGTGAGCAGAGGAATAGTCACCACCACTATCTGGCGAAAAGTTACGCCCATGCCTACAATCTAAGCCAGCACATGTAAACAGAAATAAGAAGCAATTATTGTTATGGCCCCAACGTTGTCTCACATTGTCCCCATTGCTGGCTGGGTAATTATTTCTCATTTTTTATTTTAGTCGATATGTGCTCCAAGTTTGCGTTTTTCAAACCTTCGTGAGCAACGGCGTAGCTAAGGGAGGAGAGACGGGCTAGCAGATGACAATAAGCACAATTAGCAGTAATGTTGTAATACATACACCCATATATACCGGTACATACATAGATAGGTACATAGATAGGTACATATATATAGTCATACACACCTACATGCGTATACACACATGCATACATACGTACACACATACATGCATACGTACGTACATACATTTTCAATGTAACTTGACACTGTGGTTTGTCTGCGAGCTTGTCATTAAACACGAATATTATTATACATACATGCATACAGTTTTTTCTAGAAAAAAGATTCCGGAACTAAACAATTATGGAAGGGCTAAAATCCCGAGAAAAACGGGATTGCGGGTTGGGAGGGGTCTCAATAAACACTGAAAACAGACCACAACACTGAAATTAAATTAAAATAACTAAATTACCGTTCCGGCGCGTTCCCGCTGAAAAAAGCACTGCATACATACACACATGCGTATATACAAACACATACATACATTGTTATACAGTGTTTAATCTAGTTCCCTCTAGTTCCCTTCTTCTTCGGGGGAAACAAGGTTTGTGGGGGGACCAACCAGCGTCGGAAATTTTTGAATTTCGACATGACTTTTTTAGGGGAATTTAATCCATCTTCAGAGTTTATGACTTTTTCAAATTTCATCTTCTTACAAAAAACTTGATGACCTTTTTTAGATATTCGTCTCACTTTCATGACTTTTTTTTACAATTTTACAATTTCAATACTGCGACACACACACACACACACACACACACACACACACACACACACACACACACACACACACACACACACACACACACACACACACAAATCCCCAGTGGTTTCAAAACTATTATTTATATTTTTATATTTCTCTGGGGGAAACATAAATCCTGGGGGTGGGGAAATTTCCCCCCGAAAGGTGTCTAGATTAAACACTGATTGTTATAGGCCTATGTCCCTATTAAGAAAAAGCTCGAGTTAGAGGTATGATAAAATATTGTATTTACAACGTAATGTACAAAAGTCTACTTTGCGACAAGTTCTCTCGGCTGTCCACCAACAGCACGACAACAGTCGACACAAAGGCGAAAGCGCTATGAAAATATTCATTAACAGTGCGTAGTTTTAACATTAGCATAAAGACGCTGCCTTTCTCTTTGCCTTCTTTGCCTTTCTCTTTGTCTTCTTATTTACTTTTTTCCTTGCCTTCTTATTTGCTTTCTTCTTTGCCGTTCCACTTACTTTCCTCTTTGCCTTCTTCTTTGTCTTTCTCTTTGCCTTCTTCTTTGCCGTTTTACTTACTGTCTTCTTTGCCTTCTTATTTGCCAGTTTGTTTGCCTTTTTAAAACTTATATTTGCCTTCTCTTTGCCTTTTTACTTACCTCCTTCCTTGCCTTCTCTTCTGCTGTTTTAAGTACTTTCTTTGTTGCCTTCTTCTTTGTCTTTCTCTTTGCCTTCTTTGCCCTTTTACTTACCTTATATATTTTCCTACTCTTTTCCTCTCTCTTTGTCTTCTACTTCGAATTCTTCTTTTTCTTCTTTGCTGCCTTCTTCTTTGCCGTTTTACTTACCTTCATTGCTTTCTTCTTTTTTCTTCTCTGCCCTTATGTTTGCCTTCTTCTTGCCTTTTTGTTTGCCTTCTTCGCCGCCTGTGTACTTACCTTCGCATTTGTCTCCGTCTTTGCCTTCTTTTGTACCTTTTTCTTACCTTCTTCTTTGCTTTCTTCTTGGCCTTTCTCTCTGACTTCCTATTTGCCTTTCTTTGCCTTCTTCTTTGATTTCTATGCCTTATTCTTTACCTTATTCTTTGCCTTCTTCTTTGTCTTGCTCTGTGCCATCTTTCTTGCCTTCTTCTTTCCCTTCTTCGCTGCCTGTTTACTCACCTTCCTCTTTGCCTTCATCTGTGCCTTTTTCTTTGCCTTCTATACCTTGACTTTATTTTTACCTTCTTCTTTTACTTACCTCCCTCTTTCTCTTCTTCTTTACGTTTTTACTCACCTTCTTCTTTGCCTTCTTCTATTTCTTTTTAACTACTTCTTCCCCTTTCTGTTTGCCTTGTTCTTTTCCTTTTAATTTACCTTCTTCTTTGCTTTTATCTTCTTCTCTGTCTTGCTCTTTGCCTTCTTTCTTGCCTTCTTCTTTGCCTTCTTCGCCGCCTGTTTACTTACCTTCCTCTTTGCCTTCATCTTTGCCTTTTTTTTGCCTTCTACATTGACTTTCTCCTTATTTTCTTCTTTATCTTCATATATGACTACTTCTTTGTCTTTCTCTTTGCCTTCTTCAATCAATCAATCAATCAATCAAAACCATTTTTTATTTGAGAAACCAATCACATGAACATTAGTCATAAGTACAGTCAATGTACAAAGTGATGATCCCTCAGAAAGGGTAAACCAGAAAGGGATAGATCCCGCTAGCTCTGGATAACCCATACAACACAAAGTAAATGCAGATGGCAATCAAAAACATGAGATGTAATTAGTACCACAGTGATGAGCTGTGGCCACAAACACCAAAACATACAAGAAAACAGAAAAAACCAGAAAGTAAACCAGAAAATAAACCCAAAAAATACCATGTGCAAGCAGAACACTTTTAATCAGATAAAAGTAATTTTTTTAGCGATATCTTAAATAAACCAATGGTCAGCAAGTTGGATAAGTCATGAGGTAGCTTATTCCACAGTGAGGGGCCTAGGCATTTTATTGTGAACTGTTTAATTTTAAGGTGAGCTCGTTCACTCCGGTATTCGTGACAGTATCTAGTGAAATGGTCATGGATAGAAGTACCCGTACTAAAATAATTGGCAAAAGCAGTTGGCAGTAAACCTGAATGAAAACGGTACATGAAAATGCATACTTGAAATTTATTGATGCTATGTAGAGGCAGCAGTTTATGTAATTTAAAAAGAGGACCCGTGGGCGTACTCCAGTGCATGTGACAGACAATACGAACAGCACGTTTTTGTATGGTAAGCAGTGGCTCCAATCGTGACAAGTAGTTAGATCCCCATGCTATATTACAATAGGAAAGATACGGGGATATAAGAGTGTGGTAAAGATTAATAAGTATCGGTTTGGTCAGGCAATGCTTAATCCTCAGGAGTACCCCGATGTTTTTCGCAATCTTTTTTGAAATCGCTGTAATGTGGTCCCTCCAGGTGAGATGTTTATCGATTATGACCCCAAGGAACTTAGATGAACAGACTTGGGTTATGGGCATACCATTGATCTGTAATGTCAGAAGATGGGGGGGTTTTTTTATAGAATGAAATAGGATAAAATTAGTCTTATCAAGATTAAGAGAAAGTCTATTGGCCAGGAACCAATCAGCTATTACCGATAACTCTCTATTAGCAATATCAGTTAAACAATCTAAAGAGCTGTGTGATAAAAATACATTTGTATCGTCAGCGAATAATATGAATTTGAGAATAGATGAGGTCATCGACAAGTCATTAATGTATAGCAGGAAAAGTAGAGGGCCAAGTATTGATCCTTGAGGAACCCCGCAGGTAATGTCTAGAACTTGGGAATTTATTCCCTTATACTGGACATATTGTGTTCTTTTACTAAGATAATCCATAAACCAGGATTTGCTTATCCCTCGAAGGCCATAGTGTTCAAGTTTACTTATTAATATACTATGATTGACCGTATCGAAGGCCTTGGAGAGGTCAAAGAAGATGCCCAGGGAATAATTATTGTGGTCCATTGCTTCTATAATATTGGATTGCATATCGAGTAAAGCCATATACGTAGAGAGACCACGTTAAAATGCATATTGGGTTGTAGATAATAAGCTAAATTTTACAAGGAAGTTAGTGAGTCTGTTGGTCATCAGTTTTTCAATTATTTTTGAGAAGAAAGGCAGAATAGATATTGGTCGATAATTGTTTAATTTATTTTTTTCACCAGACTTATAGATGGGAATAATTTTGGCAATTTTAAGATCATCAGGTACTTGTCCCGAGGAGAATGAAGAATTTATTATACAAGTGAGAGGGGCAGCGATAGCTGTGATGGATAATTTGGCTATCGTGGGACTAATGTCATCCGGACCCCTAGAACCCGAGGATTTCAATAGTTTGGTAACATCGACAACTTCGAGTTCAGTGGTAGGAAGTATGCCAAAGGAACACCCGGGTGAAGTGGGCATAAATGCATCAAAGGAGGTAAGTGTTTTGGGGATTTTAGCTGCTAAGGTAGAGCCGACTGTTGTAAAGTAACTATTAAAAGCATCAGCAATCTCACCAGGGTCCTGAATTTTTTCCTTCCCTATAAGGAACGATTCCGGGAAGCGGGAGTCTATACTAGATGCTAGAATTTGCTTAATGATTTTCCATGTTTGATTGAGATTATTTTCACACAATAAGAAACGTTCAGCATAGAAATTGGCTTCACTCTCCTTTCTAATTTGTTTAAACTTATTACGGTATTGGGTGAAGAGGCGTTTGTTCGAATCAGTAGGGTTCCTCAGGTATTTTTTATATAAGCGGGATTTTCTTTTACAAGAAGTTAGGAGAGCTTTTGTCATCCATGGCTGTTTAAACTTGTAGTGGCCCTTGTTTGTAGTTGGAGTAAGGGGAAAAGCAGAGTCGTACAGATGTTTATAAGTGGTAATAAAAGCATGGTAGGCCTTATCCGGGCCATCACTAGAGGAAAGATTTTCAACAAAGGTCCAATCTTTGCCTTCTTCTATTTCTTTTTAACTACTTCTTCCCCTTTCTGTTTGCCTTGTTCTTTTCCTTTTAATTTACCTTCTTCTTTGCTTTTATCTTCTTCTCTGTCTTGCTCTTTGCCTTCTTTCTTGCCTTCTTCTTTGCCTTCTTCGCCGCCTGTTTACTTACCTTCCTCTTTGCCTTCATCTTTGCCTTTTTTTTGCCTTCTACATTGACTTTCTCCTTATTTTCTTCTTTATCTTCATATATGACTACTTCTTTGTCTTTCTCTTTGCCTTCTTCGTTGCTTTCTTCTTTGTCTTTTTACTCACCTTCGCCTTGCCTCGTTCTGTACTTTCTTCTTTGCTTTCTTCTTTACATTATTTATTTCATTTCACTTACCTTCTTCTCTGCCTTCCTCTTTCACTTCTTTCTGGCCTTCTTCTTTTCCTTCTTCTTTTCCTTCTTCTATGTCTTTTTACTCACCTTTCTCCTTTCCTTGTTTCTTTGCCTCTAACTTTGTCTTCACCTTTTTTGACTTCTTTGCCTTCTTTTTGCATTTCTTCTTTGCCGTTTTACTTACCTTCTTTGCTTTCTCCATTGCCTCCTTCTTTGTTTTTCTTTGTCTTCTTCTTTGCCTTTTACTTACCACCTTCTTGCCTTTTTACTCACCTTCGCCTTGACTCGTTCTGTACTTTCTTCTTTGAATTCTTCATTGCCTTTTACTTACCTTCTTCTATGCCTTTCTCTTTGACTTCTTCTTAGTCTCCTTGCTTGCCTTCTTCTGTTCCTTCTTCTTTGCCTTTTTACTAGCCTTTCTTCCTCGCTTATTTCTTTGCCTTTATCTTTCTCTACTACTTTCTTTGAGGTCTTCTTTGCCTTTGTTTGCCTTCTTCTTTGCGTTTTACTTACCTTCTTTGCTTTCTTCCCTGCTTTCTTCGTTGTCTTTTTTCTTTGCCTTCTTTTCTTGCGTTTTTCTTACCTTCTTTTTCTTTGCCTTTCTCTTTGACATGTTCCTGGCCTTCTTCTTTGCCTTCTTATGTACCTTCTTTTTTGCCTTTATCTTTGCCTCATACTTTCTATGACTTCTCTGCCTTCTTTTATTGAATGCAAAGAAGTAGTTCCTACTTTTTCTATGGCAAAGAGATGTCAAAGAAAGTAGAAGGCAAAGATAAATGCGAAGAGGTAGGAACTAGTTCTTTGCATTTATCTTTGCCTTCTGCTTTCTTTGACATCTCTTTGCCTTCTACTTTGCCTTATTCTTTGCCGTTTACTTACTTTCTTTTTTCTTCTTTACCTTCATTTTTCATCATTGCCTTCTTCATTGGCTTTTACTTACCTTCTTCTTTGCCTTTCGCTTTGACATTCTTGGCCTTCTTCTTTGCCTTCTTCTGTTTTGCCTTTTTGCTTAGCTTTCTTTTTTTGCCTTTTTCTTTCGCCTTATACTTTCTTTGACTTCTTCTTTTTCCTTCTTTTTTTCCTTCTTCTTTGCCGTTTTACTTACCTTCTTTGCTTTCTTCTTTGCCTTCTTCTTTGCCTTTCTTCTTCGCCCTCTTCATTGCCTTTCACTTACCTTCTTCATCGCCATTCTTTTTGACTTCCTGTTGTCCTTCCTCATTGCCTTCTTCTGTTTTTTCTTCTTTGCTTTTATCTTTGCCTTCTACTTTCGTTGAATTCTCTTTGCCTTCTTGTTAGACTTCTTCTTTACGTTCTAGTTATCTTCTTTTTTCTTCTTTGCCTTCTTGCTCGTCTATCTTCATTGCCTTCTTCAGTGGCTTTAACTTACTTTCTCCTTTACCTTTCTCTCTGATTTCTGCTTGGCCTTCTTCTTTACTTTCTTCTTTTATACGTCTTTACCTGCCTTTCTTTTTGCCTTTTTCTTTGCCTTCTACTTTCTTTGATTGCTCCCTTGCTTTCTTCCTTGCCTTCTTCTTTGCAGCTTTACTTACCTTTTTCTTCGCCTTTCTCTTTGACTTCTTCTTGACCTTCTGTTTGCCTTCTTCTGTTTCTACTTCTCTGCATTTATCTTTGCCTTCTACTTTTTTACATCTCTTTATCCTCTTCTTTGCCTTCTTCTTTGCTGTTTTACTTGCCATCTTTTTCTTCTTTGCCTTCTTCCTTGTCTTTCTTCTTCGCCTGCTTCTTCGCCTTTTACTTACCTTCTTCTTTGCCTTTCGCTTTGACCTTCTTGGCCTTCTTCTTTGCGTTCTTCTGTATTACCTTTTTTACTTACCTTTCTGTTTTGCCTCTTTGTTTTCCTTTATCTTCGCCTTAAAATTTCTTGGACTTCTTCTTTTCCTTCTGTTTTTGCCTTCTTCCTTGCCGTTTTACTTCTTTGCCTTCCTGATCGGCTTTCTTCATTGCCTTCTTCAATAGCTTTTACATACCTTCTTATTTACCTTTCTCTTTGACTTCTGCTTGGCCTTGTTCTTTGCTTTCTTCTGTTATACGTTTTAACTTACCTTTCTTTTTGCCTTTTTCTTTGCCTTCTACTTTCTTTGCCTTCTTCTTTGCCTTCTTTCTTGCCTTCTTCTTTGCCGCTTTACTTACCTTCTTTGCTTTCGTCTTTCTCTTCTTCTTTGCCTTCGTCTTTTCCTTCTTCTTTGCCTTCTTCTTTACTCACCTTCTTCTTTGCCTTCTTTGTCTTGCTTTTGCGTTCTTGCTGGACTTTCTTTTGACTTCTTCTTTGCTTTTCCTTTGCCTTCTTAGTTGCCTTTTTAATTACCTTCTTCTTCACCTACTTCTTTGCCCTCTTTTTGTCTTGCTCTTTGCCTTCTTTCTTGCCTTCTTCGGTGCCTTCTTCGCCGCCTTTTTACTTACCTTCCTCTTTGCCTTTCTCTTTGCCTTCTTCCATCCCTCTTCTTTGCCTCTTTACTTACCTTTCTTTTTGCCTTCTATTGTGCCTTTTTCTTTGCCTTCTTTTTTGCCTTCTTCTTTGCCTTTTTCTTTGCCTTCTTCTTTGCTTTACTCTTTGTCTTCTTCTTTGCCGTTTTACTTTAAATTCATTTTTGCCTTCCTCTTTGCCTTCTACTTTGCCCTCTTCTTTTCCTTCTTATTTGCCTTCTGCATCGCCTTTCTCTTTGCCTTTTCAAATTTTCAAGACTTTTCAAGGAAATGTTATGTCTTGTTTTAGAATTCCATATTAATTTTGATTTCTATTTTGACGAGCTTTCTGAGTCAAGTCGAGTTCACCTTCCGCCATGGCGACACCTTAGATTGTAGGCATGAGTTTATGAATGCTCACAGTTCTATAGGCAATACAGGACTTTGGTGTAGACGAAAATACATATATATGCGCACGATCTTCAGCAGGGAGAGTCAGTCAGCCAGCCACCCAGTCAATCAGCTACAAAGTACAGACTAAAATGCCGGTAGATCAACTGACGGAAATCGTAAATGCATCCTCGCGCATGTGAAAGATACAACACAAGGACAAGTACAAGAACATACAAAGACACAAACAGAGAGAGAGAGACACAAAAAGACAAGAAGACAGGCAAGAAAGGGATTTAGGGACGATTACGTCGTGTCAGACTTTACAAGCTGGCCTTTATTACATCTGCCGACCTCTGTCGAATTTTTCGTATCATCTGGCAGCCACAAACCTCTGCATCCCTCCGCGCAGGCCTGACCGAAATAGTCCTTGCCTAAATATCAGAGACAACAGAGAGACTACTTTTCTCTTTCAGCGCTTATCTATGGAAACCCAACGCTTCAATGCAGTCGCTTTTTGAAGCACCTTTCACACCGATAAATCATCTGTGAAGACTAGCCATTCCAGAACAATGCTCACTAATTTGTGCAATCCCGAGAGGTCATACGTACCTCGGGAAAAATTATACTAAGTATCATTAATAGCAGTGTATCAGGTTCTAAAAATTGGTACCCCACGTTTTAGACTAAAGTTGCTCCTCTGAACAAGGTTGCCCCGAGCAGGCTATCATTCTTCAGTTAGTTAGTTATCGTTACACACTGGGACAAAGCCA
Organism: Allolobophora icterica; assembly: GCA_963556255.1. Classification (NCBI taxonomy): domain Eukaryota; kingdom Metazoa; phylum Annelida; class Clitellata; order Crassiclitellata; family Lumbricidae; genus Allolobophora; species Allolobophora icterica. The sequence goes on along the minus strand of OY744609.1, from coordinate 14,604,836 downwards.
GAACTTACCACAATACTTGACGCTGGGCTGACGTAGCCTGTTCAATGTTCATGCTTGTGCTAGGATCTTGGCTTCGCCTGATTTTCAAAGATGATCAACGTCCTCGAGTTTCAGCAGCTTTACCTGATGTTTGGACTACAGATGAATATGCATACTTCGTATCGAACCGCCGGAAATGTTCAGCTTTGATTTACTTAATTTATACTGTGCCGTTTGGACTACAGAATCGCTAACGAAGTATAATCTACACAACACCTTTTTAGGTTCGTTATTTTAAAATTAGACATTGATAGGCCTATAATTGCATTCACCAAGTTTAAACAATTATATCCATTTTGCGAATATGCGATGCGACAAAGAACAACGTAAAGCGTCATAGACCTATGACGTCACCAACAAACAAATACCAAAAACGGATGATTAAAACAGTTACGTTACTGTTGTTACTACATCGTGCTATTATACTGCTATACATAATGTAAGTAAGTAAGTAAGTAATCTTTAATTAGCACGAGACAGACGCTTATGCTTTGCAACAACATGCGCGTGCAATGACAAAAAGTAGCACAATAGCACAATATCAGTAGAACAAATGCAACATTATAAACGGTTTCAGAACATGCGCAAGTTCCGTTGAACTTGCGTTGATCTGTATGGCCTGAATATGTCATTCTAATTGTCTGAACTGCGGTCAAACCCGGATTTCCACCCATATGTAAACGAGGGTTGTCGGGTTTCAAAACGAGGCACATTGAAGTCTCGGATGCACTATCTGACTAGCTGTCTCCGATCCCTTTTATTTCTCCCCGTCCATGGAAACCATTATTCGCGACTCGACCCCATGTATGTGGAGACTCACATAGGGCCTATAGTGTGTACATTATAGTCGTAAACTTAAAAATTGTAAAGCGCCACTTTAAAAAGCCAAGCGGAGGGCAACATCTTAATCACGAGAGCTGGGCCGAGTCAGAGGGGTTCAGAGGGTTGTCAAATGGAGATCCAAGTACTGTTGCATGGAGCCAGAGAGAGGGGAAGAGTAGCTGCTAAGGGGGTTTCGTTTTTGGTCGAGAAAGTTAGGAAGGCAGAGGATCAGATGAATTAGGGTAGGAATTAATGGGGAGTTGGGACTTCAGCGTTGATTGGAAAGCCTGAGAGGTGATAAGTCGATGAGCCTGAGGAGCTGGTGAGTGGTGAGTGACAATACTGATGGAGGAACTGAAAATATGCGGAATTCAGGAAGGAGATTGTTCCAGAACCAAGGTGCAGCGTGGTATATGGCCTGGTTGGAGAACTTGAGATGTGTACTTACTGGGTCCTTGATCTATTTAGGCATACCAATTCCTTTCCTTCTTTTAACAGCCTGTGTTTTCAAATTCATACACAATTATAATACGCCAATTACACATAGAATACTAACTGTATTGTATTGTATTGTATTGTATTCGGATATTTATAAAGCGCTTCTAGCGGGAGGGCCATTCAGAAGCGCTCCCAGTGCGATAGACCCCGAGAGAAAAAGCAAGTTTTAAGAAAGGTAAAAGAGGAAGAGACGCTACCTGAGAGAATAGAAGAACGAACAAACGGAGGAAGCCCATTCCAAAGAGCAGGGCCAATGGAAGCAAACGACCTAGATTGAGCCAGTGAAGTCCTGACACGGGGAACGAGGAGGTCCAAACGGTCAGATGAACGAAGAGGACGAAGAGAAGCCGCAGAGTGAGGGCGATGAAATAAGTCACATAAATATTTTGGAGCGAAACCAAGCTGAGCCTTAGAGACAAGGATGAGGACCTTAAATTGGATGCGGGCAGAAAGCGGGAGCCAGTGGAGTTCTTCTGCCATAAAGGTGGTGATATGAGAGAATCGAGGAAGACGGGCAATTAATCTAGCAGCAGCATTGAGAACGGACTGAAGAGGAGCAAGACGGACTTTGGGAAGACCAATGAGGAGGGAATTGCAGTAGTCAAGTCTAGAGCAGACAAATGCATGGACAATTGAAGTGAAAATTGGAGATGACAGAGAGCGACGGATAGCTCTAAGGCGCCTTATGTGAAAATAGGAAGTGCGAGTGAGTTTGGAAATGTGTTCAGTAAAGGTGAGAGAATTGTCAAGGGTCACTCCTAGATCACGAACGCTAGACGAGAAAGTGAAAAACTGTAGGCCCTAGTTTGCTACTAACGATGCCCAACCGAAATTTTCTTTTTAATGATAACATCGCCCAGACAGGTTTTTGTTCTAATGTCGAAAAGCGTCACAGAAGCAGAAGAAGAAGAGCATGCTTTACCTAGCCCTAAGGCATCATTGGATATGAAGTGTTAGCGACTTCATTTTCTTAACCTCGGCATATGAGAGCCAGTACTCTCCCTCGTCGTCTCATCTTCCAACCGATAGTAAGAGTCAGTGTTATTTTAGTTCCAGAGAATAGAATAGGAATAATAATTGTTTAAAATTAGTTCCACGGAACGAAAACTGGAACGAAAAATAAATGTAGAACGAGAATAGAATAGGAACGAAAATTTAAATATTTTTCTAAAACGAGAACGGAATAGAATAAAATTAATTTTAAAGCTGCACAACCGATAATCCTAACGGTTAATCTATTGAGCAAATCCCTTGAGATGAGGGTGTTTTTAAGCTCAACAGTAAAATAATTGACTGGTAACTTTTAAGTCTGTCTGCCTATAAACTGTTTTATTAACAGTCGCATTCACATTGTCCCACATACATTAACCGTTCATGTTAGAACTGTAAAAACATTAGGTGGATTTGGAAGTGGAACTATAAGTAGATTTTTTGTGGAACTAGAACTGGAACTAAAATTAATTATAAAGAGTAAGTGGAACTAGAATAACAATAAGATTTATTTCTAAAAAGGAATCAGAACTAGAACAAAAATTATATCAGTGGAATAGAATAAGAACTGGAATAGAAATTAATGCTGGAACTAAACTGTTTGCGACATACAGGGGCAGAGACAGACCGAAAGATCTTCAAAATTTTACTTTGATTAGAAGGCAATTTGATACCTTATGTAGAATGGTCCTGAATGGTACTTCTAAATGGCACTAATTTATGTATGTATATTCGTTTATTGGAACAGTTTGACAAACCGCAGAGAGTTACAACAAATTACACACTGATAAACAGATAGCACGAGAAGAGGTTAAGGCCGGCAGCAAGTTATTGTTTTTTACTGTCCTTTAACAAACCCAAAATCATGAACAACAGATGCAGTAAATGAAGACAACCCACGACATAAAATTTTCTTACCTTTATGTATACTACTTCTTTTTATTATTTATCTTCATACTTCTTACTTGCATCAAATAACTTTTTCATTTCATTTATTTAATGTTTTACCATACTTTCTTACTTACTGACCTATTATTTTCGGTCGTTGAAATGACGATATAAAATTTCTGTCATACATTACGAATGATTTCTTTTTCACTTCGGTGATCGACTGCCGCTCAGTTCGGGAACTGTTGTTCGTCATTTTTTACACCGTAATCGTAGACTTATTCGTCGTCTTTTTCGTCGTTTTAAATGTTCAGATGTCTAAGTTCTTCGACATCTTTTGTCTGCAGCCTTCAACATAAATGAAACGAATGTTCACAAAACAAAGGAAAATTACGTCATTTTGCGATGACGTCATATTTGGGGATTTGTGACAGCAGGCGACTTATATAAAAAAAAATGCATTCGCAATGGGGTTGTAATCTTAAGTGAGAACTTCAATAGCGCTATAGGCTACTCAACTTATATCTGAACCGCGTATTACAGGTTACAATGTAGGTCTTTTCATCCATCGATGGCGTCGTTATTGTAATGCAAGAGGCAACAACCGATAGATTTTGTCGCTTCGAATCAAATTCGCATTCCATTATCACAATACAGTGGACAGAACCATAAAGAACAATTAACGACCTCTGCAGACCTACTGCAGTTGTTAACTGCACAATTCGTCAACAGATGACGTGCCAGAACCAATTCAGAGACGTCAATACCAGAAAATCAGATGTGAGAGACAGGCAGACTATGGTGATAATCCATTTGAAAAAGTAAATTACCGTAGATGTTGAGACTGAAATGAATAAGTGATTTAATCAAAACGAGCAGATGCGGAATAGTGTTCCAAAATTAGATCCATCATCAGCTGAAGAACTGGTTCGACCAAGTTGGGGATCTGATTAATCTATAGCAGAATATCCCATTTGAGGCGATCGATCGAAGCTCTGCATACGAAGATTGTCTAGCCCATGGGTAATCTATAAAAGTGCGTCTCAAAAGTTAGGGTGGCAGTGAACGTAACCTCCAGTACCGGTATCTTCACGATATTCACTATGGTCAATCAAGGGGTGGCAGCTGGGGCCATGTCCCCCTCTGCTCTCCTCCAACTCCCTCTGACAATCATCTCTAGCATCATTATTTTTATGAATAAGCTTCAAATTGCATGCATTCGCCCAGTTTGTTACGTGTTCCAAATCGACTAATACATTGGCACTATTTGCACTATTTGCACTATTCATTTATAATGAAGCGTAGGTACAGCGCTAACAAACATGCAGCGTTAGTGTATACATTCGTTGCAGCTACTATAATTCGAAACCCCTAAAAGACGTCTTTGGATTAGACTGGCAACTGGACAATGACTATTGATAGGCCTACGTATACAAGGGTCTACATGCAAAACGGACCCACATTCCCTTCGTTCGTCTATTTTCAATGTTTTATCGAGGAAGACCTTTAATCAATAGGGCCTACTCCGTCTGGTCATTGTTTCAAATAGACACTCAGAAACACGAAGTAGATCTATAAAACTATTCTTACGCTAGGAAGGTATGTTAAATCTAGACAATAGATCGGCCAGGAAGACGTAGGCTACATGTACATTCTTGGATATTATAGTATAAGCAGGTATGCGCACAAGCACAAAATACTCCAACCAGCTTCAGTCCGTAAGTATTTTCTGGTCTTCTCCAATATAGGTGAAAAATAGCTTCGCAGTCACCGTCATAGTTCTGGCCAAGGTAGTTTGGATTCTCCTAAGCTCAATCAAGGTGGCATTTGAAATGCCAGTATGCAGCGAGTTGCAGAAGACGATTGATCATAATAATAATAATAATAATAATAATAATAATAATAATAATAATAATAATAATAATAATAATAATAATAATAATAATAATAATAATAATAATAATAATAATAATAATAATAATAATAATAATAATAATAATAATAATAATAATAATAATAATAATAATAATAATAATAGTAAGATTTATATAGCGCCGTAGCACAGCCGAGGCCGAAGAAAAGGGCGTTGTACATGAGTTACAAAAGTCATTGGCAGTCGTATGAAAGTTTAAAAAGATATGTCTTCAGCAGTGATTTGAATAACTCCAGCGACGGTGCGGGGAGATAGCGGGGGAGATAAGAACATGACCCAAACAAACCAAGGTAGAAAAGAAAAGGGAATTAATTCTACGATTGTCACGAATGGACAGGTATATAGCCTATGTATATAAATTTTTATATAAGTATGTATATATATATATATATATATATATATATATATATATATATATATATATATATATATATATATATATAGTTAGGTCTGGCCCATTTTAGAAGGAGTATTAGGTATGTTCGGTTTGGCCAGTATAGAAAGAGAGGTATCCGGCCATCTCTATATAAAGTCAGAACAGTAGGGGCCTATACTTAGAGTGAGTCAGGCTAATTAGGTTTTGGTCTGACGAGACCATATTCGATGTAAGCGGCCAATTAAGGCTCCTTTGTTATATGAATTGTATAGGATCGCCGATAAAAGAGATTCATATTAAAATCTGACGTCTATGGATGTCTGTCTCGCGTCTTTTACGACAGAGTTGCTGAAATTTCGTGAAAGGCGCCCCTGGTTGAAAATGCTCTGCTGTTGATGAAGCCGATGTTTTGTTAAAGCCGCACTGTTTTGTCAAGCTTCCGTACTTTTGCCTTGAAAGGCAGGGTGGGAATTGTGGGGGTTTGGGGTTCAACCCCTAGTCTTTCTTAGGACCCCCACAGTTAAGTCTTCAGTGCACACCCCAAAGAGGTCGTTTCCAACCCCCTCAGTTGTGCTAGTGTGATTTAGCATTATTTGACTCTGAGTCTCTGACAAAGAGAAAACATTTCCACGGTGTATCATGTAGGCATTTTCGAATTTTCTCAACAAAGGAATTGATTTTGATTCGAGTCTGACTTGCAAAACTGCTAGCGTTGAAATCAGCTGCTTTCAAATTTCGTTGACACCAGTTTCCAAAATAAGGATACAATGTTCAACCCCCAGTCTTTCTTCTACAATTCCGACACTGGGTGTGTGTAGGTGTGTGTCGGTGCATGCGTGCGTTTGTTAGAATCAAACCCAACGCAAAAATTGAAGGCTGAATAGCTGCATTGTATGAAGAGAAGCGTATAGTTTTCAGGTTTACTTGTAAATGAATGATGAAAGAACACAATGTATAAGTCCGCTTTCGTGGACATTGGACCCAAAAATTATGACTAGGTTGCTAGTCGAACATACAACAAAGACTCTGAAGAAATCAGTATTGCATGCGTCACTGCTTTGGTTGTGGTTCCGAACAGACGCGGTTTATAATCGATCGACAGTTGGACACTCATTCAATATTGCGGCACAGAACAAGGCCATTTAAAGAGAAGAAATGAAAACGTATAATGTTAGAACTGTTCAGTATTTCCAGAGTGTCTTATGACGTCGACATGATCGGAACTGACGCCCGCGGCCAATTTCTGGTTGTCATCATTCTTACCGAACATGGTATGCAAAATAATTATAACTCTCTCTTCTAAATTTATTTATTACAAAATGATGATACTGAAGACTAATAAGTTAATAAGCTAGTTATAACTTCGTGATTTAACGATTTAAGGCTAGTTTAGTGAGTCATCTAAACATTAAAGAATTAAGATTGAATATAAGTGGGGCGTGGTGGGTCAGTGGTAAGTTCGGCGCCTTGTGGCCGGAGGGTTGCAGGTTCGAATCCCACTCTAGCCGCTGCGTACGGACCTTGGGCAAGTCCTTCACTCGGAATTGCTCGTGGCGCTTCGGGGTGAAAATTCCGGCACAGTATCAAATGCTGTAGTCGGGAGCGCCTAGCTCTGAGTAGTAGTTGACTTCGAGAGGCGCTATAGAAATATCCGGAATAAAAATAAGTGTCTTAAGTACCTCAGAGAACTGTGCCTGTATATACGTTAGGTTAACTGATTCGATAATTATTAAAATAAAATTCTTGAGAATGCAACGAAGTTCACAAACTAGATGAGTAACCACTGGTGTGGTCCTCCATTCACAAGCAGAGCGAATTGTCAATATATGAACTAACTGAATCCCATCGACAGTCGAAAGTTGACATCGTTTTAGAGAAACGACGATGTACTTATGTAAACTAACAGAGTACATACGAGCTCAACGACTGCAATTGACCGCTGCCACCTATCATATTAATCAGTGCTTTTTTCCAGAAAAAAGCACTGATATTAATACTATCCAATATTGCAAAAGAACATACGAATTTTGTCTAGGATCGCCTACCTCTTACCAAAAGACACTCGCATCAGTCTGTACTACTCAATTATCCACCCCTACATAACTTATTGTAACATGATATGGACAGTTTGGGAATTTAATTGTAGAAAAAAGTCTGGGGGGTTGAACATTTTATCCGTATTTTGCAAACTGATGTCAACGAAATTTGAAAGCAGCTGATTTCAACGCTAGCAGTTTTGCAAGTCAGATTCGAATAAAATCAAATCCTTTGTTGAGAAAATTCAAAAATGCTTACATGAAACATCTCAGAAAAGTTTTATCATTGTCAGAGACTCACAGTCAAATAATGCTAAACCACACTAGCACAAACAAGGGGGTTGGAAACGACCCCCTGGGGTGTGCAATGAAGAATTAACTGGGGTCCTAAGAAAGACGAGGGGTTGAACCTGCCACCCTGGATATGGGCATCGAATTATCCAGCTAGACAAAACAGACTATCTCTCCTCCAAAAGAGAGCCCATAGTATTGCTGCTAACTGTTTCTATCACATCATCTCTCAACTGACCTACTCTACAAGCAAACGCGTATTTTGATGATCAAGCAGATAACATCCCAACAAACCAATGAATTCATGTGTAGGTATGTAAATAAGCAACTACCATCAGCTTTCAATAATTACTCTGCCTTTGTATCTGAAAGCAATCCCTATAGTGTATACGCACCTCCAACAACTACAGACCTATATATTCTCGAACTAATACCCGCAGGTTCTCGATTAGATGTGTCGGCCCCAATACTTGGAATAGATTCCCCGCTTACACAAAATGTTCGACTAATGTTTGTTTCTTTAAGCGTCGACTCCGTGATTATTTGGTGGCATATTTAATTATCTAATGTGCGCGCGCTAGTTAACTAGTTAAGATTCATTGATTCCGTGTGCAATTGACCAAACCATGCAGCCGCATTGCTGTAATTGAATGTAAGGGTTCTAATGACCTTCAACATCGTCCAGGCTAACATAAAGAGAGTCTGCAATTATAGGTTCTCTTCAATTGTCACTGTAAGCCTTTGCGAATACAGTTATAATGTAGTTAATCTGGACAGCCACTATAAATTACTGGAAGTTATTATTATTGTTGCACAGTCATTTCGGAGACGAACGTTGCATTTGGTCGACCTGCTACTCAAAGTTCAACCTTGACCGACCAGGTATCAGGCCTCTGTGTGGCTGGCCGAGCCGTAGATGGAAACTACGACCCGGACATGTACAATGGATCCTGCGCTCATATAGCAGACCATGCGGGAGGGCCGAACTGGTGGAGGGTCGATCTCGGCCAGCCAATGTACATCAAAATGGTCACCATCACTAATCGAGACAATAACGGTAGGGAATTACATATTAGATATTTGCCAAAATGCTAAAATAGCCAGTTGTAAAAGTTAATTAGCCGCAACTGAAAGACAATTATAAAGCATTTTAGCAGATTTGGAGGCTAAGCCTAGGATAGCCTGCATTCCTATCCCGTCTGGACGGGTCACTACAATCACTTTACCATTAGCCATAAAGAAGCTAGAGAAATAAACTTAACGAATAAGAAAACAAAAACACGTATTTCTTTCGGATTTTAATATCATGATCATATATCACTCAGAATCTGCCTTACTTACAGATTATGAATACAGGATGCTTGCGATTGATGAGAGCAAAAGCAAAATATGGCGAAAGACCAAGGATGTCGACAAAACAAGACTGTGTTCGAAGCAGAGTTGTATGCAAGACTTTAAAAATCGAGACTAAGACGAGACGGAGACTGCTGTTTATCAAGCGAGGATGTAGCAATAAAACTGATAGCACAAGAGCTATATTGCACAAACGTAAGCAGCATTCCACAGATATTTAAATATTCCTTGTAGCTAATCGTCTGGACCGCTTCATTGTCGGAGTAACAAACAATGCCGATGATCCGGTAAGAGGATGTTACGCACTTTGTGGCCAGTATCCTTCAGCGGCTGTCATTAGAGCCAAACACTATCTCCAGTGCAATCCAATCGCAGTGTCCGGTCGATATGTGATCGTTCAACAACCGATCAATGGAGTTGGTTATCTGTCACTCTGCGAAGTTGAAGTCTTTGCCGGACAAGTGAGAAATAGTAAGTTAAAGTGGTCAACAGGTGAAAAGCAAACTGATTGAATTAGGCCTACCAGTTTCTTGTAATGCCGTAGGAAGGCACAACTTTGAGTAATAGACACACAAAGTAGATATTTTAGCCTAAACTTTAACTGTTAGGCAGAGCAATGTATGTTTGCTTAATCTACAGCCAACCTGCTTTGTTCGATTACCTTCCTATCTCAGTATTTCTCGACCTCCGTTATCTGCTCATCTAAAGTTCTCAAACCGAGTCATCTCTCGTACTGCACCACGACTCTGGAACGATCGTTCCACAAATGTCTTACAGTATTAAAAAGGAGGGGGATAGAGTAATGGTAACACTCATGGCCAGGAGAGCATTAGATCGCGGTTCGATACCCGTACCCCACCTCTAGGGCGGCGCCTTGCATGGCTGTCAAACCGTGTGTTTAATTAAGATCTTGATTGTACTGTCATGTTTCAATGTAGGGCCTAATCTTACTGCGTACTTGTCAGTTTGAATTAATAACGATTTTTTTTAACCCTGAGGTACTTCGTTCCCTCAGGGTCTTAGAGGTTAAATTAGTTGTTTTTTCCGGAACGGTTAACCCTCGTCCAAGGCCTGCTGGGCTGATACCATTGAGCCGCTAAATGCCACCGCGTTAAATCGTTGAATGGTGACAGAGATTCTTTGATGCAAAAAACTATTATTATTATTATTATTATTATTATTATTATTATTATTATTATTATTATTATTATTATTATTATTATTAAAAGGCTACTTACTTACTGTCTTAATGTCTTAAGCATTTTCGCTTTAGCTGCTAAATGGAGGCAAAACAAGGACCAGCGATTGATGACAAACGGAACAGTTGTTCTGAAGAAACGATCCACATTGGGATGCATCGGTTCCTGCAAATACTCCTCAGGTTGTGATTCGGTCAATTATCGTTCGATGGAGCAGATATGTGAGATGAATTTTCTTCCTCGTGGTGCCAAACAATGCGACCTAGTGAACGCAACTGGATGGAGTTGGTGGACGCAGGTCTACGAATTCGTCTGACTTTTCGTAAATGAGCCAAAGTTGATACGATTAACTCTGCCACATGACGCCATACTACTGTTGCAACAACTGCACTCACAGTTACTATCTACTGCTGTCATCAATACTATGGTTATCATAGTATACAACATTAAAAATGATGCAAACGATTGCAATCTTATTTATGAACTAGCAGTTAGGAATCCTTGACCCATTAAACCTAATGCAGTATAGACTGTATGCCTAAAATGTAATCTGATCCAATCAAATCTAATCGAATCCAATAACTTATTGTTAAAAAATTACACCAGAAGGTCTCACAAAACTTGAAAACATATATGCCTTTTAATTATTCAATAACGAGGCATTTAAAGTTAAACATTCAAATTATTTTCAAATTATAAATGCATTTACTCAGGCGAGATGGAATTGTTGCACAAGCAGCTAAAAAGTTCTACATAATATATATATATATATATATATATATATATATATATAAAGTTTTTGCGCACTGTATATATATATATATATAGTGCACAAAAACTTTAAAAAGCCCCGCAAAAATTCTGATTTTCAGGCTCCTGCGAATTGTGAGACCCTAAGCAGTAGTTTTTAAGCGTATACCGAAATCCGGCACTGATAACGCCGTTATCATAAAGTCTTAGAGTAAAATCGCAATAAAAATTAATAATCCTTTGCAGAAACCAAGTCGATATAAAATGGACCAAGGCTGCCTAACTTCCGTTAGATAAGAGAACAGCTATTATCACTATCGCTGGTGCAGTGCGTAGTTTAGTTGGATCATCATTGAGAAAAAAAGCACTGAATGGGTGAATGATAAAACCGCTTTGGTTGGATGACAGGCTACTAATGTATCTGCATTTCATTTAAGAGATAATATATCATGTCCTACTTCGCAACGTATGGTATGGTATCTGGAAATTTATAAAGCGCCTCTCAGAGTGCGAACTATTCAGAGTCGCTCTCAAAGTGTAAGCCTCGCGGAAACATAAGACTCTAAACGACGAACAACATAGAGAGAGACAGGGAGAGAGGGAGAGAGACAGACAGAGAGACAGAGAGATAGAGAGGCAGAGGGAGAGAGAGTGTGTTTGTGTGTGTGTGTGTGTGTGTGTGTGTGTGTGTGTGTGTGTGTGTGTGTGTGTGTGTGTGTGTGTGTGTGTGTGTGTGTGTGTGTGTGTGTGTGTGTGAGAGAGAGAGAGAGAGAGAGAGAGAGAGAGAGAGAGAGAGAGAGAGAGAGAGAGAGAGAAAGAGAGAGAGAGAGAGAGTGAGACAGACAGACAGAGACAGACAGACAGACAGACAGAGACAGACAGACAGAGAGAGACAGAGAGAGACAGAGAGAGAGAGACAGAGAGCCGAGCAAATAGGTTTCCACGCAGTACCAAGGGAAGAGAGTTCCATAGGGATGGGCCATTGGACCCACGACAGCGAAAGAGCGAGACTGATGATATGCGTCGAATATTTTAAACTGAGTTTTAATTCTACAAGGTAACAAGAAATAAGAGCTTCTTAAATAATAACTGAGATAGAAGACTCAAGCATGGTCACAGTGATTAAACAGCAGGACTGAATTTTGACTTCTTAACTTAAGGAAGGAACCTTTTAATAATGTAAGTCAAACGCTCACTGTTCACAAAATAGACAGCAAATGTTGATGTAAAATGTTACTGTCATTTGTTGTATTGATTCCGAATAATAAACGACGGAGGGCTGAGTGGGTGTTAGATGGGATGGTATTCCACGAGCGATCACCGATCCATATACTAACCCGGCTCGATACGCCTTAAAGTCGCGTCTTATTAGCAAACCAAGACGTGTCAGACATCCATACCGCGGTCTGTAGTGTTAAAACGAATAAAGTAAACTAAACTTCGGTGTTCAGTGTTCCTATACGTTTGGGAGGTTCTAACACTACACCCCCTCACACCCCCACCCCGAAGACAAAATGAACAAAACTCGAAACTAAATTTATCTAAATTCAGCGCTGAATAAGTTGGTAGCGCTTTTGAAATTTGGAGCTTACGATTACGAGTATCCGTTTAACGAAACGAACCAACGATCAAACTCTACGTGACCTCTGTTTCCTGTTTCAAACGCTATAATATTTATTTCACTACAGTAGGCTATCGATGACCATCTGTCGCCACATTACACATTTGTGCCTGTCGGTGTATCTGTTCGTATGTCTGTCCGTGTGCATGTCTGTATGTCTATGTGTGTGTCTGTTTTATATCTGCCTGTGTGTCATGTATCTCTGTCTGTGAACATGTCTGTATTTCTGTCTATGCCTGTTTGTCTGTGTACATGTCAGTTGTGTGTCTGTAGGCTGGATCATGTGATGGGTCATGGAGCCATAGACCTTTAAGCCAACCAGGCACAGGATGGATCACTGAGCCATAATATGTGCACAGTTGAGGTTGCCCAACGCTTGAACTCGGCCGCCTACAAATTAAACGATTCATTGCCATGACAACAATCATTATTGCGCAAAGGTAAATTATGACTTAGACTCTTCTAGAAAAAAAAGCTAATCGGAAGTATAAAGATAAAATATGACACTCATTTACACTGCTTTAAAGAAGCTTCGCAGACGGATGAATAATTATTATAACGGTAACACTTGTCTAAACGCCTTTACAGAAGCATGAACTAGAAGTGGCGAGTGTGATAAAGCCAACTGAACTGAGCCAGTGCTTGCCGTTCCTCGCTCTCAGCAGCCAGTGACCTAAACTCGACCATATTCTTCGTAAAAAAGTAATTACCTCGCTCCGCTTAAGTGTAAGCCGTGGTAGTTAAGTTCTTTTGAGTCCATACTCATCAAGACCTTTCATCAGCACGTGCGCTGTCTC
>OY744609.1:14256243-14586243 GCA_963556255.1 Allolobophora icterica | reverse complement strand
AGTTTTGCAAGTCAGACTCGAATCAAAATCAATTCCTTTGTTGAGAAAATTCAAAAATGCTTACATGAAACACCACAGAAATGTTTTCTCATTGTCAGAGACTCACAGTCAAATAATGCTAAATCACACTAGCACAAACGAGGGGGTTGGAAACGACCCCTGGGGTGTGCAATGAAGAATCAACTGGGGTCCTAAGAAAGACGAGGGGTTGAACCTCCCACCCTGGGTATGGGAATTGAATTATCCAGCTAGACTAAAAAGACTATCTCTCCTCCAAAAGACAGCCCTTCGTATTATTGCTCACTGTTCCTATCATATCATCTATCAACTGACCTAATCTACAAGCAAACGCGTATTTTGAGGATCGAGCAGCTAACACCCCAGTAAACCAATGAATTTAGGTATAAATATCATGCAAATAAGCAACTACTTTCAATAATTACTTTGCCTTGGTATATGAAAGCAATCCTTATAGCATACGCAGATTACGCACTAGGGTGGGGCAAATACCGGTTGCCTCAACCAGACAACGATAAATAGAAGCTCCCTCATCTACTGGTTAATGAAATAATTAATTTTCATATTTTGTATCATGTCTAGGGGTCGCAACTTTGAAAAATGTGTGACGTCATATAGTTCATTAGAAATAAATAACAAATGCATTAATCTTATTACAATAGGGTCATAGAAACTCATTAATGTCGACTATAATATATTACACAATCACTTTAATACACAAATTACACACTACACAGTACACTACTATATTGTATTGTATTGTATTGTATTGTATTTAAAAACTTATAAGTGCCTCTACCAAGTTCCCACCAATCAAGGGCGCTCCCAGTGCGAAGGTTCTCGGGAATAAAGGCAAGTTTAAAGGCAACGAAAAGCTGTGGCAGGACCACCGGATAGTACTGCAGCCCGGGCCGAATGAGGAAGCTGATTCCACAATGAAGGGCCAATAGTAACAAAGGAACGAGACTGGGCTATCACCGTTCTCACTGGGGGAACAAATGAGTCAAGTCGATCAGAGGAGCGAAGAGGGCGAAGGGAGCTAGCTGAAGTAGGAAGACGTAGTGGGTCACAGAGGTATTTAGGAGCAAGACCCAGGTAAGATCGGCAAATATGGATAAGTACCTTTAGTTGGAACGAGACTGGACCATCACCTTTCTCACTGGGGAACAAATAAGTCATATATGTACCTTTAGTTGGATGCGGGCAGTAAGAGGAATCCGGTGAAGACGTTCAAACATGAATGTGGAAATATGGGAGAATCGTGGGAGACGGGTGATTTGTCTGGCAGCTGCTTTAAGAACAGATTATAGAGGGGAGAGATGGACTTTGGGGAGGCCAACAAAGCGGGAGTTACAGTAATCAATGCGAGAGCAGATAAAGGCATAGACAATGGGAGTAAAAACTGGAGAGGAGACAGATCTTCGGATAGCCTTGAGACGTCGGAGATGGTAATAGCACAAGCGGGTGAGATTAGAGATATAGTCAGAAAAAGAGAGGGAGCTATCAAGAATTACACCCAGGTTGCGGTCAGATGCAGAGAATGTATAAAAAGGAAAGCTTTGAGATAAAAGAGGGTAATCAACCTTGGCCAGTTGTTGACGAGTGCCAAACTAAATCAATTGGGTCTCTGCTGGGTTTAAAGAAAACATGTTTAAGGACAGCCATGCTTGAAGATCATGAAAGAGAGCATCAATGCGAGCAGTAAGAAACAGTTGAGCATACGGAGACCCATGCACGTAGAGCTGGGCGTCATCAGCATAGAGGCGGCCAGTGGTTAAATGCGTTACAAAGCTGGAGGTAATATCAGCTGATTAAAGCAGGTAAAGGAGTGGGCCAAGTACTGATTCCTGGGGTCACCAAACTTGACAGTAACCCAGTGTGTTCTGGAGTCACCCCAGATTATCGTTTGTGTGCGATCTGTAAGATAGGACCGGAACCAAATAAGAGATGAGCCCCTGAGACCACTTGAGAACTCGAGACGTTG
The DNA here is from genome assembly GCA_963556255.1 of Allolobophora icterica. Taxonomy (NCBI): domain Eukaryota; kingdom Metazoa; phylum Annelida; class Clitellata; order Crassiclitellata; family Lumbricidae; genus Allolobophora; species Allolobophora icterica. The sequence goes on along the minus strand of OY744609.1, from coordinate 14,584,241 downwards.
CAGGAGGATCTCATGGTCAACCATGTCAAAGGCAGCAGAGATGTCAAATAGAGCAAGCAACGAGATCTGGGATCTGTCAAACGCAGTGTAGCAACCAGAGAGCAGAGATAAGAGGGCAGTTTAAGTATATAGAGTTCCTGCAGTCTGAGGCCGAGTTCACGGACATGACTCACGCCACGGTGTTATCATTCAAATGAAGAAATCAAGATTGGACTTGCCAACTACAGAAACTAAAGCTGATTTCCTGAACTAAGTTAAAACATTTACACTGCAGTACTGTGTCAGATGCTTTTTCATTTATTTTATTACTCATTGTTGTTTGTAGCTTTAACTTTGGGTTCTTAATTTGAAAGTCATAACCATTAAACCGGCTGGTGTAAGAGACCAGCTCTCATTTTACAACATATTGCGTTTTCGGTCTGGTGTTTCAGACAAAGTTGCTAGAAAACGGTGATACATATCAAAAATCCATTTTTGGTGCAATATCAACTTTAACATGGACCTTCGATTTAGGTTTGTCCGGGAACTGAACTCGAGTTTTTATTACTTTTTGCCCCACCCTATTACGCACCTCCAACAACTACAGACCTATATATTCTCGAACTAATACCCGGAGGTTCTCGATTAGATGTGTCGGCCCCAATACCTGGAATAGAGTCCCTGCTGACACAAAGTGTTCTACTAATGTTTGTTTCTTTAAGCGTCGACTCCGTGATTATTTGGTGGCATATTTAATTATATAATATGTGTGCGCTAGTTAACTAGTTAAGATTAATTGATTCCGTGTGCAATTGACCAAACCACCCGCATTGCTGTCATTAAATGTAAGGGTTCTAATGACCTTCAACATCGTCCAGGCTAACATAAAGAGAACCTGTAATTATAGTTTCTCCTCAAGGGTCACTGTAAGCCTTTGCGAATAAAGTTGTAATGTAGTTCATCTGGACAGCCGATATAAATCACTGGAAGTTATTATTATTATCATTGGGGGGCCCGATAGCGCATTAGATAACATCTGCCGTAGAGTGCGAGAGGTACAGAGATCGAGTCCCATAGGCGGACATGCTTTGTAGGCTGCAATTTGCGCCGTGTATTGCAGGCTGTCTGTTCTGTTAGTAGTTAAGGTTTATCGCATAACATGTACAATTGTACATGTACAGCGCAGTGCGTTTGCAGGCGCTTAATTAAAGAATAAATATTATTATTATTGCTGCACAGTCATTTCGAAGACGAACGTTGCATTTGGTCGACGTGCTACTCAAAGTTCAACATTGAACGACCAGGTATCAGGCCTCTGTGTGGCTGGCCGAGCCGTAGATGGAAACTACGACACGGAGATGTACAATGGATCCTGCGCTCATATAGCAGACCATGCGGGAGGACCGAACTGGTGGAGGGTCGACCTCGGCCAGCCAATGTACATCAAAATGGTCACCATCACTAATCGAAACATTCTTCGTAAGGAATTACATATTAGATCTTTGCCAAAAATGCTAAAATAGCCAGTTGTAAAAGTTAATTAGCCGCAACTGAAAGACAATTATAAAGCATTTAAGCAAGTTTTTTGCCTATAGCCTGCATTCCTATCCCGTCTGGACTGGTCACTACAATCAATTTACCATTAGCCATGAAGAAGCAAGAGGAATAAACTTAACGAATAAGAAATCAAAAACACGTATTTCTTTTGGATTATAATATCATGATCATATATCATTCAGAATCTGCCTTACTTAGGCTACAGATTATGAATACAGGATGCTTGCTGTTGCTTGCTATTGATGAGAGTGAAAGCAAAATATGGCGAAAGACCAAGGATGTCGACAAGAAACTTGAGATTGTGTTCGAAGCAGATCGAGTTCTATACAAGACTGGCAACGCCTCCTTGGTCTGGCGCTGCCAGTTGGGTCTTGCTCCGACCCAAATCTTAGGTCCCTCTGCCAACCTGTCAGCGAGACCCTCGGCCGACAACTTCGTTCTGCAGAGAGGGGGGAACTCGCGGTACCATTTGCTCGCACTGCAACTATGCAAAATCGAGCCTTTCTGGTGGTTGGCCCAGCGGTATGGAATGCCCTACCTCTGGCGCTGCGTCTCCTTCCTAAAATCCAATCTGAGCATTTCTATACTGCCTTAAAAACTGCTTTGTTCGTTCGTGCTGGAGTCGGGAGCGCCTCTGAGTAGCCCCCTTGAAGGGGCGCTATATAAATGCTCAAATGAATGAATGAATGAATTAAAATCGAAACCAAGACGAGACGGAGACTGCTGTTTATCAAGCGAGGATGTAGCAATAAAACTGATAGCACAAGAGCTATATTGCACAAACGTAAGCAGCATTCCACAGATATTTAAATATTCCTTGTAGCTAATCGTCTGGACCGCTTCATTGTCGGAGTAACAAACAGTACCGATGATCCGGTAAGAGGATGTTACGCACTCTGTGGCCAGTATCCTTCAGCGGCTGTCATTAGAGCCAAACACTATCTCCAGTGCAATCCAATCGCAGTGTCCGGTCGATATGTGATCGTTCAACAACCGATCAATGGAGTTGGTTATCTGTCACTCTGCGAAGTTGAAGTCTTTGCTGGACAAGTGAGAAATAGTAAGTTAAAGTGGTCAACAGGTGAAAAGCAAACTGATTGAATTACCAGATTTTATAATGCCGTAGAAAGGCACAACTTTGAGCAATAGACGCACAGAGTAGATATTTTTAGCCTAAACTTTAACTGTTAGGCAGAGCAATATGTACCCGTACGTTTCCTTAATCTACAGCCAACCTGCTTTGTTCGATCATCTTCCTATCTCAGCATTTCTCGACCTCCGAGCCATCTCTCGCACTGCACCATGACTCTGGAACGATCTTTCCACAAATGTCTTACATTATTAAAAAGGAGGGGGATAGAGTATTGGTTACACTCATGGCCAGGAGAGCATTAGATCGCGGTTCGATACCCGTACCCCACCTCTAGGGCCGCGCCTTACATGGCGGCCAAACCGTGTGTTTAATTAAGATCTTGATTGTAGTGTCATGTTTCAATGTAATCTTACTGCGTACTTGTCAGTTTGAATTAATAACGATTATTATTATTATTATTATTATTATTATTATTATTATTATTATTATTATTATTATTATTATTATTATTATTATTATTAAAAAGCTACTTACTTACTTAAAGTCTTAAGTATTTTCGCTTTAGCTGCTAAATGGAGGCAAAACAAGGACCAGCGATTGATGACAAATGAAACAGTTGTTCTGAAGAAACGTTCCACATTGGGATGCATCGGTTCCTGCAAATACTCCTCAGGTTGTGATTCGGTCAATTATCGTTCGATGGAGCAGATATGTGAGATGAATTTTCTTCCTCGTGGTGCCAAACAATGCGACCTGGTGAACGCAACTGGATGGAGTTGGTGGACGCAGGTCTACGAATTCGTCTGACTTTTCGTAAATGAGCCAAAGTTGATACGATTAACTCTGCCACATGACGCCATTCCACTGTTGCAACAACTGTAGTCAAATGACTACCTACTGCTGTCAGTAATACTATGGTAATCATAGTATAAAACATTGAAAATGATGCAAACGATTGCAAATCTTATCATTGAACTAGCAGTTAGGAAGCCTTGACCCATTAAACCTAATGCATTATAGACTGTATGCCTAAAATATAATCTGATCCAATCAAATCTAATCGAATCCAATAACTTCTTAAGAGACCCATTGTTAAAAAATTGCACCAGAAGGTCTCACAACACTTGAAAACATATATGCCTTTTAATTATTCAATAACGAGGCATTTAAAGTAAAACATTCAAATAATTTTCAAATTATAAATGCATTTACTCAGGCGAGATGGAATTGCGACACAAGCCGTTTAAAAAGGTATACATTATATATATATATATATATGTAGGTATATATATGTGTGTGTGTGTGCGTGTGTGTTGGTGTGTAGGTGTGTGTGTGTGTTTGTGTGTGTGTGTGTGTGTAGGTGTGTGTGTGTGTGTGTGTGTGTGTGTGTGTGTGTGTGTGTGTGTGTGTGTGTGTGTGTGTGTGTGTGTGTGTGTGTGTGTGTGTGTGTGTGTGTGTGTGTGTGTGTGTGTCTGTGTGTGTGTGTGTGTGTGTGTGTGTGTGTGTGTGTGTGTGTGTGTGTAGGTGTGTGTGTAGGTGTGTGTGTGTGTGTATATACTGTACAGTGCACATAAATTTTTTAAAAGCCCCGCTTAAAAATCTGAATTTTTAGGCTCTTGCAGATTGTGAGGTCCTAAGCAGTAGTTTTTAAGCTTAGGCCTATGCCTAAATCCGGCACTGATAGCGCCGTTGTCATAAAGTCTTAGAGTAAAATCGCAATAAAAATTAATAATCCTTTGGAGAAACCAAGTCGATGTAAAATGGACCAAGGCTTCCTAACTTCCGCTAGATAAGAGAACAGCTATTATCACTATCGCCATACGATGCTGGTGCAGTGCATAGTTCGCTCATCATCGAGAGAAATGCACTGAATTGTTGAATAATAAAACCGCTTTGGCTGGAACAATGACAGACTACTAATGTACCTGTCTGTTTTTAAGAGTTTTAAGAGATAATATATCATGTCCTACTTCTCCGCGTATGGTATGGTATCTGGGAATTTATACAGCGCCTCTAACAGTGCGAACTATTCAGAGGCGCTCTCAGCGTGTGAGCCTCGTTGAAGCAGAAAAGACTTTAAACAATGAACAAACAGAGAGAGACAGAGACAGTCGACAGACAGGCAGGCAGATAAACAGACAGAGACAGACAGACAGACAGAGAACCGAGCAAGGAAGAGAGTTCCATAGGGAAGAGAGTTCCATAGGGATGGGTCCACGACAGCGAAAGAGCGAGATTGAAACGTGTTGACTATTTTAAACTGAGGTTTAGTTCAACAAGATAAACAAGAAATAAGAGCTTCTTAAATAATGACTGAGGTAGAAGACTCAAGCATGGTCACAGTAATTAAATAGCAGGACAGAATTTTGACTTCTACTTAAGGAAGTAGCCTTCTAGTAATGTAAGTCAAACGCTCACTGTTTATAAAATGGACAGCAACAGTTACTGTTGATGTTAAATGTTACTGTCATTGGTTGTATTAATTACCGAATAATAAATGACGGAGGGCTGGTGGGTGTCAGATGGGATGGCATTCCACGAACGATCACCGATCCATATATATACGTCTTAAAGTCGCATCTTATCAGCAAACAAGACGTGCCAGACATCCATACCGCGGCCGGTAGTGTTAAAACGGTGTTCAGTGTTTTCTATGCGTTCTTGGAGGTTCTAACACCAGCCCCCCTAGGGCTGTAGTCGAGGGTATACGCGGGTATACAGCGTATACTTACCTCTGTAGAGACCTGAGTAATGAAATTTGGAGGAAAAAGAGAGGTTTTGACAGGTTTTTAGGACGAATACTAAAAAAAAGGTTATCAACTTTTTCAGAGACGAAATCGTAAAGTCAGAAAATTTTAAGGGAATTTGTGAAAAGTCTGAAATTTTTCTTAGACGAATTCCTAAAAAAGTCCACACATTTTTTTACGCCGCTGGTCACCGGTAGTGTATACTCACCACAAATTTTATCACTACAGCCCTGCAGCCCCCCCCCCCCAAGACAAAATGAACTAAACTCAAAACTAAATTTATCTAAATTCAGCGTTCGTGAATAAGTTACTTGGTAGCGCTTTAGAAATCCGGAGCTTACGATTACGAGTAGGGCCTATCCGTTTAACGAAAGGAACAACGATCGAACTCTATAGCCTACATGACCTCTATTTCCTGTTTCAAACGCTAAAATATTATTTACTTCGTTATTATTTACTTTTATATATAGATTACCAACTGTCGGCATATTGCACGTGTGTGTCTGTCGATGTGTCTGTCCATGTGCATGTCTATGTGTCTATTTGTGTGTCTGCTTTACATCTGCCTGTTTGGCGTGCGTCTGTCTGTGGGCATGTCCGTGTTTCTGGTTGTGTGTCTGTCTGTGTGCATGTCAGTTGTCTCTCTGTAGGCTGGATCATTATTGAGCTATCCATGTGATGGGTCATGGAGCTATCCATGCAGACTTGACCTTTAAGCCACCGAGGCACAGGGTGGATCACTGAGCCATGCATAGGGTGGATCATAGAGACATGTGTGCACAGTTGTGGTGCAACAGGGAATAAAGGTCACTTCGTTAAGCCATAATGATTATACACAGTCTGTATGCACAAGTTACAAGTTCGTAATGAGTTGATAGAGTTACTATGGTTACTGTAGTCTGTAGGTGTTGCTGGGCAACGGAAAACGGAAAGTGAAACACATCTGCTGCTGCTGCTAAAGTAAGCAATATCGAAAGGCATAAGCATCTCCATTAACAGGTGCTTCGGATACTTTATTTATCCGATAACTAGTTAACAGGCTATTATACTGCATAGAAAAAAGACGGAACAGCCGAGTCAGTGGCGATTGGTACCGAGGTACATGGGGTGTTGGAAGGGTACTGCAGCAGCAGAGGGCTGCTGCGGCATGAAATGAACAGTTTTCTGTGGTTTTCTGGGTTCTGGCGTCCTCTGTTCTTCTAGGCTGAGCCGGAGCTTGACGAACTTGGCTTCGTAGTCCTGTCTCAGTTCGCTCAACTCATCGAGACATTCGTCTCTGAGTTGTCGAAGTGCTGCTGTTGCCCAGCGCTCGAACTCAGCCGCCTACAAATTAAGCGATTCATTGCCATAACAACAATCATTATTGCGTAAAGGTAAATTATGACTTAGACTCTTCTAGAAAAAGAAGCTAATCGGAAGCATAAAGATAAAATATGACACGTATCTACACTGCTTTAAAGTAGCTTCGCAGACGCTTGAATAATTATAACGGTAACACTTGTCTAAACGCCTTTACAGAAGCACGTACTAGAAGTGGTTGGTGTGTGTGATAAAGCCAACTGAACTGAACCAGTACTTGCCGTTCCTCGCTCTCAACAGCCAGTGACCTAAACTCGACCATATTCTTGGTACAAAAGTAATTACCTCGCTCCGCTTAAGTGTAAGCCGCGGTAGCATCGCCCCACCGCGGCGTTGCTATCTCTGAAAAGTAAAGTTCTTTTGAGTGTATACTCATCGAGACCTTTCATCAGCACGTGCGCTGTCTCCCTCGGCTCGGTCCCGCGGCATCGAAACCGGCCAAACAATATGGCTAACCTGGCACCGATATCGACCAATCAACAAGGCTGACCTGGCATAGATCTCGACCAAACAGCATATGGCTCTTGCAGACTTCATTTGCAATATCACCGGGGAATAAACTGGTCTCACCGAAGCAACCTGTGTGGTATGCTTAAAATGTTAAGGAGATTTATATCTGCATCACATTACGCTTCGGTTTATGCTTGTCAACCTCTGTCAAACTTGTGGCTTTCGATAATAATAGGAATAATAATAATAATAATAATAATAATAATAATAATAATAATAATAATAATAATAATAATAATAATAATAATAATAATAATAATAATAATAATAATAATAATAATAATCCTGTAGGCCAACGAGGATGCACTCCAGGAAAGTATCTAGGCCTATAGCCTGAGGGATTCGTTTACCTCGGGCCATAAAAATAATAATAACGATAATAATTGTTAAAAATGATAATAGTTGCTTTAGGTGAGCAACACAAAAGCCTACAGTCGCCTCTCGTTTTCTCATTAATTTTTTTGTTAATCTGCTGGATATAAATTATGTATGTTTATCGACATTATTCAAAAATTCTGAACGATAATAAGGCAAAAGGCATATAATAAATAGGCCTACATGTAGCTTGCATTTACTACTACTACTACTACTACTACTACTACTACTACTACTACTACTACTACTACTACTACTACTACTACTACTACTACTACTACTACTACTACTACTACTAAAAATAATAATAATAATAATAATAATAATAATAATAATAATAATAATAATAATAATAATAATAATAATAATAATAATAATAATAATAATAATAATAATAATAATAATAATAATAATAATAATAATAATAATAATAATAATAATAATAATAGTCATAGTAATAGTAATAGTAGACTAACAACAACAGCGAAGAAGACGATGATGAGAGTGATGACGATGATGATAGGCCCTAATGATCGGAATTGCTTTGAACCCTGAGAGCTCAAAGAGGGGTCTTCCTCCAATGAAATAATAATAATAATGAGCATTGTTTCTTCTGGGTATGAAAGGTGGGGTTTAAGTACCCTCCAGTCCAAAGAGTACGGATACCCTCGTACCCGAGAAAATAACGCCTATGCACACACCCCACCAGCTCAGCTCTTCAAAAGCCAATCTCCATCGGGTTCTGCACTCGTCATGGTGCAGTTGCGGCCACTTCCCCCAGACGGAGCCTCTATCTCTGACGTCAGCGTTCCATTTAACCACCTTAATTATCAAGTCTGTTGGTAACAGTTATATATCGTTCCTGCTTTCTATAAACCGCTTGTCGGCAGAGGACCTATACACGTCATTTGACGGATGCTCTGCTACGTAACATTCATCCGTGGAAGCGTATAAAAAAATGCCTGCATCTGGATACATTCATGCGTGTTGTTCTTGGCATGGAGTGTTTCTGGCTGAATGCTCTAGTACGCAATGAGAGTTCAAGAGTGATGGAATCTAAAAGCATAAACTACGGTTGTATAGGCTAGAGTTAGTGGACGTTCAGACGTAGTAGAAATATGTTTTTTTCAAGAGTGATAAATAAGTGAGCGATTTTTATTTCTGGAATGCTGATCCTTGTACGCCACCATTACATAGGGCCTACACATAGGCCTACTGTTCCATGCCTTTTCTCCTCCTTCACCTCCTCCTCCTCCTCCTCCTCCTCCTCTTCTTCCTCCTTGCCCTTCTCCTCCTCCTTCTCCTCCTCCTCCTCCTGCTCCTCCTACAACCCACGGTTGTCCTTCTCTTCACTCTATGAAATCTTTAGTCCTTTATCTCGTCCTGCATTCCTTATTCCTCGTTCTTAGAATCTTCTACTACCTTCTCCTCCTTCCTAATTTTCCACCTATTGTTCGACCTTCTTCCTTCATTTCTAATCCTCCTCTATCTCTTCCTCTGAGCCTCCTTCTCAGCCGTCTTTTTACTCATCTTTGCCCGTTCCCCTTATTCTCTGCTCTTTCCTCCGCTCCACTTCAACTTTGACTTAACCATTGTCCTCCCTTTCTACCTCTTCCTTCTCCTTATCACCTCCCTCCTCTTCCCCTTCTTTTCCATCTTCCTAATATATACTCCTCGTTCTTCTTCCTGCATTCCTATCTCTTTTTCACTTCTCCACTTTAACCTTTCCTCATACAGCGCATTCTCATCTTCATAGTTATTATACATTCAGTTGCATGTCAAAATGTCCTTCACAGAAGTCTATGGGATCTGACAACCAAACCCCATCCCACATGCCTACGCTCTTCTTTGCTCTTTGTCCGCTGTGGCCTCCTTTAGCCTCTCGCCTTTGTCCCTGGAGTTTTCTCCTCCTCTTCCTCCTCCTCCTTCTCCTCCTTCCTCCTCCTACCTCCACCTCTTGCTCCTCCTTCTCCTCCTCTTCTTCCTCCTCCTCCTACCTCCACCTCTTGCTCCGCCTTCCCATCTCTTCCTTCTCCTCCTCCTACCTCCTCCTCTTCCTCCTCCTCTTCCTCCTCCTCCTTCTTCTCCTCCTCCTCTTCGTTCCTCCCTTCCTCCCTTCCTCTGCTCCCGGTGGTATGCTCAATCGACTTCAGCTGCGTCCTATTAATCAACAACTCTCGTCAGTTGAAGACGGCAGCTGACCCTACGATCGATCGACGGTCATCGACCGAAGTGTATCGATTCCAGTCAGAATCGATCACAGCTCAACACTTATCGATACATCGATTGCACACTTAATTCGCCCTACTCATCCAAACAGGAAACAGAGCGCCGTGCTCGAATTTTACAAGCATGCACACGGATGCATACACAGTGCATATATAGGTTAATACATACATACATATGTACGCATACACGCATACATACATACATATATACATACATACACACATAGGCCTACATACATGCATACATAGACTGGTACATACACAAGTACGTACGTACGATACATACACATGCATACATGCATACAAACATACACGAGAACATACTCACATAATTATATACATGCATACATAAATGCATACGTATACACACGTACATATGTAAGTACGTACAGGACCTGATCGATATATATACATATATATATATAGATCGATCGATCGATCTACAGAGATCTGACCTTGGAACTGACCTTGGTTCGATTCGCATGAGCGAGCTGCGTGTATTTATCCTGGTATTCCATCTGCCTGTCGTTGATCTTCTGCTGGAGCTTCCTCTGTCTCTCGGCCAACAGTTGATCGTAGACGAGTTCCGTCTGTCGCAGGAGGGCGCTGTAGTTCCGTTCATCCGGGACCTGAGCGTAGATCGTCGTCGGTATGGGCGACAGGATGCACGGGGACGACAGGGAAGACACCGAGCAGGAGGAGGAGGAGCAGGACGAGAAGGAGGAGGTGGACGTGGGGGAGGAGCGCGGTCGATTCTCCATTCTTCTGTCGCGTTGTTACTGTCGATGCTGAGAAATACGAAATGAGGTAGAAGTGGGCGCTATAGAAGTTCTTGGTTTAGTAGAGCATCACTTTAAGGCAGAGCAAGGGTGATTGGACACGCTAGGTGAGTTTCATAGTGGTTTGGTTGCTTCATGGTGGTTTGCTGGGTGGTAGAATTGTCATTTGGTGGCACATGGGTTGGTGAGGTGCGTCGGTAGGGGTGGATAGTAGCAGGGAGGATTTCCGGTTGGTTAGAAGTTGGTGGCAGGATGCGATGGTAGATATTTGGGTTGGTTGGTGAGTTTCAGAGTGAGTTTGGGGATATATAACTATGGGCCATGGGTGGCTAATTGGATGCTATGGTTGGTCATAGGTTCGTTTTAATTAGTCAAAGGTGACATATGAATAGATTAATTAATGAATCAATGAATCAATCAACGAATTAATGAATTCAACGAACGAAAGAACTCGTGAAATAATTTAAAGTGATCGATTAGTGATCGATTAGTGATGAAATCGTGATATGATCCAGAATCGTTAGTAACCCGTAGAATGAACGTACTGTAATATTACTGAGTCTCACCTGTCTACTGGTCCAGCTGTTTCTCAGTCTTTCGTTGCTTGTCAATGCGTTCGTTCTCTCCGATAGCTACAATTATCCTTCTCCTTCTACAACTGCGGCTATCCTTTTATCTCTGGAGTTGTCTGGAGTTGTCAGCTTGCTCCTATGGCTACGACTGACTTTTTGCACCTAGGAATACCATTTACCTTTGCGCATAGGCTATGATTGTCCTTGTTCCTTTATAGGTGTGGTAGGTCTGTCCTTTTCCTCTGATCTACCGTTCAACGACTGACGTTCCGAGGCAGAACAACAGAAATATCGAAGAGCATCTCTTGACTCGCATCATCACCGCCAGCAGCAGCAGCAGCGGCTATTTATCCGCTTCCATTCTTGCATCCATCCAGTGATCGCTGCAGCCTACGCGCCGCCTCCCACGCTGACAGGCATTTCTACGCAGTTCTCGTTCGTGTTGTCTCCGTGTATGTGGCTGTGTCTCTGCTTGTATCTCTGCGTTGGTTTCTGTCTCTCTTTTTGTCGACCTTTATCCGCGTCTTCGTGGCGGCACTGGGTCTCTCTTTGAGACACAGATACAGACACGCAGACAAACAGTCTGTCTGTCGTTCTCTGTGTTTATCTGTATGTGTCCGATAAGCATCGTGGGGCGTGGTGGCTCAGTGGTAAGTTTGGCGCCTTGTGACCGGAGGGTTGCAGGTTCGAATCCCACTCTAGCCGCTGCGTATGGACCTTGGGCAAGTCCTTCACTCGCAATTGCTCGTGGCGCTTCGGTGTGAAAATTCCGACACAGTATACAAATGCTGTAGTCGGGAGCGCCTCTGAGTAGTAGTGGACTTCGAGAGGCGCCATAGAAATATCCGGAATAAAAAAAGCATCTACGTTCTCGTGTCTCTATACGATCCCTGCAAGAAAAATTGAACTGAGGTGGCTTGAATAGCAAAGTAGGAACCAGAGAATGAATTAGACGAAGAATAAATTATAGCAGCAGCAGTAGTGGTGGTAGCGTGGCCGGACAAAATGTCCCCGGACAAAATGTCCCGGACAAAATGTCCCGGACAAAATGTCCCTAGACAAAATGTCTACAGACAAAATGTCCCCAGACAAAATGTCCCCGGACAAAATGTCCCCGGACAAAATGTCCCCAGACAAAATGTTCCCAGACAAAATGTCCCCCGAAAAAATGTCCCCCGGACAAAATGTCCCCAGACAAAATGTCCCTAGACAAGATGTCCCAGTTTGGAAAGTCCCCAGATGATTTGTCTCAGCAGAGAATGATTCATCCCTAGATGCGCAGGACCGACTGCTCCAAATATATGGGAGCGGGTCATTGTTCGAAGATGAATATCGATGAATATATATCTTTAATACGTCATTCTTTGACAGATCAATATTTAACAGGAGTTCTTTTTTCATATTGTTTAACATGCTTAGCCAAAATCTTTGGTAACAAAACAATGAACTGATAGCATGTCTTCAGACTAGAGTGCTATCCACACAACGTTTATATTTCGCACACTTGCTCGTTAAACAAAACATAAAAGTCATGAGGCCTACGTTGTATAAACTGAAATAAGTTATCTAATTAATTAGTCAGAAATGTTCTAAAAAATTGCAACTGTTAAAACAAAACTTCACCAAAGCGACAAGCAGTAAATTTAATTTATATATTTAATTAATATATACTAGAGTGGAATTCACACAACGTTTATATTTTGCACACATGCTATGTTGTTAAGGTATTGCATGGGATCCCGATTCCCATGGTCACTGACCTTGGTGAAGATATGTGTGGATATGTTGTCTGGGGACATTTTGTCCGGGGACATTTTTTCGGGGGACATTTTGTCTGGGGACATTTTATCCTGGGACTTTTTGTCTGGGGACATTTTATCCTGGGACTTTTTGTCTGGGGACTTTTAATCCTGGGATTTTTTGTCTGGGGACTTTTTATCCTGGGACTTTTTGTCTGGGGACTTTTTGTCCGGGACATTATGTCCGGGACATTTTGTCCGGGGGCATTTAGTCCTAGTACCGGTGGTAGTAGTGGTAGTGGTGGTGGTAGCTGTGGTAGAATAAGAGTAGTAATTGCAGAAGCGGTTGTACTGGCAATAGTGGTGGTATACCTATGGTTGTAGTAGTAGTTGCAGCAGCGGCAGCAGCAATAGTGGTGGTAGAGTAGTAGTATTGGTAGTGGTAGTGGTAGTAGCATCAGCCGTTGGAATGATATATATAGTAATGATGGTAGTAGTCGTTGTGGTACTTGCAGCAGCAATAGTAATAGCAGTAGCGTCGCCCTCCTTTATCCAGGCTTGGGATTGGCACCAACCGAAAGCGGTAGTGGCGGAGCTAGAGCGGCGATTGGACAGGCCTAGATGCAACAGCTTAACGACATCTTACGATGGCAACAAAGTCCTCTTTGAACAGTTCTCAGAGTTCATGTGGCATAACATAGCTATTTTTTGAGTTTGTTCAAACGCAGCTGAGTAATATATAGTGTCTGTCGAAACTAATTAAAAGGCTTTTAATAAAGATAGCTTTACATCGTGCCTTGTTTATGACTGCCACGGTTGTTGACGTCGCCTTATCTCACGTCTCTGGTGCCCTGGAAGAGGAGGACAACGAAGCATTTAGGAAGTACAGCGTGAGGTGAGAGAGGGAGGGAGTGAGAGAGACAGAGAGACAGACCGAAAGAAAGAGAGAAACCGAGGTAGAGAGAGAGACAGAGACAGAGAGAGAGAGAGACAGACAGACAGACAGACAGACAGATAGATAGGGAGAGAGAGGGAAGGAGGGAGGGAGGAGGGAGGGAGGGAGGGAGGGAGGGAGGGAGGGAGGGAGGGAGGGAGGGAGGGAGGGAGGGAGGGAGGGAGGGAGGGACGGAGGGAGGGAGGGAGGGAGGGACGGAGGGAGGGAGGGAGGGACGGAGGGAGGGACGGAGGGAGGGAGGAGGGAGGGAGGGAGGGAGGGAGGGAGGGAGGGAGGGAGGGAGGGAGGGAGGGAGGGAGGGAGGGAGGGAGGGAGGGAGGGAGGGAGGGAGGGAGCTACACAGACAGAAAAAGAAAGAGAATTTGGGAGGGAGCAGACGGACAAACAAAGACAGAGACAGAAAGAGAAAGAAAGAGAGGGAGGGAGCAGAGAGACAGACAGAGATAGACGGAGAGGGGGCTACAAAGACAGAAAAAGAAGAGAATGTGAGAGGGAGGGACAAAGGAAGCGAGAGAATGAAGCAGGTGCGTAGCTGGAAGGGAGACCGGAAGGTAAAGAGGGAAAGCGGGAGGATGAAAGGAAGAGCTGAGAGGAAGATGAGAAGGATTCTCAAATGAAAGAATAAGCCAATGAACTCAAAAACAATGGGTGAAGTGAAGTAAGACTCGTTTCGGTTCGGTATCAGCCTCGCTTTAAGATATTCTTATTTGGCTGAAGGGATGCAACGCGGAGAACGAGACCCCAACGAACATCTGTTCCCTTCGTCGTAAATAAAACCTTCTGTCTGTCTCCCGCAAAAAGGTCATCCAACGTCCTTTGCGTACCCTGGCGTAAACAAGGTTTACACGTCGTCTCCCACGTGTGTACAGGCCCCATACACAAGTGACGAATGAACTGTAAGTGTAATGTACTGTAACTGTACATTACAGTTATTTACATTATAATTATTCAAGAAAAATTTACGGCAATTCAATACAACATTCTTCTGCAGCGCTATGCACCTTCATTACACTAAATATCTGCACAGATACAGGCATATGTACATACAAAAACGTATATACATGCATACATACGTACATACATACATACGCACATCACACATACATACATACGTACGTACATGCATACATCCACATACCCTTAACATACATACGTACATACATACATATATACATACATACATACATACATACATACATACATACATACATACATACATACATACATACATACATACATACATACATACATACATACATACATACATACATACATACATACATACATACATACATACATAGATGCATGCATACCTACCTACATACATACAGACATATATACATACATACATACATACATACATACATACATACATACATACATACATACATACATACATACATACATACATACATACATACATACATACATACATACATACATACATACATACATAAATACATAGGCCTACGTACATACATACATACATGGATCCATACGTACACATAGGCCCTAAAATACATAGATAAAAGTATACATGTCATACTTAAGGCCATGCTCGCCTTCAAGTGCTTGCATATCAACAATAACCAAACTGCTTATAACCTGCGTCTATTTCTCTTCATGCATATTATAAGTCTTCTAATTTTATCAGTGGCTGCTGCTACATGTAGTTAAGACATTGTTTATACAAAGCCACAGAGTATAGGGGCTGACGTCACTTCATAAACCATGACCAAGTATAAGCAAGCGCCGGATAAGTCAGCGTTGCGTTCAAGGACTCTGTTTGTGTGGGTGTTTACATCCAGTTGCAGGCCGAAGAGATTCCTTCGAGTCTTTCCCAAAGCACAAATCCTCTCAAAATTAAGCTTCCGTGAATATTCATGAATGTCTTTATGTATGCATGATCCGGTTAGCTACATTGGTTAGAGCGTGTGCCCCATGCACATATGTGCATGCAATCCAAGTTCGCCTCCCGGTTGTTATTTGCAATTGGAAAATTATAAATTGTCACCTCAAAGTTAACTCATCTGAGGCGCTCCCAGTCCGATGTCCCATAACTAGTGGGAAAAGTGCAGTCTTCAAGCGTTTGCTGGCAAAGGAGATAAAGAGAGCAGCTCCCTTCGGTGGCTTATCTCAGAGATTTGAATCTTGGGCTTGCACGGTCCGCACATGAGAACTTTAAATGGATTGGTACCCATTACAACGGGCAGCGGCCATGGTGAAGGATCTTACTCGATCAATGCATTGGAAAACGAGCAGGGTCGAGGTCATACGGTTAGGGGCTCTACCCCCGAAGTCATTAGAGCAACTTCCCCTCCCTCCTCTTTCCCCTTCCCCTCCCCCCCCCCAATAATGATGGCACATACACTGACAGATCTCTCCCCCCTATTTTTTGGATGGAGCATTTGCTCCAAGGTTTCTATGGAGTAGACGCCTCTGCATACGTTCGCTATGGAAAAACGTGTGGGCCTACATTTACATTAATGATATCTATCAAGAACTTATTGCGTTGGAAGATTAAAAAGTAAGTATGAAGAGTTAGAATTTTAGCAGCAAAATAGCAATTGGATGTCAACCTTCGGAGAAGGGGCTGACGTCTGATCTGATTTGTTGTGAAATAAGCCTGAAACAGCACAATACAGTAGCCAAAACGACTAATGAAGACTGTGTAAGAGTATGGGCAAAACACTAAGTATTTTCAACACGCATTTCGTAAAGGTATTTTCAAAAGGGTATTTTATTTTGTATTTTATAAACACATTGCATAAAAATATTTTATTTTATAGTTTAGATAGGAGCCTATGTATACATTTTGAACATATTTTATTTCGAGTATTCAAAATACTTTTGAAAAGTACTTTGCACATCATTAACTACCCACCCACCTATAGGCACCTTTACATTGTTCAGGGTTGCGCTATGTTCAACAGCAGTGTTTAATAGTTTGTGCATAAATTATTATATTCTCCTATCGACGTCAACGGCCTTTGATGCCATAAGAAGAACAGTCCCTAGACATGAGAGGCAGACATGAGCATGAAGTGTCAGCGACTTCATTTTCTTAGCCTCGGCATATGAGGGTGGGTGGCCAGTCCTCTCCCTCGCCGTCTCATCTTCCCACTGACATTGTACGGTCAGTGTACTCATCATAGCTGAGTTTGCAAGTGGGGCACTCGGAGCAGAAATCTCCCAACAAATTTCTGAACCCCAGACCTCTCGATTGACAGTTCAGCAAGCCAAATACTACACTATCGCGCACTCCTAGATGTAATGAAACTGTTAGACGAAGCGTGTGGCGGTCTAATCGTCAGAAAGTGACCCGTGACGAAGGTAAAGTCAGGGTGACGTCAATGGCCCTGATAGCCGTAAGATATTAAACGCTTTTCACGCAGTTGTTGCTCTGCTCCTGTTTTAGTCCCGCTTATTCATCACGCATGACGTCATTCATGGCCGAATATTCATGCCGCTAGAGGAATATAATTTCACTAGATAGCCCCCCCCCCGCCCCCTATATGTAGACGGCTGAGGGCTGTAGGCCTATTGGCTACATACCAGCTCCATATCGCTTGAAGTCACGATATCGCTTAATGGCAAATTAACATTCATACCAAACGAGTGAGCGGAGAAAACGGAGATCATGTATATATACACATGAACTCCGTTTTCCGTTAATATGAATATATTTGTATATATATATACATATATATGTATATGTGAGTATATATAGAAATCCGGAATAAAAAAATAAAAAAATACCTACACATAAATATTATGTTCACTCGGGGCCTTTTGGCAAAGAATCAAATGCTGAAACAGCGCGTGGCGTGCAATCGACCGCAAGAGGCAGTGAGGTAATCGAGAAGTGGAACAAGGAGTGCAAAAAACAAGACGAACAAGTTCAAGACGAGCAACTTGCCTACGGTCGGTAGGCCTACACGGAGTTCTCTCAGCAAGTTCAAATCCGCAATCGTTGTATTATATGCAACCCAGCGATTACAGTCCAGCGCTGAAAATCAACAGAAATTATCGTCAAGTGCTTCTTGTGAAAGGTTACAGATTATAATCGTTTAAAAAGCATAATCGTTTAAATGGAAATACGATGAGTGATCATTGACGTCAGACGAGCAGATACATATAGGAGGTACCTGTAGCCAAAGCATGATCCAGCAGTCTGTTCTAGAATGCAACAATTTCGCGGTGTAATTTACATCCGCCCAGAACAATTTCCGGCCTAATTTCCGTCGGAAACAACTACTTCGGTCGCTAACAACAGATTACTCACGATCGTAGCACAATTGGCTCCGGATAATATTGATCAGCTCATGGATGGATGAATTGATTTATGGATGGATGGATGGATGGATTCATTTATGGATGAATGCATGGATGGATTGATGGATTGATTGATTGACGGATGGATAGATGGATTGATGGATGGATTGACTGATGGATGGATGAATTGACGGATGAATGGATGGATTGATTGATGGATGGATTGATGGACGGATGGATGGATTGATTGATGGATTGGTTGATTGCAGGGTGAGAATTGTCGGGGGGTTGGGGGGTTTAACCCCCCCAGTCTTTCTTAGGACCCCACAGTAAAGTCTCCATTGCACACCCAAACTCCACGTAAAGCAATGTCTAACCCCCCCCAGTCTTTTTCCTACAATTCTCATACTGGTTGATTGACGGACGGGCGGACGGATGATGGATGGATGGAAGGCTGCATTGGATGGATGGATGGATGGATGGACTGATGGATTGATCGATTAATGAACGGCTGAATGGACGGGTGGGTGGATGAATTGATAGATGGATGGTTGTTAAGGGGGTGGGCAGACGAACGGAAAATAACGTTTATCTATAGATCTTCAACGGATGTGTTCATATTTTTTACCGTTGAGAATCTAACTTTTAGGGGCGTTTTCTATTAGATAACAAGGCTCATTAGTTTCAGGGAAGCTAACTCGGTCTCTACGATAAACAAGTCTCTATAGCCTCCATGATTGACCTATAGTCTACATTTATTGAAATGCAGCTGCAGATAAGATAAGAGTTTCGTAAACATGTTGTACAAACAAGCAACACCAAAACCCATAATTATGCAACCGATGTTATGAATTTACGGTGCAGTGGAATTAATTGGTTTGGCATTGGGGTGGGTGGTGTGTTATCAAGGTGTTTGCAATAGGAAACGAGGCGTGCACCAGCATCCGAAATTGTGAACCCCTCTGCGTCGTATGACGCATCAGAGCTCGAACCAGGATGACCACGTGATCGTGAACGTCGATTCCTATTGAACATAGGAGAGACGTTTCCCTAATAGTTAGGGTATGGGGACACCCATGGTAATGTCCTCAATTTTTCTGAATGCTTTCATAAGTTTTTGTAAAAACAGTAAACTGTTAAATGAAAAGAAGAGCGATAGTATTAAAAGGGGTCGTGAACTTGTGTGCTATAGAACACGGAGAAAATATGGGCAAAAACACTTTATAAGGTCATAAGGAATTTTGAAGATAAGAAGTCAAAGAATGTCTCGGAGGTTTTTTCCCGGAGAAGCTGTCCCCCAAATTATTGTGGCCTCGGATTTTAGGTCTTCACTCACGATTAAATAGGTGAAACATTGTGATCATGGGCCAAAATTCTAAAATGATGGGTATACGTACTTCACCAGACTCTGGGGGCGCTGTCCCTCTTTGGATAAAAATAGACCCAGCCGGGAATGCATAATTACTCGCTCTCAACGTAAATAAGTACTTAGATAGTTGATATATAGAGACAAATTATCTGCTTAAGGCCTATACCTCGGAAATGCTAGCTTAATTGGTGTAATAGTCAATTGCGAACAAACAGTTTATCCCCGTCAGCTGATTACGTGACGCACGATCCCGTTATAAGTGAGCCTAGATAGGTGTCAATTTATGAGTCACTTAACTTAATGTTGTTATCGGTATAATGATTGCCAGTCTACAATGTGTATGTAGGCCTAACGATCGTTCAGCACAGTGGCGGATCTAGAAGTTAGTGGGTAAGGGAGTGGCAGATTTGACCACGGTCTTCGAAGTGTCGTATGGTGAAACATGTTATATACTAGTCATAGAGATGTTTCAAAGGCGAAGGTTATTTGCTACCCATCTTATTTTCATGTCTCTCTGATCACCTTCGCTAATAAGTCGACGATTTCAAGCCGCTACCAAAGAATGAATCCCAAACATAATGCCATTATGTGGGACATAGATAGTAAGCCAATGTGACAATATTTCCCCACGGGCTCCACATGTCTTGCGGATGGTAGGACCTGAAAGGCGAAATATTAAGTGTCTTTATACATGTAAACATCCATACTTGAAACCCCTTATGGAAAGTTTATTGTTATGCGGGCTTCGTTTGTCCTACATAATGTGACGTTTATATTGACGAATATCTGGTAGGCCCTAATCCAATTTATTTAAAATAGGCCTAATGCTGTTCTTGGTTTATCGACTTAAGATATTTCGAAACTCTAGCTTAGGTTTTAAAGTTTTCTTATTTTATTCATTTAAATTATTATCAAAACCGTTTTATTATTCAATTTCTTTTAACCGGCAACACTCGCAGAAACTGTCTGCCCAGGGAGAGTCAACTCATGGGTTCCCCGCCTGATCCGCCCATGGTTCAGGAAGGCATCTAGACACATTCTCTTCGCACAGTTTTATTTTAAACTGTTTTCTTCTGTGTGTTTATGTGCATAATTTTTGTCTTGCCCGATTGTGGTGTTTATTCTCGATGCAAACGAGGCCTTTCCCATAAAAACTATAAACATTCCATGCTGCCAAATTAATTTATGTGACTTCTACTGCTAAGGCACGTGATCGTGTTTGTAAAGGACCAGCAACAGACTAAGCGCCTGTGAACATAAAGCGTTATTTTGGTTTGAAGCAGGTTCAAGCAAAGACAGAGGATGCACGATATTGTAGTGGTTAGCGTGCTGCACTCTAAATGTGAGAATGTGTTTAGAGACGTCTTATGACAGCATTGGTCTTTGACGTCTTCCCTTTGTTGTTGACTTTGTGGTAGATGTTTTTATGCACTTTCAGGCGGTTTCTTAGGTAGCACCCTTTTCTGTTGTTCCCGTTATCTACAACACTACTAGATATGTTTACATTAATTTTTTTTAATAAAAGTTTTTTTTTAATTTTTATATATTTTATATAGTTTTTTTGGATTTTTTAACAATACACATCAGAATTTTATATACACTGTATTTATACAAGAGGTTTTCTTTGATATCATGTTAGGAAGCATTTCTGTGTGAGCATAAATACAATCGACAGGTCGGGAGTTCAAATCCCGGCCAGGGCAGAAATTTGGTTCGAGATTTCTGCTCCACCTGCGCCCTCAAGCCAACTCAGCTATGATGAGTACACTGACTGTACAATGTCGGTGGGAAGATGAGACGCGAGGGAGAGAACTGGCCAGCCAGCCTCATATGTCAAGGCTAAGAAAACGAAGTCGCTAGCACTTCATAGTCATACCCATGGATAATAATCTTCGTTTAATATCTTCAAACTGACAACAACGCAGTATGATTACAAATCAGTACATGTTATGCGATAAATCTTAACTACTAACAGAACAGACAGCCTGCAATACACGGCGCAAATTGCAGCCTACAAAGCATGTCCGCCTATGGGACTCGATCTCTGTACCTCTCGCACTCTACGCCAGACGTTATCCAATGCGCTACCGGGCCCCCCAATGTCTTAGGGGGGAAGTTAGGGCTAGCTCAAGCCTCAAGGGACTGCTCTTCGTCTTCCTCTTAAGGCAAAGACAAATAAGTGAATTAACGGAGATGTTTTCTTGCATACTTAACTATCGCAATTCTGATAGATGCCTTTCACGTCAGCTACTTTAGGACTACTTTTTGTTTCATATTGCATAAAGTGGTGACTTTATCTGCGCATGACCTTAAAGGTAGGGACTAAGGAGAGGGGAGATGTACTATATCAGTGCTTCCCAAAGTAGGCCTAGTGGTCCGCGGACCGGTGCCGGTCCGCGAGCCCTCAGTTGCTCACCACGGCTTCGTTCGAAGCGACACTCGGTTAACGCCTTATGTATAACTAGAGTATTTACCCGTCATATTATGACGGCAGTGTATATAGGCCTATAATTATGTATCGTTGGTTAAAATGCTCTGATCGCCGTCGTCAAGACCGCAGTACTGACGTCACAAACGGTTTCTGTTTCGCAATAGAACAGAAACCGTTTGTGACGTATACCGTTTATCGACAGACACACGCTCAATTGATATTTTGTGTATAGATAGTAATAGCGCTATAGAAGTCATTTGATTCGATTGTATGAGTGAATTTTTTGGACAGGAAATGAAATGATTATGATAAGAACAGCCAGGCCAGAAGTGGAGTGACGTTTGCTAAGTCTCAATAGAGCCAATCGCAGGCGTTTGAAAAAGGTCTCGGTGTAACCAAAAAAATGCTCCTAGGTCATCTCCTAGGCTGAATTAGACGGCGTCTTTTAACGTGCCATTATGCTAACCCTTGGATGCGATTTTGAAAACCTCCCGCGGCGACGTCGTGTGACGTGTCTATATATATATATGAGGTTCAACAAATCGGACCAGTGGCGTCTACCAATGGTGGAGTGTGGAGAACGATCTCCATCGAACTTCAAAAGTGGGGGGTTTGACATATTTTGACTGAAAGTGGGGGGTTTGCATTTTTTCATGATAGCTCTTTTGTCCCGTGTGATAATATAGCCAAATCCAACAAAGCAAAAATATTTAAAATCCGAAAAGGTCCCAAAAATTTTTTCGCTTTGCTTTAACTCTCTTTGGGCACTGTCAGTCTAGACGTAAACTCACACCTATTTAGGCCTAAAGTAGAAAACATTCAGCTAAGTCATCCATTAATTCATTAATCTGTAGGCCTAACTGTCTCAGAATGACTGATTAATTCGTTTATTTTACGACGACGTCATATCAAAGACGATTGGCGTCTCTCCCACTGCAGAATCTCAGAAAACACCAAAATGTGTATTTCAGGGGGTAAATTTGGGGGGGTTGATTCTCCATTTACTTTTGGGGGGGTTAGACGCCACTGAATCGGACAGTGCTTGTCTATATGGATTCAGTTCTGCGTCTGCTTGGTTATACTTAGTTAGATACCTAACCTTTACTGTATTTAGTGTCATGTACGGTATTGCGGCAAGAAAGCTTGTTTGAATACGAATTTGAATCTTGTTAGATAAACGCGTATTCGTGGTTATTTCTTGTAAAATTCCTGTACGCCTGTAGAATAGCGCTATAACACAGGCGTCAATGGTTGGCGTTATGTTGGGGTTATTTTTACCCCTTATTTAACTTTTTTTGTCGTTGTAATTGGATTGTATGACGCATCAAACCGTCGTTAATAATCGTTGTCATGGTAACCAGCTACGTCATATTTCGTCCATGCGTAGGTTTATTAATAGAATATTTAAGAACACGATTGATTGTTCTCACACAGTTGGGCTAGCGCCAACAGTAGGCTAATTAGTTTAAAATTATGCAAATATAAAGCACGTGATAAGACAGAATCAGACCAAGAAATCATCGTCCACCTGGACAAGAGAACTGACCGAATAAGAGTTTCCATAGCGGCGTTACTTTGTCAAATTTTCTTCTTATTGAAATAATCATCGCAGTCACCACATGAAGTATTGTAGAACTTTTATCTGAATACAGACAGGGACTATAATCGAAATCGTAATCTCCAAACTCCTAAAGCGCCACTCGAAAGTCAGACGCAGGGCACCAGCTTATTTATGAGCGCTGCGTCAAATCAGAGGTTTTCTAAAGAGTGGTCCAAAGGAGGCTCGAGTCCGGTTACCATGGGGACAGATCAAGAGAGGAGGCAGAGGTCGAGAATAGGAGAGCGGAGAATCTGATGATTCAGGTTAGGAGTTGTTGAAAAGGCGAGACCAGTTTTAAGTGGAAAGCTTGGGGTGATAGATAGAGGAGCCTGTGGCGGATGATGGAGGACGTGTTGCAATAATGATGCTACCGAAAATCTGCGGAATTCGGCAGGGAGATCATTCCGGAGATGTGGTGCAGTTTTGGATGTGACTCGGTTGGAGAACTTGAGATGAGCAGTGATCGGGGGTCTGGAAAGACTGGTAAAGGCGTCGGGGAAGTGACCAGTAGGGAGATAGGTTGATTACCGTGTTGATTCTCCGTGTAAAGAATATACTTACTTAGTTACTTACTTTAGTGATAGCATTAGTGTACTTAACAGTGATCTGTAGTTTCTTATGAATTGTCTGAACAAGTAGACTTCAGAAGCATTCAGTAGGCTCTATATACTTCGACTGTCGAAATTAATTAAAAGCAATGGGAAATAAGAGTAAGGCCTGTAATTTACAAAGAATGAGAGGGCCTACTACACTTTATTCGTGTAACAATTCTTAGGAAGACAGTCTAGACAAACACATATCGACAGTTACTGTTCTGACCAGTTTTAGCAGTTTGTTTTAACTAGAACATGCTGGAGTGCTGCCAGCCTGCCAGTGCTAGGTTAGTTATAAGCCAACTCTAAAATTGGGTAAAAGCTCAACAAAAACAAGCACGTTTTTCAGTATACGCCGATCGACCGAAATTGCCCCTATTTAAAGCAGCTGATGCGTGGCTTACGGCTAGCTGATAATAAATTACGGGCTAGCCCTGTTGTTTACACATTGAAAACGTTTCTTAAACAATTTTGCGGACTCTGACGATTCCTTTTGGCTGAACTATTAGCATTCAGTGACTCACTGAAGCGCTTTTGATGTCTGACAGATGCCTAAGGCATGCACAATTTTAAACTATTACTATGCGACAGCTGTTCGTAGATGTGTTTCAGATGATGAAACATGGCTGCCTTGTCTCCTTAGATAAATGAATATTGTATTTGGGAAAGTATGTAGCATTTATTTACATAATGACAAGAGCACAAAAGCTATGTATTAATCCTTGATCAGGTTGTGAATGATGGCAGATCAACAGATAGCTGACCGGATATTGAAACTGCCGAAGTTAATGAACTTGGTCTCAAAGTGGGCTTCTGCCTTCTTGACCTGGAGTTTGCAGTATAACTGGGCCTGAGTCTCGACATGATTAGTAGAAGAACGACGACTACAGCTGATACAGAACGGCAACGCCGAGGGCGAAAAGGCCGTACGAGACCACATCAAGACCCTAGCTGTGATGTTACGCAACGTAGAGTTCACTTGTCCAGGAAACGCTTGGAAATACAGATCGCGTTCATCTGGTGTCCAGAGGACTCCAGAATTTCTGCAAGCTGTTTCTAGAAAAATTCTTTGAACGATGAGCCGGTGAACTGACATCGACAGAGTAACAGTCTATCGTCGGACGTTTATCGTCGGACGGACACTATAATGGATATTATATGTATAGATAAGCAAAATATTAACGTGAACGAAGTGGCTATCAGTGACTGTTAATAGTTTAGTGACTAGTTTCGACTTGAGGATTTAGCGGCGGATGGCGGCGGCGACTAATGACGAGTTTCGGCTAATTAAGTTCGTATAACGCATTTCTAATAACTAAACGCTTCTCTAAGCTAATTGCCTAAGCTAATTTATTGTTTAGGTACTGGCCAACTTCTGTGCAATTTTGACCTATATTTGATCTGGTCTACGTGGTCTGAAGTGAAGTTTTAGAGAAATAATCTAGGGTTATTAGCATTATGAGTCGACTGTGGGAATATCATTCAGCGAGAAAGAGGACTACTGCCTGGCAGCCGTGGCTACTTGTGCTGGTGTAAAGAAAATGAGAAATTGCTAAGACTTTATAGCTATGGCCATAGGCGTAGACTCTGGGGGGGGGGCAGCCGGGGCACGTGCAGTATGAGAATTGTAGGGAAAAGACTGGGGGGTTAGACTTTGATTTACGTGGAGTTGGGGTGTGAAATGAAGACTTTACTGTGGGGTCCGAAGAAAGACTGGAGGTTAAACCCCCCGACAATTCTCACCCTGCGCACGTGCCTTCAATAATTGAGATGGACTGTACAAATAATGCAACAAGTGTAGAATGAATAATCAAATCCCCCCCCCCAATATTTTGGACAAGTTTACGCCAGTGGCTATGGCTGCCTTGTCTCCTTAGATAAATGAATATTGTATTTGGGAAAGTAAGTAGCATTTATTTACATCTGACAAGAGCACAACAGCGATGTATTCTTGCATACTTAGGCTAATTATCGCAATTCTGAAAGACGCCTTAACGTCACCTTACTTAGGCCTAGTTCTTGTTTTATGTTGCATAATAATTGGTGACGTTATCACTGCGAGTGACCCTACAGTGGAGGAAGAAGAAGAACCGACAGTATACTCATTATAGCTGAGTCTACTAGGGGGCGCAGGTGGAACAAGCATCTCCAAACAAATTTTTTCCCTGGCAGGGATTTGAACCAGCGACCTCTCGAATTGACAGTCCAGCACGCTAACCACTGCACTATCTAGCACCCCTAAATTGAAGGAAAAAGCATACTAAATTCATCTAGTGGGGAAGGATGAGGGAGAGGGAGATGAAAGGGGTAGGGAGGAGGAATTGGCTACCACCACTTTGTGGGGCAAAGTTACACCTCTGCTTGTATAATTATTGAAAATTCATTGAAAACTTAGTCATACCACCTTGACTGATACCCAATCTTGCGAGCTTGCATGATAGCCACGTTCTTTGGGCCCACAGAACCAATCACCCTTTGTCATCAGTAGCGCAATGCGGGCCTACTACATGGTCCCATACAGGTGGCTGTCCTAGTTCATGTATATCCGCGAATTGCTGAGTCGACCACTGATGCAGAATTTTCAATAACTATACAGCTAGTAACAGTAGATCTGAATGAAGACTGGAGATCTTATAGAAGAACATAAGATCTTATAACTGTAATCTACCTCCATTATCTGCATCCATAATGTACGTATACGAATTAAGCAGTGACGGTAGTAGTCAAACATGTGTTAAAGTTGCATATTGCTCGAATGTTCGTGCGTGATGACTTCTTACACTTGATGGAAAACAATCTCAGTAGTTTGCGAACAGATGAGGCGACCAGCGTCTTGGCTAGACATGGGTCTAAAAATACGTAGTATTAGGCCTAACGGAATGTCTAGCTGTCGCCTACAGAATAACGTTGGGAATCACGTACGTTTGGTGGACCCAGAAGGGGTTTGTCTGCCGTTGTCCTTCCCATTTGAGCTCAGACATGGCGGGAGTGACCCTACTTAGTCCGACCTTGCACAGTTGCTCTCAGTTCCTTGCACCCCATTTCTACACCCTGAAGGAGAAAGGGAATTATGCATGGCCTGCAAAGTCCCGCTCTGAAGCCGACCTCTTCACGTGCAGTGAATCAAAGTCATGCACCAGAATCGTCTATGTCTAGAAAGCCGAAGGCTTCGTCGATGGCGTCTAGTTCCGTCTCGAGGTCTGCCTCCTTCTTGTCCTCCTTGGTCGACGAAGTGCCGTCGAGGAAAATTGATGGTTTTCCACCGACGTATTTCCCAGGAACCTTCGCAGGGGGTCTATTCGATGGAAGAATCGTCAGAGACTGGAGAGAGGGAAGGCGGCTAAGAGGCTGAGGCCGAGCACCGGACGAGGTCCGGAAAATGGCGCTCGACCGTCTGTTTAATTCAGATGCTGTTGCTGCTGATGATGATGAAGCTGTTGATGACGATGATGCATCGGTTGCAGAAGTATTTGGGATGGTAGAGACAAAGGTAGATCTTCTGGACAGAGAACTGGTCGTGCTTTTTGGTCTGAGGACGACACCGAAAAGATTCGGCCGCTCAACAACTGCATCCTTTGCGTCTCCTGGCGCCGCCTTCCGATCGCCTCCAAGAGCAAATGATCCCTTCCTGTTCAAGTCCTGCTTGTCTTCTATCATCCGTTGTCTGTCCTCTTCTATCTTTGTAGCAGTCTGTAGTTTACTATTCTCTGCACTCTCCTGGTCGCTGTCGTCTTTGGTTGATTTTTCATTACCTTTCTGACTGTCTTTCACTTTTGACCCTGTGATCGGCGCACGAGGAGGGGTCTCACTGTTGTTCGTTGAGCTTTTGCACCAGGTATCCGTCCACAACTTCAGAGGGGATGTCTTCATTCCGTCCTCGATGGGCTGCGCCGCCTCAAGACTGAGAAATTCGAAGGCATCATCAAGAAAGCCGTCAGCATCGGATACTTCTGGGAATTGATTTGTCGGAGTGATATCCGACATTTCTTGCTCAGCAGCAGAAGCAGCATCGAAGGTCTCGCCGGTAGAACTCGGAGAAGGTAGGGCAGAGTTTGGTCTCACAGTGGTGGCGTGGCACATGTCGGAGTCGACTGGAGCTGGCAGTGGACTGACCAGTGGACAGTTGGAGGAGACAGACGAGGGCGGATGACCATCAGCGCCGCTTTCTTCAGTGTTGGCGATCACGGAATCAATGCCAGGAGGAGTTCGATTGCCGACGGACATTGGTGACGCTAGCAGCGACTGGCTTTCTCCGACCGAGCTCCGTTGACAAAAGTCTGGAGTGAGGGCTGCCCCGATCTGGCTCGACTGTAGCAAAACGTTTGGTCTCAACTTCTGACGGTTGCATGGGAACAGGGTGTCCTTTCGATTGCACAGCGGACTTAATTCGTTCGTCTGAATTTGGCCGAGGTGTCTGAGCTTCGGTAAAGACTTGTACCTGTCGTTGTTTGATTCAACAGCATGATGACCTGCCATGGTTTGCGTCGGTGGAAAGAGACTTTTCGGTCGGGTGACCTTAGTCTTCGTCGCCGCCACCGCAGAGCTGGGCACGGATCGTTGGCTTTGGTCGCCTTCAGATCCTGGCGTTGCCTCGGATGGGATTGAAGAGTTGTCTTCCTCAGAAGAGACCTTAGCCTTTGTCGCTGCCGCAGAGCTGGGCATGGATCGTTGGCTTTGGTCGCCTTCAGATCCTGGCGTTGCCTCGGATGGGATTGAAGAGTTGTCTTTCTGAGAAGAGAACTTTCTGGTGGTGCTCAAGTCTTCCTTTGTTTCAGCGTCCACGGCTTTCCGATCGTCGGCATCGATTTCATGATCACCAACACTGGAGGACTTTGGCACCTCTGTAAATTTGACGTTCTTCTTGGGAACAGGCGGCGGTGGCTTCTTGGCTCGTATGGGAGGTTTGTCTATGTTAGCTAACGATTTAGAACGGTCCAGAGACTGTGAGGAGGTGACAACGTCGGCGGCAGTCACCAGAACGTTGACGGCCTTTGGTTTCTTTTCGTAAAAGGTGCTTGACTCTTTGGTGGGAGTGCCAGCAGAGGTGCTGCACAAGTCTTCCATGCTTCTTGTTACCGGCATCCACTTCGTCCTTGGAGAGGCGCTCGGTGATAAATATATCTTGCTATTCGGACTCTTCTCCGACGAGAGTGTCTCCTCTGGTAGCTTTCGTTTAGCGCCGCATTCCGCTTGCTTCGCACTGTGTACGTCTCTTTCCTTCGCTGCAGTCTTAAAGACTCCAGTTGAACTCTTGAGCTCGGGCGGATTGCAAGTGGAAGTGCTAACGATGTGAAATTCGCCAGCGTTTGAGTTGAGGCAACTGGGGTCGCTACTAGTCTCGTTGGATCTGTCGCTTGATGGGGTGCTAACGACACACGTTGAGTTGTCATCGGTTTTAAGTTTATCATTCATTTCAGCCTCAATGAACTCCGCAGTGGATTCGTGGAAATCTTCCGAGGTTTTTACATCACTGGGGTGGCACTCAGGTGTTGTGGTCAGGTCATTGTTCTGCAGAGCATGACCCATGAAATCGTTAGTTGTTCCTTCGTCGCGTATTTCTTGAATCTCTTCAAGTTGTCCATCGTTTGGATCCTGCGGTATTGCCTGATTACGACCTGTTGCAGTATCCTCAGCCGGTTGGGATGACGATAATGATGTAGAGGAGGAGGAGGTGGTGGTGCAGGAGGAGGAAAGGGAAGTGGAGCGAGCATGGCATGAACTTGATGTCAGTTCGTTTGTACTCGTCGCTTCACCTGGGTTTGGCTTAAGTGGATGAACATGGTCGGATCGGACGCTGTTGCATTCGTCTGGCGTTGGTTTGGCGAAGACGGTCTTTGGGTCTCGAAGGGATGCCGGTCTCTTTTTGACCGGCGGTTTACCGGACGCTTCATACACGGTGGCGTTGACGCGCAGTTCGAACTGTCTTCTGAGCAAGGCGATGCCTCCGCCGGCTGACGCCGAGGCAGCAACTGCGGGACTGCCGTTCGACATCTCACCAGATCTATCAGATTCTGGTCAGTCGCGATGTAGCCTATAGATTTAGTCAACGGATACGACGTGGCAGCAGCGGTGCTTCTATTAGGTCTGCTCTAGAGAAGAAAAAACAGACTACCGTAAATAAAACACAAACACACGCGCGTAAATAAGCAAGAAAGAAGGCTACAACAGACTTCATTCCACGATTTTTTTAACTAATAGATAACAGACAGAGCATATCGATGCTAGGGCCTTAGCATATGCTACGCAGCTACTGGACTGGATGGTGACGGAAGAGGGATACAGTGGACTGAAAAGGGAGGCACAGAATCGAGAAAGATGGCGTCACTGGTCATACGAACCTGCCCCAGGGCAGAGAACATAAAGAAGAAGAAACACTATGTAAAGATAAACACTAAAACAGACCTCCAATTAGGACATCGATCTCTAGACAACCTCTCGGATACGACGCAGCGCTCGTGAATAATCTATAGCTTTGCGCTTAATTTTAGATTATCGCTTTAGAAACTTGACGTTTACGATTACGATTATGGTGTCAGTAGGCCTACTCAACTGCGTTCGACAATCCTTGGTTGTTCGCCCCACCGAAAAAACCGTTTCGATTATGTAGGAGTGGTGCTCAATAAAGACAAAAATAAGCAATAGCGCTGCGTCATGTCTGAGTAATATCTAGGTTACATGTTGACTGTTTGCTGAAGAAACCAACAACCTTGAAATTTTCACCTGAAAGGTATGGTTTCAAAACTGACATGATCAGATGATCACATAACCATACTTGTTTTTTTTCCGATCACAGTTGGTCTTAGGTCAGCATGCAGAGAGCAAAGGCTTAGGCTAAGCTTTTGTATTTTGCAAAGCACGAACCGCATACAGTCTACAAAGTGTTGACGCGCGTAGCTTCCTGGTTATATGACGAACGGAAGCCATAAACTAATATTTATTTAGTTGTGAAAAACTGCAGCCCTGCCAGCATGTCCGGGGCATTAGCTTGGACCCATACGGGTTCTATACGGGTCCCATATTGAAATTTGGGTCTTATAAGCCTATAATTATTGGCTTCATGTGGGAACGCTGGCAGGGTGAGAGTCGCTATGGCTCACTACAATATAGACAGTCTTGTTATCAAGACCTTAAACCTCAAGACCAAGACCAAGACTTTGAACCTCGAGACCAAGACCTTGAACCTCGAGACCAAGACCAAGACTTTGAACCTCAAGACCAAGACCAAGACCAAGATCAAGACTTTGAACCTCAAGACCAAGACCGAGACCAAGACCCAAAAAATCCCATTCAGGCCAAGACTTCTTTTCCTTACACAAAAAATTGTGGAGGCGATATTTTAATGAAAACGTGAGTCGCTTATTTTATTCAAGCAAATTAACTTTAAATGCAGACTGCAGAGAATTCCGAAGTCGTATTTACAAAAGTCCTTCATGCAAAATGTTATTCCAGATGCCTTTCGTATTTTATATATAAAAAAACAATTCGCTCAGAATTTTCTGACCAAGACGTGCCTTGTGGGCCTCATAAAAATTCCGCCATGTGAAATAAATACTTTCCATAGTTAGGTGCTGAAGTCGCTGGCACATACAGTAACTTTTCAAGCACTGGATGTAAATGTACAAATCGTGAGCCTTTTTGAAATCCTCCCATGGTTTATCTGGCTTCAGAAACAAGTCTCCGCAGGGCTTCCATATACAGCATAACTTAGTTGCTGCTGCCGATGGGTTTTCCTGACCAACAAGACTTGTATCCGTCCGTAGGTATTTGTTGTAGGTTATGATGCAAACAGGTTTTTAAACTCTTGAGTTTTGTTAAATGACTGTTCATATTGACAGCCGGTCTTGGTCTTGGTCTTGGTCTTGCGAGACCAAGACCAAGACTTTGAACCTCAAGACCAAGACCAAGACCTTGAACACCAAGACCAAGACCAAGACTTTTGGTCTCAAGACCAAGACCAAGACCAAGACTTTTAAAAACGAACTCGAGTGCACTCGAGACCAAGACCTCGGTCTCGAGGACAACAAGCAAGTCTGAATATAGGCCCGCATCTCTCGTGAAGAACTGATTCATACACGGAGATGTGGTCAGCTGATCTTCGCGTAGAAGTCTAAACCGAACGTTTGTCTGAATCAATGTCCCATATTGTACCACGAAATAGTTCACGATGGCATGGTTGGGCTACATAATTATTATATTCTCAAGCGCTCTAAATATCGTGCTCTGCTCTACTCGGCCTATTCCATCCTTCCCCAATCTCCCCTCCTATATAACTATTCCCCAAAAGGATGAATTATTGCTGCAAACTCCGCCAATTCCTTTTTCGGGTGGTGCCAGTCCGAAGCCTGGATAAAGGAGGAGGACGACGATAATGATTCGTTATGACTTAGCGGCATTTATGCAGTAACCTAGCTAACAAATGTAAACAAATCCGTATTTAAGCTTCGTTTCAGTCTAAGCTAACGATCGACAATCGTTCTGCTCTGATAGCTGTGAAGATGCGCAGGCGCCGTAGGGTCTTCACGCATGTTTGCGCTTCGGCGTGTGAATCTCAACCGCTCTCATTAAGTGGCGCTATATAAACTTTGCAATTACCATTACCATTACCATTCTCGTGTATTTGACCATCTTTCTCGAACCGTGTTACATTACGTACTGTTGCATTTGACTCTGTGCAGCAGACATTTTCAGATTGTCTTGAAACGCACTTGTTCAGATCGGTCACATGTATAGCCAGGCGTGCGGTGTTTTATGAGTAATTTAAATGCGCAAAAATAGTGCGGCTTAATATATACATACAGACAGACAATTAATGCTTCAGATCTGCTATAGTTTTACTCTCCTTGACGCAGCCCTTCCTTTCCTCGTATTTTTCTCAACCTAATCCTATAACATTCACGTGAATGACTGCCAGTCATCGTAGGCTAATCGTAGTCGTAGACTCAGTGGCGGCGCCAGCTAGGCTACAATTTCAGCAGGTCGCATCAGGGTCGTAGGAGTTATTCAGCAGGTCGAAGAAATTAGCCAATGTTTGAGTTTGACGCATCAAGCAGCATAGCCTCAATATAAGCAGCATAACTTAGGTTTATAAAATGAAGAAAGTTATTACTGAACGCTTGTAGCCCAACTGACTTTAGTTACTTTACTAATCTTTAGAGATTTGGAAGTATTGAACTAAACTCGGAACATCATGAACCAGTGTTTAATCTAGACACCTTTTGGGGGGGAATTCCCCCAGGATTTATGTTCCCCCCCCAGAGACCAGCAATATTTGAATGTAGAGACCTTTTGGGGGGAATTCCCCCTCAAGGATACCATGCAGAGACGAGTAAACGAGCAATATAAGAATAAAATAACAGAATAAGATAATTATATGAAAGTTTTTGAGAGATGAATTCCTAAAAAAGGTCGTCAACGTTTTTCAGTTTCCGAAAAATGTAAGGAAAGTGAGATGAATTACTAAAATAAGGTCACCAACTTTTTTGGTAAGATGAAATTCCCAAAAAAGGTCGCCTTTGTTGCTCCCCCCCCCTCCCTCAAGACACACCTTGTTTACCCCCTCAGAAGAGGGGGACTAGGTTAAACACTGATCAGGAACATGTATGCTAACAAGACGTACGACATTACAGAAACAGTCAACCAGACCTGTCAAGAGTAAAATAGGTAGGTCATAAGGCAGGTCAAGAGTAAAATAGGCAGGTCAAATGACCGGCCGCGACCCATGGTAGCGCCGCCACTGTGTAGACTTCAAATTTCTAAAGCGCTACACTACAGCTAAACGATGGGCACTAACTTATTCACGAGCCCTGCGTCGTGCCAGAGGGGTTGTCTACAGATGTCAAGGGAAGATCCGAGTCATATGAATTATGTACATGTAGTTGCTATTTATACAAATGATTAACATAACATTGCCCAACATAACATTTAAAAATGGTTCATGAGACGTGTCAATCTGTGTTACCTGGCATTCAT
This sequence comes from Allolobophora icterica, assembly GCA_963556255.1. NCBI lineage: Eukaryota > Metazoa > Annelida > Clitellata > Crassiclitellata > Lumbricidae > Allolobophora > Allolobophora icterica. The sequence goes on along the minus strand of OY744609.1, from coordinate 14,550,111 downwards.
AACATCGAAGCGGTTAAAAAATCCCTTGGTAGGCCTGTAGGCCTACATGAAGTCAATGTTGTTTTCGAACTGACAGTGAGCATTTTTAAACTGACGTCAGTTTGTTTTGTCAGCAGGCTAAAAATCGCATACTTGTAGATATGAATAGAGGCCTAGGTCTATTAAGTTTTTGATTAAAACAGTTTAATCCATCCCGTCCATACGTACCTTTGGTATAGCTGTAGGCCTGTACCGATCTTCGTATTTTTATTTCTGTCGGACAATAAATCGACATCAAGCGATCTGAATTCTGATCTAAGGTAAAACTAGATTCTCTCTTCAAATTAAAGAATTCACAATAGAAGTAGCGTTAATACCGAAAAAGCACGGCTCCTCTGATAAATCGTCTGTCTGGATCCGTATGGTCCAGTCGGTGACTCAGCTTTCAAGGGAACCCCACATCCCAGAGCCTCACCTGTGCGCAGACGGAATAAATGAATCGTCGATGATCTCCTCCCAGTCATAAAACGAAACGATGAGACAAGCAATGTGTGAGCGCAAGAAACGGGGAAACGACCGATGGCCTACCTGTTTGCTTGGCTCCCACAGTCCACAAGGTCAGCGGACCGTGTCGGCACGGCAGGCAGGCCTCTGCTCAGCCACGCTTGCTTGAATTCGCAGTGAGAGTCGGACGAATCCCCGTCAGGGCGACCATTCCGCTTGTGACGTTACGAAATCGTAACGAAAGCTCCCGTAGACGAAGAAAGGAGAAAGATTGTAGCTATACATGTATGAATAGACATATATAGTTATGCAAATTTAGTTACACAATGGCTATAAGCATATACTAAAGGTGTGTAGGCCCATACGTGTGTGTTGCGTGTGTGTATACATGTGAATAATAGGTTGTACAAAGGAGCGTTATAATTTTGTCAACAAGGACCACAACTCGCGGGCCCGAGCCAGAACCTGAAAAGAGGGAGCCAGTTAAAGAGCCTGATTGGTGCGAACAGGACTTCGATCGAAGGCCCATATGAATAATCAGCAAGGGTTGGAAATGTTAGTTACGTCACTGGTCGTACGTACATTATGTGTGTTGAACAATATATATACAGGCCTAAATATAAGTGTGTATACGCCTATACGTGTAATATGTAATGTAATGTAATGTAAATCTCCGAAATTTCACAGCGCCACACAAAAGCCACGTCAGGGAGACCAGCTTGTGTTCATGTGCGTGTAGGTCTAGGTCTGTGTCTTTGTGCGTGCCTGTGCCTGTGCCTGTGCCTGTGCCTGTGCCTGTGCCTGTGCGTGTGCGTGTGTGTGTGTGTGTGTGTCTGTGTGTGTGTGTGTGTGTGTGTGTGTGTGTGTGTGTGTGTGTGTGTGTGTGTGTGTGTGTGTGTGTGTGTGTGTGTGTGTGTGTGTGTGTGTGTGTGTGTGTGTGTGTGTGTGTGTGTGTGTGTGTGTGTGTGTGTGTGTGTGTGTGTGTGTGTGTGTGTGTGTGTGTGTGTGTGTGTGTGTGTGTGTGTGTGTGTGTGTGTGTGTGTGTGTGTGTGTGTGTGTGTGTGTGTGTGTGTGTGTGTGTGTGTGTGTGTGTGTGTGTGTGTGTGTGTGTGTGTGTGTGTGTGTGTGTGTGTGTGTGTGTGTGTGTGTGTGTGTGTGTGTGTGTGTGTGTGTGTGTGTGTGTGTGTGTGTGTGTGTGTGTGTGTGTGTGTGTGTGTGTGTGTGTGTGTGTGTGTGTGTGTGTGTGTGTGTGTGTGTGTGTGTGTGTGTGTGTGTGTGTGTGTGTGTGTGTGTGTGTGTGTGTGTGTGTGTGTGTGTGTGTGTGTGTGTGTGTGTGTGTGTGTGTGTGTGTGTGTGTGTGTGTGTGTGTGTGTGTGTGTGTGTGTGTGTGTGTGTGTGTGTGTGTGTGTGTGTGTGTGTGTGTGTGTGTGTGTGTGTGTGTGTGTGTGTGTGTGTGTGTGTGTGTGTGTGTGTGTGTGTGTGTGTGTGTAGGCTCCTATGAGAGGGGCAACAGACATGAGAAATGTGTGTCAATACCCAATATGTCTATAATCGCAATAGTAATCTCTAAAATCATGAAGCGCTACTTCAAAGTTAAGAGCATGGCATCAGCTTATTGACAAGCGCTGTGTCGTGTCACGGTCAAAGGTGTTATGCACTCGGGTAGGCCTATGCTTTTGTTGAAACTAGAGACCTGTACAATGCAGGGCGTTGCTGTTCAGAAGCCACTCGGTCGAAAGCAAGCCATCGATTCTTACCTTAAACTGCTTCTTCAACTGTAAAATATAGATAGCGCCATTTTAAGCTCAGTGACTGTGAATCATCATGCCAGCAGATATATATACAATCTATATTCATTCATTCATTCATTCATTCATTCATTCATAGATTTATATAGCGCCTCATCATGAGAAATACTCAGAGGTGCTCCTGACTCCAGCACGGCCACAAAGAACAGTTTTCAGGCGGTCATAGAAGGTGCCAGAGGAAGATCTGGGATGTAGGCGCAGCTCAGGAGGAAGTGGTTAGCAGCAGTGGTGGAATTAACAGATGGTCGAGCTGAGCCAGTAGTGTAGTGGTTAGCGTGCTGGACTGTCAATCGAGAGGTCGGTGGTTCATATCCCCACCAGGGCAAAAATTTGGTTCGAGGCATTGCTCTACTTGCGCCCTCTAGCCAACTCAGCTATGACAAGTACATTGGCCGTACACTGTCTGTGGGAAGATGAGACGGTGAGGGAGAGGACTGGCCACCCGCCCTCAAATGCCGAGGCTAAGGAAGTGAAGTCGCTAACACAAACTCATACCCATGGCTGCCTCTGCAGGGACTACTCTTAAGAGACTACTCTTCTTCTTCTCTAGCTGAGCCACTAGGTGGAATTTTCCTGCCCCGCTGTCATAGCTTTCTCTTCCTACATCTTGCACTCTGGCTGTTGCATTCTGCGACTCGTGGCCGTGGTGGAGGTGGTTCCCATCGACAAGCTGGTAAAGTAAAGGTAGAATGCACACGTTTGGTAGCTCTCAGTGTAGTTTTATAAAGAACCGCAGCGCACGATTCAGCACGGAAGTTCGGGAAAAGACGATAAACCATCTGTAGGTTTTTGTGCGAGAGGTAGCCTACAACACATATTGACCCTAAGTTCATATAGGGGCCTATCCCAAATTTCTAAAGCGCATTCTAAAGCTTCTCGCAGAGCACTACCGCGTCAGTTTATTCACGAGCGTGAAAAGTTCGCTGACAAATGCGCCAGTAAAGGAAAGGCAGCCATGTGCATTACGGGCATTCAACTACGCCTTGTAGCGCTTGTGATCGCTCAATGATACACAATAACTACATAAATCAGTTCAGTTATTGCTCACCGGCACTGAACCAAATCAAATCAGGCCAACAGTAGGCCTAACTGCGCCTGCGTTTCGTTTTGTTGTGTCTAGAGATCCGTCAACGACTGTTAATGACGTGCAATAGTAGACATACGAGGGTTGATCAATAAGTAATGAGAAAAATATATTAGACAGCAAATCTGGACCAAAATTGTTTTATAGTTTTTCAACATAATCTCCCTGAAGTTCAACACATTTTTCCCAGCGATGTTCAAGTGCTTTTACACCCTCCAGGAAGAAAGTTTTATCCAGCTCCTGAAACCAGTCATTTATGGCATGGATAACACTTTCATCAGTGTCAAATTTCTGTCCGCCGAAGCGAATCTTTCAGATAACGAAAGAGATGGAAGTCAGACGGTGCCAGGTCTGGAGAATAGGGTGGGTGTTGTAGCAGTTCGAAGCCGCACTCGCGAATTGCAGTCATTGCAACAGACGAGGTGTGAGCTGGAGCATTGTCCTGATGAAACACGATACCTTGACGCAACTTCCCTCGACGTTTTTCCTTAATAGCCACGCGAAGTTTTCGGATTAACTGTGCATAGTAGACACCCGTGATAGTCTTTCCACGCTCCAAGTAGTCAATCATCAAAATACCTTCACTGTCCCAAAATACGGATGCCATAACTTTACCCGCTGATGCAATTTTGCGGAATTTGACCGGTGTCGGGGAATCGACGTGCTTCCACTCCATACTCTGCAGTTTTGTCTCGGGATCAAAGTGGTGAGCCCAAGTCTCATCCATAGTGACATATCTGCGTAGAAACTTTGCCTGGTCTTCTCTAAAAAGGTCGAGATTTTCACGAGAAGTTGTTAGTCGGACTTGCTTGTTTTCATGTGTTAACATTCGTGGAACCCATCGAGCACAGACCTTGTTGTACCCCAAAATGTCTGTAATAATATGATGGGTTGTGCCGTACGACAACTTCAAACAATCTGCTACATTTCTAATATTAACCCGCCGATCTTTCTGTATCAGATCCTGGACGAATTGGACGTTTTCGTTGGTACAGGTCTCAATAGGGAGGCCAGAACGGTGCTCGTCTTCAGTTGATTGCCTACCGCGATTAAATTCAGCTACCCACCGATAGACTGTAGCCTGTGAAGGGGCATTGTCCCTTGAAACCTTCTTCATGTCCGTTGCAATCTCATTTTGAGTCAATCCTTTTAAATGCAAATATTTAATAACCGCACGTTTCTCGTTTTTATCCATTATTTACAACAGCCGCTGGGCAGACGGCTTCCGGCAGTTGCCTAGCAACCACAGTAATGGCCCACGTGACAATTTAAAAATAAAAACTCTGCTAAATAAGCAAGCTAGTAAATAAAAATAAAAATTCTGCAAAAAACAGCTGTCTAATATATTTTTATCATTACTTATTGATCAACCCTCGTATATATTCATATTTCAATAAATTATGCCTACGTTGTGTACGGTTAGAGATGTTTAGATGTTATTTGCAGAGAACGGAGCCTAGTTAAAGTACGAGGATAAATTTATTAGGCCTACAGTGACCAGAGGATAAAGTGGAGTGGGAACGGTGGGAACGGCGTTCCCACTGCTCTCGAAATTCTTTGCTTGCGTTCCCACTGCTCACACGCGTTCTAATGAAACTCTTCTTTGGCGTTCCCACTGCTCACCCAAACCACTTTAACCACTCTGACTGTGAAACGCCTGCTCGTTCTGGAATGGCTACTATTAGTTTATCGAAGTTGTTAGCCTCATGTTATCGTTTTTCGCTCGAGAAAGACTGAATAGTAGGCCTATATAGCTTAAACAATGGGAATAGAAAAACTTTGCCTAAGCTACTTTCGAGAAAGAAATTAAGAGGCAAGGTAAAGCCAACAGCTATAGTTGCCCGCAGTGCAACGATGAGGGGCAACGAGAGGCCCTGTGGTTGTGGCTGTCGCTAAGTGTTTTATGGACATTGCCGCATAGATCACTCTAACGCAGATCCACACTCCACAGGGAGTGTAAATCCGGTAATAGAGGTCATCAGTCCTCAAGAATTTCCATTTTTTATATATATCTGCAGTACTGACTTAGCCAATCACAACATCCCGTTTTAACAATTCTTCCCATTTCCTGAAACTGCGAATAAACGCGAGGACGTCCGTAAAGGCGATGAGGAGGGCAAAACCAAATTTATGCGGACTGGGGAGGGAGGTTCCAAAGTAGTTTTTTGCGTACGTTCTCTATCGACGACCCCTCACGCCCCGTTTGAGTTTTGGACACCATATGAAGCCATAGCTGCATTGGCCTCTAGATTAGTCCTTGAAGCCATACAAGTAACCTTCAGTTTTCTTGTTGCCGGATTGCAGTAGCTGCTTTTTTTGTTCAACTAATATCCTTTGAACCCCAGGACCAGTGTTTTAGTTGTTGGGGCTTGGGCAGTGGCGGCTGGGGGGAGGGCGGCTAGGGAGGCTGATGCCCCAGCTGTTAAATTAGCCCTCGTTTTTCTTAGCCCTCATATACACAGTTTAGCCCCCCCCAAGTTTAACGTTTAATTTAGCCATACATTGCCTACAAGGTTTGTTGGTAACAAAGTCTCCTAATCTCCTAATGCTTAATTCTCATTAGTTCAACCGACTTTTAGCACCTCCCAGTCCAAAAACTCTAGAACCGCCACTGGTTGGGGGTTCAACCCCTAATAAATTTCTTCTAACCCTCTCAGTTAAGTAAGTGAAAAGATGTTGGAGCGTCAGGAAACTCAAATATCTCATGAATCGTCAGTTATTTCCTTTCATGTGCAACATTTTAACATTAGATTTTGACCTGCATTCGTGTACTTGGGTACATGTGCGTCTGGAGGGGGCGCAAGGGGGCATTTGCCCCTCTGGATTTTGAAAATAAAAAAAAATCTTTTGATTTTTATGATTATTCCAACAGTATCAACACGATTTTCAATGCTAAAAAACACTCAATTGTTGAGGGAAGTCAGCTATTCTATGCAAAAAAATGTCATTTTGCTCCTCCCTACAAAAATTTTGCCCCTAGAAATTTTAGTCCCCCTTCGAAAAATTCTTGTGGACGGCCATGCTTGGGTAATGTAACATTTTCGACCCCAGGTCTTTATTGACAACTAAAATACTGCTGATGACTATACACCCAAGGGCAAAATTGTTAAACAGACATGAGTGATAACCTTACTTTACCATTTCGAAGAATCGGATTACATTCAAAGCAGGATTTTACTACGAACTGAAATATGTTTTCTTAATTTCAACTTCAAACAAAGTAAAGTAGCTCTAATGTTATGTCATTGTCCTGCATTTCTTGTTCTAGCATTTATCACATTATCCACAAGACAGTGCTACTACATCCTCAGTTAATGCCACTCGAAGATTTCCAGTCTTCTTGATTAGGTCCATTTAGCAGATTAACATTTTCATTCTGTCAAGAGCTATTAAAATAAATATGAAGTCATCATTGGAGATCTGTCATTTAATCAATTCTTAACTCTACACTTTAGTATATCCAGATGCTCAGCTGTAATCGATTCGGTTTACGATTACAGTCTTGTTCGGTATCTTTTTCTCCATAGCAACCTCACAAACAGCACAAAAACCGGTTCCAGGTACTTCTTGGACTGTTTTGTAACTTCAGTTTCGAAATCTTCCTCTGTCTGATGCAGGATACCATCTCGACTTAGATAGTCGTCGTAGGTGCATTGTAGAGCTTCACTTTGACACTACGCCTCCAGATCTGCCTCTCAGTCTCCTTAACAACGTTTGATTCAGTCAGAGTTGCTTCACAGATGCAGAGAAGTTGGTAAGCACCAGACCAAGGGAAAAAGAATGAGCAACTGTGATTAGCACTAGCACCAGCTGGAACCTACAAGCATACAGACATCCAAGTGAAAAACTATGTATGTATATATATATATGCATGCAAATATCTATGTATATCCGTACCTACATAGCTAGCAATCTATGCATGTCAGCTTTTGCACAGCAATGCCAACTAGTAATTCTAAGGACCAGTCTATGAAAATTACTGAATCTCGTCTGCACTAAAAGCACGAGTTTTTGTGACCAGTCTTATAAGAGGTTGTGCTCTAGTTGCACCGGCATGTATAAGTATAATAAGAAATTTGTATACTGCTGCCACAAAAGATTATTATTGAGGTGCTGTCTCTGCACTAGTATAAAGGACGTTAAAGTTTGTTTAACCATAAGTGTGACCACCATCTTTCAACAATCACGTTCTAAGTTGCACAGTTCTCTTTCACGACTTACTTTTGTGAGCAAAGCCTCTGAAGAGCCGATCGTAACAGCTACTTGCTGCTCGCAACTGAGCGATTCATGGTCATCAGGAATAAGACCGACATCTTGGCACGGATGAACACGAAGACGAACATCAGCCAATTCTGAATCTAAACAACAAAAGCAGCTTCATGTAATAAAGCATGCCCATCACGCTTCCCCCACATCCCACATCGGACCGTTCTCCTCATAGACTCCTTTCACTAAAATACCGTTTCAGTGACTTCTGCGACAAACTGGTCCCCAGGACTTTGTGGTTGATTTATTTTCATGAGCTGGAAATGAGGGACACCCCTACATCCCACATGTATAAGTGAGCTCAGCGTTTTTACTTTTACTTGAAAGGAATAATGAGGCACAAAATTATGACATGATTATACCATGTATAATTTCATTCCTGAATCTGCACTATTGTATATTTTCTCATGATTTAATACACAGCTACAGGTGCCAGACACATCTAACAACAGAAAACAGGTTCACTGGTCTGTTCAGTAGCACGCTTGGTTTGTAATCCAACGTTTGCGGTTTCTCTTCTGCTGAGCAAACTCCATCTAACAACCCTGGACAAGTTGTTTGTGCAGACTAGTCTTACGCCTGACTCACGATTTTACCTATCTTGCGACATTCAATAACATAAATGAAATGAATAAAAATTAGATTTATCATCTAAACAACAGAGGAATGACGCAACAGACCTGAACAATTGACGACAGTAACTTGGACGGAAAGTGGGGACGATGCCTGTCTGGCTACGACAGAACCAGGATCTACACGTTCCCCATCAATGGCAATCGCTAAACAACAACAACAACAAAACAACACTGCAATCAGTTTCACATTTACGAACAGAACAACAGGTTACTAAATGGGCCAAGTTAGCTTCAGCACTCTTCACGACTCCCCCACTGTCATGCTCGGATGAATTCAGTCCAAAGCGTGGACAAAGGGGGTCACAGTACCGTTGTGAGTCACTTTAAATGCAATACAATAAGTGTTCTTTCTCATACGTGCATAAATATAAAGGAGGAGGGTGACATCAACAGCCGAATAATATGTCATTAAACATTGAACACAACTTCAGAACTTTCACAGTTGCTGGTCTACCTCCATCTGGAGCCATCTACCTCCTCATCTCAATAACTCTCTTACCAAGGCTGTCAAACACTTTAAACTGAAATCTTCCCTCCTCCTGCCTATGTATGGTTCTTAAGGTTTTCATTTCTCCCCTTCAATTTGCACTTCTGAAATTATAAGAGGGCATTACCAAATTTCAAATGCATTGTATTGTAATTTCACAGAAAAATTCTGATGACTGTTGTAATCACCAGAAATCTTGATAATCTCTTTAATTTTAGTCACCTGCGTCTCTTGTCAATATGTTTCTTGGTCATCAGAATATTACTGGACCCTCCTTTAATTCACCACGCTTGTTATCATGTTTTTATTACATTCCGAGGACTTTTCGTGACACCTCCTTTAATGCAGGACCATCAGTTAGTTTAGTTTCCCAGTTTATTCAAAACTTTTAACTTTACAACTTGTCAAAATACACAAATGAATGAATGAATGGATGCATGACAACAAAACTTTGCAATAGACAAAAACACATGTCTAAAACAATCACAGCTGTAGAACATATACAAGAAATTGGAAAACAGAGAAAACAAGCTAACTCCCTAATCGACAGAATGATATCGTTCAAAACGCACCCCATGAAATAGGCAGAATTAGCAACGAGGCACACTGTGACTTGGTCCACCGAATTCCTTCCAAGCTGACCTGACCTGAAGCTCCAGACGACGGCTAAAACAGTTGGCTTCATATGTAAGTACATGAATTAATGTAAGTAGTAAGTACATATACAAGAAATTGGAAAACAGAGACAAGATGAGTAAGTACACACAGTTATATAATGATGAACTGAAATTTTACTGATTCAGATATACATTACCGGTACATTACATTTCGTTGTGCTTGGGTCGACTTCTTTGTTTCTGTGTTAGATGCACTCGTTCTTTTCCAACAGTGAAATCTGTTTCTGGCTCAACCAAAACCAAGATCTATAGGTTAAACTGGTTAATCCAGTGCTTCCCAATCATTTTAGGCTATGGAACCCTTTTGACTTGAAATTTTTTTGACGGAACCCCAACCTAAACAAAGTATATTCTGGTACAATGTTTTTAAACAGTGATCCAGTATGTACAGTTTAATCAATTAAAGTTTGACTAGAAATTCTTTTAAATAAATTTCCCTTGTCTACACTTTGGAGTCTTATTTATAATGTAACAACACATTCAAACACTTAGCCAATTGCTTCAAGAACCCTTGTCTAGGGTTCTGCAGAACCCACTTTGGGAAACACTGGGTTAATCAGTCAACACTGATTCATTATTGCACAACCATTGCTGACCAGTTTTGTTTATTTTCCTTGCACCGACGTTAGTAACCATAGATATACCATAGATATACATTAGAAAGTTCAAGAGACATCGATACCATTGTCCACTGGATGTTGAAATGACTGCAGATGTGTTTTTGAATAATCATCTCCGCTTCCAAGTCAGTGTCTTGTTGTGATGAAGGATCACATCGATTGTTCAGCAGCAAAGACGAAGGCACTGCGTTGGTACGTGGCAGGCACAATGACAGCCTACAAATGACCATTCACTTCATCATCGTCATCATCATCCTCTTGGTCAACATTTTTGTCATGACCAGTCACCAATCCCACTACCCATCTATTTACTATTGCTTCTGTATGCAAAAAGAATCCTTCACCACTGCTATGTGGACAAAACCCAGCATTACTTCTTTTGTGAACCACCACAAACTGAAAAACTTAAACTGTTTGTACTTACTGGTTACATTAATTTATGTACTTACATATGATGCCAACTGTTTTAGCCGTCGTCTGGAGCTTCGGGTCAAGTCAGCTTGGAAGGAATTCGGTGGACCAAGTCACAGTGTTCTACTTTGTATTAAATGCATTTCAGAGTGGATGGCACCTAACCGTCTCAAACTCAATACATCAAAGTCTGAGTTCTTATGGTGCACCACCCTCTGGCATTCCCATCTACTTGACAGCAGTACCTCTGCTCTTGGTGATGCAGAAATTCGACCAGTGACATCCGCAAGCTTAGAGTCCACTTTGACAGAGGTATATGCATACATACATCATCACTGATCATATACATGTAGTTATCATCATCTTTATCATCATCATCGTTATCATCATTATAATTTCTATCACCTGTCAGTCTGGTGGCTGGCAATTAGCAATTTCTGTTGAGGTACATGAAGAGCGATATCCACAGGACTTGCGTTCTCAACATCCAACTCCAGCAAACAGTCGTCATTGCTAAATATTGAAACATGGCAATACATCTAAGATGTTACAGATTATCTGAATGACTTAGCAATTTCAGTGCAGGCTTCATCAGAATTTTACTCTATGTAAGACTTTAGGAGAAGCTAAGTAAAGACTTAACACATCCAGACAAGTCACGTCAGTCTATTCAAGCAACCTCAGTGCCTCATACACCAAGACAAGACACAAGACATCTCAGCACCTCATGTACCAAGACAAGATATGACACCACAGCACCTCATACACCAAGACAAGACATAAGACACCTCAGCATCTCCTACACCAAGACACAAGACAAGACACAAGACACCTCATGCACCAAGACAAGACAACTCAGCACCTCATGCACCAAGACAAGATATGACACCACAGCACCTCATACACCAAGACAAGACATAAGACACCTCAGCACCTCATACACCAAGACAAGACATAAGACACCTCAGCACCTCATACACCAAGACAAGACATAAGACACCTCAGCACCTCATACACCAAGACAAGACATAAGACACCTCAGCACCTCATACACCAAGACAAGACATAAGACACCTCAGCACCTCATACACCAAGACAAGACATAAGACACCTCAGCACCTCATACACCAAGACAAGACACAAGACACCTCAGCACCTCATACACCAAGACAAGACATAAGACACCTCAGCACCTCATACACCAAGACAAGACATAAGACACCTCAGGACGAGGAAGAGGAGGATGAGGAGGAGGAGAAGGAGGATGAAGAAGAAGAATTTTATCCATACTCTTTCTGTTCATTTGCCAGTCAGCCACGGAACTGTTTCCTTTAAGCTCTGAACTGTGCAGTGCATTAACTCTATACTTACACTCTTTTTGTGATTTAGACCACTATGTGAAACAGCTTTTATAAATAATATAAATTCTAAATTGTTAAAACTTACAAAAAATTTCAAGAACAGAATACAATGTGGACCCTTTAACACTTTAATGATGAGCTGCATTGGTGTCCCAGTAGCCTATAGTAAACTCTCATTGTTGAAGTGTTAAAACAAAGTCGTTGGGGGACAAGCCATCTGAAACAGCTTAACCCCTTAACGATGAGAGTGTACTAAAAGTAACTGGGAAACAAATGCAGCACGTCTTTAAAGCGATAAATGCGTACCCTTTATCTGATCATCATTAATGTTGAATAACAAAATTGCAAACTGTACCTGAGTGAGGGAACAATCTGCCATCGACGAATGTAGACGGAAGGCTGAACATCCAATGCCAGACTTACTGAACACTGTCTACAGAATCGCTGGTCACAGCTCCCACCACCAGAACTCCCACCACTGTACTGCATCAGCATCAGAAGCTCCACCGTCTGAAACAACACTCATTGTAGTCAGCCAAAGTAATGCACCATTACATTACAGTAGTTACAAGATTTAATTACAGTACGTATGTACCCATGTGTATGACATTTGTATGTGTGTAGTGTGTACATATGTAAGTATGTATCTATTAAGTACAAATGTAAGCACTGCATATATGTATTGGCATGTAAATATTGGCAGGTATGTACAGGGGCATCTACTCCATAGAAACCTTGGGAGCAAATGCTCCATCCAAAAAATAGGGGGAAGATCTACCCGTGTATGTGCCATCATTATTGGGGGGAAGGAAGGGGGGAAGGGGGAAGAGGAGGGAGGGGAGGGAAGTTGCTCCAGCGACTTAGGGGTTAGATGCCCCTGGGTATGTACATGTGTATGTATGTATGAATTTATATATTAGATATTCCCATCCCTGACCTATCCTCTATCAGGTTCTCCGATAGATTCTGATTTTTGATTGCAGTTTCATCAACAGATGCCTTGTGCATTACAATGGCACTATAGAAGACAATACATTAGATGGCATCGTCTATCACCTACCACAGTCCCTGAGGTATCTCTGGTGTCCATAAACGACAGAAGGCTGTCCCAGAACGATTGCTCTGTATCAAATGACCCTAGAAAAAAACCAACTTGCACAATAGCAAATCAAATAATAGAGATCGTTGATTCGTTATATTACTGAATCTTGCAATTATACGATCGTTTATACTAAAATATTAAATTATAATTAGTCCTCACTAACCAACTTAACTTCCTTTTAAAGTGGGAAGGGGGATAGATGAATGGTAACACTCTGGCCTGAACAGCATTAGATCTTGAAAGTCGCAGTAACCATAAGCCCCTTTAGGTCGACTCAACCTTCCACTCCCTAGGGGTAGCAGTAAAATGAGCGGGCGACTAACAGGCTGCCAAGATGTGTGTTACTTAAGACCTTGATAACTGTATAGTCATGTTTCAAGGTAACTTACTACGGTTTGTCAGTGAGCTTGTCAATAAAAACGAATATTATTATTATAACTAAATCCACGACTAATGTGTATGTTTTTAATCTTCTATTTAAGCTGTTTGAAAATTTTATTGCAGGAATTTTCCCTGTGCACACACATACTATTCTAAGTATTATTGTTATTACTATTATTATTGGTACTGGCACTGATGGATCCAATGATTGCAGGTTTCACCCTGCTTAGTAGACTCTTTGTAATGACCCTGGACAGTTGTTCACACACACACCTGCCTTGTGCTGCAGGTTAAGATTTACTCACCTCCATGTGTAGTAAGTACAATAAATAAACAAATAAATAAATGAATGAATAAATAAATAAATAAATGAATACATAAATGAATAAATAAATGAATACATAAATGAATAAAAAAATGAATACATAAATGAATAAATAAATGAATACATAAATGAATAAAAAAATGAATACATAAATCATTAAATAAATGAATGAATAAATAAATAAATAAATGAATACATAAATGAATAAATAAATGAATACATAAATGAATAAATAAATGAATACATAAATGAATAAATAAATGAATACATAAATGAATAAAAAAATGAATACATAAATCATTGAATAAATAAATGAATGAATAAATAAATAAATAAATGAATACATAAATGAATAAATAAATGAATACATAAATGAATAAAAAAATGAATACATAAATCATTGAATAAATAAATGAATAAACAAATGAAAAAATAAACAAGACAAACCTGCACATGAATCATGGACTTCTGCAGGTGATAGGAAATTTGAAAGACCATGCACAGTGAACGAGATGCAGCTCGTGCAACCCGGTTGCAACGGCAACTGCTTCTTAAACCCCACTTCATCCCACACCACTAATCTCTTCAAAACATCTGCAACAAATCGAAGCACATTTAAGCATTAGAACAAATCACAGATATTTCAGTAATTAAATTAAAATCACGACAAGTAACAAGTCAGTTGTTCTGTGGCACAATGCATCAAAATTTACTCCAGTTCATGAAGTGTAAGACTCGGTGAAACCTGGCTTTCAACAAAGACATTATTCCGACTTCCAAAACCAAGATAACGAGTGCGATGGCAGGGAACAGCATTTCTTTACAAATCATATAACTGTTTCTAACATCGTCTGCAGTTACATTTAAGTCCTTCGTGGACTTTTAACTGATGCCTGCTATCAACTTTATTCATTCACTCAAACTGAGTGATTGCATAAGTCAAGAGCAACCATCACCATTACTTTTGCATAAATTCTATTAAGCACCACTATCTAACAACTAAGCAACAGTTGACGGTGCTCAACAACTGAGTGAAGGACTTGCTCAGTGTCCTTACATGAACATCCATGCTAACAACAACAATCATATATTTACATATATTATATTAACTGCCTCAGAGGAGGTTTGAACTCACATTCTCCATGTCACAGGCTGAGCGCTTCAACCGCTCAGCTACCATGCACGCATCACTTAAAAATGCACCATCCTTGTAAATATCATCAAACCATAGTCACTAAAAGATTTTCAGATCTTTATTACAGATCTGAATCTTGTCTTGTCTAGGTCTTATCATGAACATAGGACATCAACATCCATGCTAACAACAATAATCATATAGTTACCAATTTTCATGATAACAATAATAATAATACTGCATTCCTTAAACTGCTGACTTTGTCTATTTAAACAAGTGTATCATCTCATCAGTACACAATAAACTTCATCACAAGACCTGAGAGAAAAATCATTAAGTAACCGTATGTTTCAAATTAAGAAAGCCTATGTCTGATCACTGCTACCAGTTCTATTCTATTTAATAATATTAACAAACATACATAATTCCACTACTGGAATGATAGAATAATGAAGGGTGTGTTATACCTTGCTGAACACTTGAACTTAAGATAACTTCCAATCTCTCAACAGGTATCTTTCCAACATTCTGAAGTTTGACTTCAAAACTTGAACTGAAATTTTCAGAAACAAGCCTCATGTGCATGATATAAGACAAACAAACATTCTCAGTAGGCCTACACACTTGACTTCCTTAACTGGAGGGGGGTACAGAAATGGTAACACTCATGGCCAGGAGAGCATTAGATCACGGTTCAATGTCCGTAACTCCCTCCAGGGCGGTGCCTTGCATGGCTGCCAAACTGTGTGTTTAATTAAGATCTTGATTGTACTGTCAGGTTTCAATGTAATCTTACTGCATACTTGTCAGTTTGAATTAATAAAGCAGATTATTAATAAAATTCACCAACTAGCCATTGACAGATTCACACACAGTTTGCAAATATGATGCAAGCAAAATATTAACGATAATTCATCACTTACCGGGGTATGTCAACTGTACAAAGTCAAAATTTTTTTATTCTATAGCATATTTGGCTTAAATTTCAAATCCTCTGTAATTGCGAGAAGTTAGACAATATTGACTAAAGGGACATCAGCAGATATCTTACCTCTGTCCAGCATACAGACACAGTGATCCACTTGCCACAACACAATCACCATCTGCCATTGTGGAAAAGCTTTCCATCTTTGGCAAAGAAGTCGTCACGTGAAGCATCGGTAACGCTGGCACAACCCTTGTCGTGTAAATACCAGATGACAGATGACTGATCTCACGCAGACGACAAGGGCTTTTGACCCCCATGACCTGTGTTGTGTAACCTATCAGAATACATCAAAACACTTCAATTCAGTATAATCAACCTCTACTGCATGAAAGTCTAGTGGTTACCGTGATAGACTGTCAACACAAATGTCAGATGTTCAAATACACACCAGGACAGAAGGATATTGCAAAATTTGTTCCACTCGCATATCCTGTCAAACTTGGTTACAAAATGAATATGCTAACATATACTGTCAGCTAAAAGTGACTAGGAAACCAATGCAGCTTGTCATCAAAGTGTTAACAAAGGGTGAGCAGCATTTTGATCTGGATTGCACTCAGGCAGAAGGATGATGTCCACTGAATGAACAATTAATGCCAATAAATGAACACTATCAGGCAGGTCCCTATTAGGGCTGTACCGAATATTCGCTTCGTATTCGCTTCGGGGCCGAATAGTGGGCCAAATAGCTATTCGGTATTCGGCCGAATAGTAGCGGTCGGACCGAATACGAATATTGGTCACGTGACATCTGTTTCTGCATATGCGGCTGCTATAGCGAGTGGAGTGAACGTTAAGTAAGTGACAATTTCTAAGTTTAGTTTAATTAGTTCCATTCCTAGTTTACACAGACTGGCAGAAGGATGCAAAAATTACATGTAGTTAACTGTTTACTTTTAGTTTATGTATTAAATTTACTGAACTGAAACTTTTGCTTACATTTGAAATTTTGAATGTTGTCGGTAGACCAATTTTTTTACACTATTCGTATTCGTATTCGTCCGAATAGTTGGCCCAATTATTCGTATTCGGCCGAATAGTGATAATCACCTATTCGGTACAGCCCTAGTCCCTATACTGGATTTAGTGGTAGTCACATGATTTGATCACAGAACCTTATCTACCAGATCTCATGCTTAAATCTTATCAAAACTATCCAAGACAATGGTAGCATTTGTTGTCTGGGCATCATGGACTAAAACTGCCTTGGCCCAGCACCAGACGTTTGCTGTAGTGGGACCTACGATCTGGAATGATCTTCCCTCTCTGCTCCCCCTCTGCTCAGGGCCAAACTAATGACTGGCTTTTCCTCATCGGTCTCGCGTTCCCTAAAGGCATTTCTGTTTCCCCAAGGCTTCTGTGCTGAGAGCACCTCTGAATAGTTATTCTGTGAGAGGCGTTTTATAAATTTCTAGATACAATACAATACAATACAATGAAATCAAAGAACAGCAAAGACAGAAGAAATGAATGTCCGTACCTATGATGTTGAGCTGGCCCACTTGGCGAGGGGTGAGCAACAGTTTGACCGGAACTGTACCGGACTCTGGAGGAAGGACAATGTCGACCGGATGACAGGCAACTTCAATGCCCTCTGTCATTAATCCCTAGCAACATGATTCAAGCAATGTCAATGCAATCTATAACATTACGGCCCTCCACTCTTCTGTTCTCCCTCTATCCATCTCTCCCTCACTCTCTCCTTGCTTTTAATCGTTTGATGAAGATAATGCTGACAATCATCATCACTTTTTAATGATGATTGTCATCACTGTCTTTAATATCTTACCCCAAGCCAACTGGTTGCCAAAGATATCAGGGAAAGATTTCTATTTTTCAGCCCTTTGTCAAGTCCAGTGCTTTTCTCATGTTTAGTTCAGGTTAGTTGCTGTTTAACGACGCTGTGTCATAAAAAAGATGATTAGCGTCACCCTCTTCCTTCTCCTTTATCCAGGTTTGGGCTGGAACTGCCAGAGCACGAGCAGTGGCGAGTTATTTAGTTCAGGTCGTGCCATGTCCTCATTAATATTAGGTGATCCAGTTAGCAGGACTTGCTGCCTCTTTGGTTTCACATTTAGACGCCTATTAACATTTTGTTCGGACTGAACCATAATGTTAATTGACATGCAGTGTGCAGTTAAAGGTTTCAGATCACAAACTCCTTATGATACTGTCTTTGGGGTCCATATCAACAACCACCTTATAACAAGGTTCTGTTATAATGAAGTCATCTAAAGCTGAACTTCACTGACCACATTATATCCGAATTAACATTATAACAAGGCAAGGTATAAAGAAGTCCCACTGTATTTCTATCCAGCAGAGTCATGGTCCTCACTCGTCTCTCTCTCCTACAGCATTACATTCATTACACGTTCCCTACGACTATAGCGACGTTACATAGCTCTCGAGCAGGCAGATCAATACGCTGGAACATCGACTATCGAGTTTCTGCTCACCAGGCCGTCAATGATGAGCTCGAAAGGCAACGGATTGTGCAGCTGTAGTTCCACTTCTGATGTCTCACCCTCCACCCAGTAATATTGCTCTGTAAGTCACACATCAATTCATTCATCAACGCAAGACTACAGTCTACACATAATATGCTAATATACAGCACTAATTCATGCGAAGTCAAGCCATACTGATTACTGTAACTCCCTTGCTAAATACTTTCTCAAAGACTAACTTGAAAAAACTTCAAGGAGACCCGAGTATCTATTCCCAGAAATTCTTTTCTTTTATACAGATTATTATTATTATTCCAATTATTATTATTATTTTTATTATTATTATTACAGATATTTTTAATGCATGAAGTCATCCAGAAATGTCTATCAACAGGAAAACCAAATAGCTTTGAAAAATTAAACTTTTATCATACACCTATGCAGTCCCTTACTTTCTGCTGTTCCTCATTAACCCTTTAATGACAAGAGGGATTAGTTTTTCATACATTTTAGTATATGCTCGTCGTTAAAGTGTTAAAATACCTTAGTGCGTATACATTTGTTTACAGAAATTCACACACAAAAGCAAACAGATCGTCAAAACTCTGAACATAATAACCTGGATTTGATGACTTTTCTGACGTCGAAGTCGTTAGTGTCAGTGGTGAGTAAATGAATGGACTACTGACGGACAGTTCTGGTGCTGTCACCAGGCTGTCGGTTTTGAAATGCACTGGACGACAATGCGGCATTAGTTTGAGCAATCGAAAACTTCTACATCCAATAAAATAAAGACAGATTTACAACAGTTCTATAAGATTGCTATATAAATTATACATATTTAGAACAGTTCTATAAGATTGCTACATAAATTATACATATTTAGAACAGTTCTGTAAGATTGCTATATAAATTCTACATATTTAGAACAGTTCTATAAGATTGCTACATAAATTATATATATTTTGGACACTATTTTTCCCAAAAAAGTACACTTCGACTTATACATGAATCGACTTATAGGCGAGTATATACGGTATATTTAGAACAGTTCTACAAGATTACTATACAAATTATACAAAACCAAAGTTACCATAAAAGAAATTAAGAAGGTCTATTAGAGGTTTGCAGTTCAAGCAGATGGTTGCCTTTGAATAATTGTTTTACTCTTATCCTATTTTTTACTTATTAACCGCATATTGTCCTAACTTTTCAAGCTATTTGTTCTGGTTGTATTGTCTTTCTGCACCAAAAATAATCAGAAGATAAGCCACATTTATCAAAGGCTGGTGTGTGTAGACAGCTCATAAAATCAAGTCTAAAAGTTTGTGGCAAGTTTCACACAAGGTCTCAGTTAAGACAAAATGATCGTGATACATTTACAAGGATGGAAGTCTCTTAAGTTCTTATCAATGACTGGCAAATTTACTCAGAACCCTTGGTACATTCACCAAGATGTATTCAGGTCAACATCCAGCTGATCGGTCAACTAAAGCAGAGAGGCAGCCTATGGCAGATGAGCAATTTGAAAGAGTCTTAAGTTGCGATGAGTAGAAAGAACAGATACAGAGAGTGAGTTCAAAATTCTAATACCAGCAACCAAAACGCCAATGCATTAAGAACAGTTCGGTTGTTAAGTATGACTAGAGAAACATGACACAATCACATGACTTAGTTGAATAATGATACATCTGCAGGAAAAGGATTGATTATAAGTATTGTCATGGTAGTGGTAATTGCAAATTTATATAACGCTACTTGAAGAGAGACTCATCAGAGGCACTGCTGACCTAACTGTACTTGTAATTAGTAACTTCTACTGTGCCGGTGTCTAATGCACAAGGGATCAACCGATGACACCAAGCTGTAATCAGGTCAATATCCATAAGATCAGTCCGTAAGACAGAGAGGCAGCCTATGGTGGATAAGCAGTTTGAAAGAGGTAAGTTTTAAGTTGAGAATGAAAAGACACAAGTGACTGAACAGAGCGCACAGACACAGGGAGAGAGTTCCAAAGAGTAGGTCCAGCAACCTAAACAGCTCATTCACCATGAACAGTACTTGATTTAGGTATGACCTAACACAATGGATTGTGGTTGGCCAGTGTTCAGTGCTATATAAACTATGAACCCCAATATGAAACAAATCGCTAGCTGAACAGGAACCATATGCAAAGTTTAAGCAGCACAAGGATTAAAAGCTGCAACATCAAGTGCTTGGATAAATAACAAACTAAACGTAACCAGTGTAGAGTAAATTAATGCAATTGGATGTTCCAATATTGCATTACAACTACCACACGTTTCCCAAGGCTAATCCAGCAACTTTGATTCGATCGTTACTGCAAAACAGTTATCGCTAGATCAAGTTAATTGGTGCCTTGTGTAAGTCATTTCCAAATCAGATTAGATTAGCAAATCAACCAACCATTAAGATCAAAGATCATGAAGTATGTCCAGGCAAAAAGCCACAGATCTGACACAAAAGATGCAAAAATGAACTAAATTAAAAGAATTGATGGCTCACCTGACTGTTGGAAACCTGAAGAGCACAACAGGTGGAACTATGGTGCCATCTTCAAGCGCAATTGACTGCTGAACGCCATCGCACTTGCTCGTATAGGATTTCAGAACCCCCGCTAATTCAGTGCACTCATCATTGCGAAGATAGTCAAACATGGTATGCAGCAAGAATGACAGATGCCTAAAAGAAACGAGACCCACAAACCACAAAATCAAATTGCATCTCCATACAACAATAACTAATTGTTTGTATCTGTGAAATATGACAATTTGCTCTACTGGCTGTGGTGATATGGAGGCGCCTTCCTAACACTTGAACCAATCATACCTTCGCTTTTGAAGGGTTTATGAGCAGTCTAAGGGTGCAAGAGCAGTCTAACAGACCATCAGGTCTCACAATAGACAACAGTGCTGTATAATACACCACTAAGCACATGATGACGATGATGCAAATGATTCAAAATTGAAGAACTGAGTGAGACCTGATAGCTATTGATGCATTGCCCATCCTTCGAGCAGTATAGACTAATTCGTGAATGACTCTGAGCTGCACAGCAGACCAGCCATTTGGACCACCTGTTACATAACACATCAATCAAAACACATCTCCATAGTGAAGTAAGCACAAAATTTGCTACATTCGTTTCCCAGTTGCTTTAAGTACACCCTCATCATTAAAGTGTTAAAGACAGAGGCCAAATACAGGTAATTAAGAAATAACCTTAATACCCTTTGCCACCAATGTTTCCAGAGTCTAAACATAATGATTACAGCATTTACACAACAAACCTCCTAGTACCTGGGAAACAATTGTACACACCTCAGATTCATTGTTCTTTCATTGTAACCGTAATTGTAATCAGAAATTTATATAGCACCATTTCAAGAGAAACTCATTCAGGAACTTACAACTGTGCAAGTGATAATTTTTCTAAAAACAGACGAACATAATCGCTTTCAATCGTTACAAAAAACCGAGAGGTTCTTTTGATAGATGCTGAGCACTCGGCTTCATGCACAAACTATACTCACCTTGAGGAATCTCTTTTGGATCAAGTGAAAGTTTGTAGCCTGACAGAGACTTGACCAGCAGGTTGTAGCACTGAGACCACGCAGGCTTCGGGTTTGAGGGGGCGACACAGTGCATCGCAGCCACTCGACTGTAGAAAGCGGCCTTTCGGTTCATGTTGAGGGCAGAATAGAGCATCGACAGAGTTATAAACCTCTGAATCTAAACATCAAACACGTCTAAAACTTAAACAATAATTCACAGATCACTCATAGGCACTTCAACTAATCCCCTCTCATACAATAACTTCGTTAGCATCACTATTGTAATGTACAAGGCTACACTCAGTGTTCGCTTCAAGTAATTGTCATTGTAATTAACAAATTCCATTGTGCCGGTGTCTAATGCACAAGGCATCACCCAATGGCACACTACAACCAAGCTGTAATCAGGTCAATAACCAGAAAATCAGCCTGCAAGTGAAATGGTCTTCACTCTTCAGATTCGCATTTCGTTGAAGAAGCCCGAGAAAAAATCCCGTAGGCCAGAAAAACCAGAAATGAAATGAGGCCATGGTAAGTAGCAAGTCCAAACAGGTTAATTGGTAAATCACTTATCTATTTTACCCTCTAGTTTACCTTTGCACATCTCTATCCTGGTACCTAAACAACAATCATATAACCATCAGATTCATTGTTACTTAGTACATAAATAAAGAATATACTTACTTACTTACTTACTAACTCAAAATAAAATTAATTAATCAGTGGTTAATTTTTTAATCTACAAGAGCTTTGTCCCCATAATTTAGATATATCTAGCATTATTTACTCCTATGGTTCACTTGTTATTTTTACAACCTCTCTGATCCAGATCAATAGACCAATCTGACCTCACATAGGAGAGCCTACTAAGTGTGCCCCAAGTCTCAACTGGAGTCTGCACTTTGTATACTAGAAGCTTTGTACATATTATGTCTCATGATTTGTCGTTCAGAAGTCAATAAAAGTGGAAGAAAGAATTAAATGAATCTTCAACAATTTCTTAAATTCTGCCATCGAAATAACGATTTGCACATCTCCATGTGTGTTAGACACTGGCACAATAGAAGTTACTAATTACAATTACAATGTGCATTATCAGACCGACCTTTTCTTCTTCCATCAGCTCCAGGTTGATGGTAACGACGTTCTGCAGGAAGTCAGCTGCTTCTAGGACTCTCTGGAGAGAAAAAAACAAATTGAAATGAACTGGTCAATTTATGTAGCATCTTTTAAAGAAGAAGCTGCTCAGGGGTGCTCACAGCATGAGAGCCACGAGAAAACAGGCAAGTACAATGGAGCTCTCAAAACCAGAGTTAACACATCAAGTGCTAAGCCTGTCAATTACTCTGCTTGGAGAACACACAGCATAGGAGAACAGACAGCATATGAGAAAAACAAAAAGATTAAGAAGAGAAGATAATAGCAAGGTAGAGGTGGCAACTCTAGAGAAACCTAGCTTCATAATGCATCAAAACAGAGATCCTTTGAAGGCTATATTATGTGTCTTAAAACATACATCCAGATCCGACCTCACACCTTTTACTTTTCAGACCATTACTCACCTGATGTGCTATCAGGATTCTACATGCCTTCAGACTGGCTTCCATCTCCACAATACCAGCATCAGGAAACTGCAAACCAAGACAAGGAATGTAAACAAACTGCAAAAATACCGATAGCATGTCTGATGTGCTAAATCAGAGGCATCAGAGCCAACAGGAAACTGCAGAAAGTCCAAGATTACATGAGGTAAGGTTGAAGAATGCTCTATGCTGCAAACAACGTGTCCGCATATCTACTATAATGACATGAATGATATAATGTATGGATGTCAATGAAAAATTCATATGGTGCCTTTTAAGTGCAAATGGATGCTGCAACAGCTCAGAAAAAGTTCTCCTAACCAGACTATTTGGTTAGGTGAATTATGGACACTCTGCAGTTATTAGCCCATACAAACTTAGCCTACACAAGCAGACTTTAGGTAGTGGAACACGGCATTCTAACAGACCAAAAAAGAAGCACCTAAAGTATATGGAAATGTTTCTTGTGCATCAGCAATAACAGATATTCAGGATATACATTGGGCTATCTAGCAGCAGACTGACTCAAAAGGTATTCCAGAGCCTTCTTATAACCCAGGTCACATTCCAACATGAATTATGTAGTAAGGTCGGGGCTATAGATCCCATATTTAGTTCAGTCTTAGAATATTACGTCATTATAACACAAAGTCAATCCCAAGATGGTTCTTGATAAGGTTTCAAAAGACAGTGTTACAATGAAGTTCTGGTGTATACGCACTTTGCTGTAGCTGATGACAGCCTCCTTGTAGCTCTCCAGTACATCATTAGGCAAAGTGGCCGACACTGACGAGCTGTTGTTGTCAGCAAGATCAAGGCCATTTCGTACACTTGAAGTCATAACTGTCGAAACAGAACACACAATAATTGATGTAAATCATCAATTCCAGGAACATAACTCCACAAGAAGTCCACACACACAGAACGCGTGCACTTCTAAGAAGTCCATACACAATTTGTTTTAATGCAATCTTTAACTGTAACACTAAACAACTCACGATCAGGTTAATTTTAACACACTCTGCCAATCTCTTATAACAAAGGATTTTTAAATAAACTGCAGTGCCCCAGTGGCCTCTCTGACCTCAACCAGTACACAGAAAACACAAATGCCCCAAAACTTTCAATACAGGCTTCTCAACATAAAGAGAAAACAATTAAAATGTGCAATGATCAAATTATGATGTTTCAGTGTGGTCTTGAGTAATGCAGATCTCATATATGTGAACATAGGCTCAAGACTAATTTTTTAACAAGAAGACTGAGTTTTTGTGAGCTAATAACCACGTAAATCACATGACAAATTGTAAACATGCATATATTGAGACAAATTATTACAGTGCCTTTAAGAAAAAACTGATGAACTCATGGAGTAAAGAAATGTTCCAATTAATATGCCTTCTGTGATCTCCTGCTCAGCCATTTGCACTTCATGGAAACCGCAGATAAACTCACAAGTGACAGGATGTCCTATGAAACAGTAGCCTATTGCAGTATTCACAAACACCATGTGTAGGCTAAACACATGTAAAAACAAACAGATTTCTTGCCAGTGTCATAGGAAAATGTTGCTTACTTCTTAGGCTCGGCCGTAATTTGGATTCTTTCAGC
Source organism: Allolobophora icterica (assembly GCA_963556255.1). Classification (NCBI taxonomy): domain Eukaryota; kingdom Metazoa; phylum Annelida; class Clitellata; order Crassiclitellata; family Lumbricidae; genus Allolobophora; species Allolobophora icterica. Next base: position 14,525,129 of record OY744609.1, on the reverse strand, counting down.
CGAGAGAGACCAGGTTTAAAGGAAAATGAAGGATATCTGGCCATGCCCTGCGAACTGACAGATCGTCCCTTAAGGTCCATATACAAGGCTATGGCTAATCCTTCATGTGCACCTGTACACAAACAAACAAATCACAAACATCTTTATCACCTCAGATTTTTTACTAATATCAGTGGGAAAACAGGCATGCTGTCCAGTAACATGGTATATCAACAGCACTGCCATGCAGTTAACTGTACCCATTTCCTAGTCCATTTGCATACTTAAAGCTCCTGAGAACCATGGCAACCCATGATTAAGTTGACCCTAATCTCACCGTCGTTTCAAGGAATCCAGTTATGTTGCTTCAGTTAACCTGTACCTGCAATTTAGTCGACTCTTTTCCATCAGGGTCTTTGTACCAATGGCCATTCACACCTTGAGCAGTTTTTGTTACATTTAACAAGGCAATTGCATCAATGACGATGGCCTCCAAGGGTATATGCATTTTGACATTGCAATCCATGTCACTTTCACACAATGGACTCGGGCTTGAAACCCAGGTTGCAGAGCTGCCACATTACCCACAGCGCCATCTCACACTGAAAGTTGAGCATTGAGCATGGAGGCAAATGTTCAATACATTAACCACAGTCTCACACAGACACACAGATTAGACGGATTAAGACAAAATCGATGTCACTTGTGTCACTAGTGCTAAGTGGGTGGTAGCTGAATAAAGCTGATCACCTGCCAACCACAGAACATCATTGGCTGCTTTCAACATTTCAAGTGATGTGCGATAGTGAAGAACAGCTTCTCCACAAACACCAGACAAAAGGCAGAGGTCGGCCAGGTGCTTCTTCAGTCGTCCCTGGCAGCGTTTCCTGTACAATCTAAAAGCAAAAAGCAATGCAACGTAAGAATTCTTTGTCGGACAATGGGACATAGGTATACAATTGGTTAGAGTGCTCACTTTGTAACGCTGAGAGTGCGAGTTCGAGCCTCCCTTAGATGGGCACTGCATAGGGACCATGAGCACTCAAAGCTCAGCACCACTGATTGAATATTGGCGCTTAATAAATGCATCATAGTAATATTAATTTTATCTGTCATACACTCTGCAAATGTCTTTTGTAACAGGACATAGATCTGTATACAGCAGATCTTAACAATCTCTCCTTGGGTATAATGGAACACTGACACATATTTCAGCCGTTGCATGTTGCATTAGTTTTCACTATCTGTTGCGTTAAAGCAGTGCTCTCAAAATATTTTCCCAAAAGACAATGTGGTACAAGTGGCCATCAGGAGACTCTTAAACTAAGAAGAAGCAGTCCCTTAAGCTAGCCATGAGGCAGCCAGGGTTACGAAGTGTGAGCGACTTCATTTTCGTAGCCTTGGCAGATGACGGTGAGTGGCCAGTCCTCACCCTTGCCGTCTCATCTTCCCAATGACAGTGTACGGTCAGTGTACTCATTATAGCCGAGTTGGCTATAATGAGTGCAGTTGGCTATAAAGCATACATAAATAATTCATATATAAACTCGCACCTGCTATCGCTATCACTACTGCTGGAATCTTTCCTTTCAAATGGAGCCGTGATCAGTGTAGGATGATCGAGACGTTCATTCGATCGATCAAGTCGTTTGCTCTCAAGAACCCAAAACAGAGAACTCAGAAATTCCTGCAAATGTTCCTCAAGGTTCGGACATTCGTCTTCGCTGTAGAAATGCAAAACATGACTCCCAGTCAACTCCCGGTTCTTTCTGTCTTGACTGTTCGTCTGTGTTTCCGAGTTTAACTGCAGATCTTCAGGACTATCTTGATCATCATCCTGATCCTCTGCAAGATCACCGTCGATCCCGGATGATCCATTCACGTTCAGAGGATCCTTAAAGTCTTTCGAGTCTATCTTAAAGGTCACGCTTTCCTCTTGGCAAATGTTGTCATTACTATCTGGGTAATTATTTATGGTTTCTTGCTCGCAGTCTTGATTCTCTAGACCAAAGCAAGACCCGAACAGGATCAGCCGAGAATCAAGGAGCGTCCCCTCGTACTGCTCCTTAAGATCCTCATGCAAATGACACAGCTCAGTGGCATCGTTTTCATTCTCACATTTTCCAATACTTATGAGACCAAGAACTTTGCGATGCGCTTGGAAAGTGCCCCATGCATTGTTCTCAATAGTGTAGTAGCGTTTGTAACGGAGAGAGATGACTCTGGGCGGATTGGCAACCTTTAATGTGCGTAATCGAGTGATTCTGTCAAACATCTTGCTGAAGCTCTTTGGCGTAAGGCAGGAACCAACTTGTTTTATCAGAATCAGCAGACTGGCATGGTCATCTGCCAACTGGCTATATTCAGCAAAACTCATTTTCAAATGTTCATATGAAGCCACAGCAGTTACGCCAGTGACGACTATTTCTGTCAACAGTAATTATGAACAATATACCATCATTCGTACCGTCACCGCTGCATATGTAAACTTTAGTAACATCTCAGCATAGGCTACGATAATCCACAATGGTGCGTCTGAATTCTTCACTGCACTAAAGTGCCCGAATAATCTCAACCATTCGAATTTCTTCAGCTGCTGTGAAGTATATAACAAAGAAAATCATTGTTCGGTGTTTTAAACTATCATAAGTAGCTAGATTTCTGTCATTCGTGACTGCGCTCCTTTGCACTGCAAATTTAGTTTGACATGGGGGTGGATCGCGCGAATTAGTAGATTGTGCATGGTCATAAAACATACAAATGCCAGAACTTCAGTTCTGTGAAAGACTGTATCTTTCAGCTTCCAAGAAACTCCATTTTTTATGAGTATCTTCGTAACATTAATGTCGTTTTAACTGGAATTCACAACATCGATTTAAGACGTCGACCATATTGGGCCCTTCGATCGCCCGTGTTTACAGTTGACGTCGCTCTCAGCTGCCATCTAGCGCCTTTCACTTAAACTAATCCAGTAAGTAGGTCAGATAGTGGATCATCTACTAATCAGTCTAATCTACATGTATGCAATTATTTCAGCGCTACATAAATAGCTGCGACATGGTGGCTGGTATACAAAGGCGCTATATAAAATCAAGTCTGCAAGAGACAGATAATTTGTATCCCTTTCGGTTCATTAAGAAGTTTTAAACGCGAATTTTACTGTGCTTACCTGACTTCTCAAAATCTTGAAGGTTAAATTTTATTTAGTTCTCAGTGTTTTGAGACTGTTGTATGACACCCAACTTGTGTAAGTCAAAACAATACGTAAATAAGTAACTGAAATTTACGGAATCTGTGTAGTCCCTGTCAAGAGTGGTTTACTTATTCTGCACCCATTGTGATAATAACCTTGTGCACTTTGACCAAGATGTAAAAATTTGTGGTGCGATATTTTCTGGATGACGCCAACAGCGCTGGGGTGGACTGTGGGGGAAAGAAAGGAGAGAAAATGAATGGGGTGATGTGTCTCACTGAAACATCACAACCACAACATCAAAATAGACCATCGAAATTTGTGACCACGTGAGCTCACGAAGTTCTGCAAGGGCAATGCTCCACACTCTCAAAACCGTGCAGAAGCCTTCGATAAAACCGAAGGGTAGAGACTTGGCGACTTACTGCCCTAAACCTCTACCAACTTGTGAGTAAGTTGACGGGCTCTGAATTTAACCACGGGTATGATGTGTAAGTTACTTCATTTTCTTAGCCTCAAGTGGCAAATAAAGCATTTGATCAGTTGTTTCCCTTACCGATCGAATAGTGTTATTTTCATGACTTTACTTGTTCAATATTAAATGCCAAGTTAGGCTAGAGCAGCCATCTTTTGATTGCTGATTTTAATTATAAATAGAAGAGTCCTTTAATTAAGCTAACCATGGGTATGAAATAGTGCAAGAGATTTAATTTTCTTAGCCTCAGCAAATGAGGACATGGGTCAGTCTTGTCACTTTCGATTTAGTCTAACCTAGTATTATCTAAGGCAGAGTTTCCCAAACTATGGGTCGCGACCCATAAGTGGGTCGCGAAGCTCTGGCAAGTGGGTCGCCAAATGTTTTCGAGAAACATTTATTTTTTTGGAGCAACATTTTGCTATGATTGGACAATAACTAGCTGTCGTAATTGTGCGTGTATAAATATATGAACAGAAAACAATGACCAAGACATTTAACAATGCGAGATTATTAAAAACTTCTGCTACTAAAATAAACTAGGTTAATTTAAATATCACAAATTTAATGCTTTAAATATGCCAATTTTTAAACGCTGTATATAAATCCGCATAATTCGATGCCAGTTTATGAAGCAAACTTCAGTACACAATGCTTAAATTTACACCATGGGTCCTGAGACTGCCAAGATATTCACAAGTGGGTCGCGACCCAGAGAAGTTTGGGAACCACTGATCTAAGGCATCAGTCAATAGTTGCTTGAATAAGAAAATCGGTACCGACCCGCTATTCCGGGGGTCCGCTATTCCGGGGGTCCGCTATTCCGGGGATACGCCGAATATACATACATACAACATACATACATGCATATATACATGCATACTTGCATACAAACATGCATACATACAAACATACATGCATACATACATGTATATATATGTACATACATGCATACATACATGTATGTATATATGCATACATGCATACATACATATTTGTATATATACTTGGCAGACTTGTCCAAAGAAGCTTGTTCATCCGCAGCACCTCCTGAAGCCTCGAGGTGTGCATGAATATGCTGTATGTATTTGCACAATAGTGGCGGCAAGAGCCATGTACATACCTACCACGCATACATTCATACATGCACACATGCTTGCATGTATGTATGCATGTATGTATGTATGTATGCATGTTTGTATGCATGTATGTATGTATGTATGCATGTATGTATGTTGTATGTACGCATATTCCGGCGGATCCCCGGAATAGCGGATCCCCGGAATAGCGGACCCCCGGAATAGTGGACCGGAACCAGAAAATCATAGTCCCTAGAGAAGTCAGGTTGAATCCTAGTGCTGAGAAAGCCTCCTAATTGTTCCATTCGCAGTGTACAGTCGAGGTACCCATTTTATAGCTCATTTCACTAGATGCAGACCTGAATTATCATAATAACAACAATAGCTACAACAACAATAATATTAACAATAATAATGGTAATTGTAGTAACAGTAGTTAATAATAATAGATATGCCTTTGGATGTTATCTTCGTCACCATACTATCAGTTACATCATCATCTTGTGCACTTAGTAGAAAGCCGATGTCCCAAGTACCAAAGAACAAGAATGTCTAAGATATGATGGCTAGTAGTGACAATTAGTGGGGCAATTATGTTTCCTTATGTGGCAGGTATGTACATGGCTCTTGCCGCCACTATTGTGCAAATACATACAGCATATTCATGCACACCTCGAGGCTTCAGGAGGTGCTGCGGATGAACAAGCTTCTTTGGACAAGTCTGCCAAGTACTCGGGGGTTGTCATCTGCATAGTGTTTTTGTATCCACAGCCTTGGAAACTCTTGGTTCCATGAACTTTGCTGGGGCCTAATTTGTGTGAACTTTGCTGGGGCCTAATTTGTGTATAATAATGGTTGCTGCCTGTCTTTTATATCATGAGAGACACAAAGTACTAGGGGTCCACCGGTAAGACATTTTCCGCCGGAAACCGAATCCGAGTATTTGGATGTATTTTTGCCGGATCCGATAACGAACCGGAAACGAACCGGGTACCATTTGTTCCATATGCGAAGCTTCACATTTTCATGTAATAAGAAATTATCGACATAAATTTGTGTACTTGTAATAAGTGACCAATACAATTTGAATTGTAGTAATTTCTGTGCAGTTGTGAAGTTTTCTGTGTAATTGTTTTAAGGTTCAACATGTATAATTTTATATACATAAGTTTATTGAATAAGTTTTTAAAGAAAAAAAATTTCTTTAAAGAAAATTTTTTTGCAACTATTTGCGTCTACAATATTTGCCGAGGCGAATACTTCCGGAAACTGGATTTCCGGCGGAAGCGAATATCCGAGGCGGTTTCCGGTGGACCCCTACAAAGTACCTCTTGCAGGGCCTTTCCATCAGCATTCAACACCACAATACCGCTCAGCGATGTATCCAGGAGGTTTATGAGGGGACCAAAAATTTTTTTTTGGTGTTTAGTAAGAGATTTATGTGCTGTTTTGTGTAATTTGGGGCCATGTCCTGTGTAAATATTAAATGGGGGCCATGGCCGCATTGGCCCCCCTTGGATCCGCCCCTGATACCACTACATTTTTGGGTACTTTCTCTGATGTCTGATGTCACTAAGGTTGAGGCTTTATCTCTAGATTCCCACTAACTTTCTTATTCTTGAGGGGTTACACTGAACGCCATGTAAAACAAACTAAAATAATGATATGTATAATAACACCTATGTGTTTCAGTGGTTTTCCATCTGCATCCAGCACTACAACGCCATTACATTTCATGGCACTTTCGTTACTGTTGCAGAGGATTTGGCCTGGTTTTTTAGACATTCAACAACAGCTCCTAGCACAATCTTTTAGACTCCTGAGGGATTATGTGTACCTTGGGGAAAAAATTTATTATAATAATAATAATCATAATAATTATAAAATATTAATATTAATAATAACAATAATGTTATTACTATTATTTTTATTATAATTAATAATAATATTAATTATCGAAGTATCGTCTGTCGTGTGTCTCAATAAATCTTACATGTCATCTTGAGCACTGACCATCTGCTGTTATCAGTTGAATATTATATAATTACTAGAGTGTATACCCGTCATGTTGACAGGAATTCTGAGTATATATCATTTGCTAACGGAGTTTGAACTTTGGATGACAAAGTGCTGCTATGAAGAATTCACTGTCCTCAAAAAGGCATCCAAATAGTTTATTGATTCCTGGGAACTGTGCACCATAAAGAGGTTTGGTTCACTGCAGTCTGGGAGGGATGGAGGGAGGGAGGGAGGATGTGTGTCTATCAAACCTGTCTGACAAGTCAGGTCGGCGGGTGCGCGCCGGTGGTGGTGAGGGATGGATGGAGGGAGGTTGCCTGTCTATCAATCCGTCTGTCTGTCTGACCGTCCATCTGTCTGTCTGGCTGTGCGTCTGTACGTCTGTTGTTGGTGGGCCTGTCCAATTGGGGCCCAGGGCCGAAAATTGGACAGGCCGACGACGGCGTGTCAGCCAGGACCTCCCTTCAATTACATTCCATAAATTCCACTGTATATTCCAGACCGTTTGCCGACAGACACACGTTCTATGGATATTATTATTAAGGATTAACCTTTGGTAAGATTCATCTAAGAAACATTATTTGACATATAAAAATGTCTAAACTTTGTCTGCAAAACTGTCTAGTTATTATATTCTGTATGACCTGCATGAGCGAGTAGACTTCACCTTTTCCATGTGTTCTTGACTACTCCTGGGATCCTGACCTGGAACCGAACCAGACCTTACCTGCCTATTGATTCTGTTTTGACTGAGCGTTGGTGAATAAGCTGATTCCCATGACTTAGCTTTCTTGGAGCACTGAAGAAATCTCTATATTACGATTACATATACCAGGTGCCATGTATATTATTCTATGTCCGTGCTGTCCAACCCGCGGCCCGCATGCGGCCCGCGAGCTGATTTTAAATGGCTTGCCGGAGATGAATACCAACCGCAAAAATAAAAAAATTCCAAGCACAATTCAAAGCCAAATATCTCACTTAAAACGTGCTTGAACGTTATTGATATACTTTTGGCGCTGAACTATTATAAAGCATGCCTTACATATATGCTATTATTAACTTATTATTACATAGGCCTAATTATTGCCATAATAAATTTTAATGCAGTTAGTAATTTTCAATAAATTTTAGTTGTTGCTTTTGAGTTTACTGGTTTACTGGTGCGGCCCTCGGCTTCAAGAATAATTGTTTCGGTGGCCCGCAGGGTCAAAAAGGTTGGACAGCACTGTTCTATGTGCTTGACAGTCTGATTTCCAACTGGACATTAACCGATTTAACCCTTCAAGATGACCATGTTACTTTAAGAAGATTCGTGATTTTAATAATTTAAATAATAAGTATAATGATATTAATAATTATATAAAATGTTAATCATAATACTAGCTACTACTAACAATAATGATAATATTAATAATCATCATGGTGGGGGCTGTGGTGGTAGTAGTGGTAGTAGGGGCAGTGGTAGTAGTAATGATAACTTGAGGAATAACCGGCATTCCAGAATTTCCTGGGTCCCAAGTGATTGTATGTATCTTGGGATAGAAATCTTAATCATGCAATGCATAGTTGTGTATTGGTGTTAGAAACTTAAGTACTTTTATGATTAATTGTAGAACGTATAATTGTGCATTCTAATCGCTATTTGAAAACGGTACATTTTTTAAAGTGCATAACTGGGGGGAGGGGAGGCAGTCATGTTCTCTAAGTCAACCTCTCTCTATCAAGGATTAAAAGCGGAGAGGTCTGTCAGGAGAGCAACTCAACATTTGCGGAAGATTAGTGTGCTGGCTTGGGCTCGATAGTGACGGCGGTTTAGGCCTGCTAACTTGAAGCCACAAGAGCCCAAAGCTAGTCATGCTGTAGTTTGTCATAGGTGTTTGGACAGGCGACCAAAATTTCGTATATATATATATATACACATATATATATATTTCTATATACATTTCTATATTAAGGATCAGTGTGGTTAATAATTGACTGTCTGTGCACAGTGCTCGGCCTGGTTAGACACGGGCTTTTAGGGATTGTAAAAAGAATTGTCAACACATGTTATTTATGGTCAGTAGCAATTGTGTATATGGAAACGGGTGCTTAACCGAATACGATTTATCTTGTATGATCGGAGTTGTCGGAGTTGCATGTGGCATGTGCAGAGGATTAGTGGTTGCAGGAGAACACTGATAAGAACAAGTTGTCTAATTAGTGACACCTCTATGTGGAGTTCTTTGTCACCTGAGGAAAAGTGTATCCTACTCTTACGTTCGGAGTTCTCCTGTCTGACTGCTTTTGACTGGCCCCACAGACCTGGACTGCATCCAGAAATGGACCCATGAGTGATCAGACTTAGTGGGCAGACCACTTGAACAATAGTTCATCCATAGCGTACTTGACCCATGTTGAGGTCAGTTTGAACTACACTCTGTCGCTCGAGTACCTCTATTCAGACGACAGAGTTCTGTTGACTGGATGCTGTTAAAAAGTAGTTCATGCTAGACGTGAGTGCAAGATAATCGTGTTGTTGTGGAGGTAAATTTGCCGCCAATGTCGTTATCGCATTACCCAGTGACCAGGACTCTGTTGTCCTCTATGTTTTCTTGGTGTTTATACTTGACGATATTAGGAATATTGCTTCCGTTGAGAGTTTCCGGCAATGAACTGGAGTCGGACGCGCTCGTGGATTTTGACATAGAACTCAACGATGACAACTGCCCGGAGAACGGTTTGGAACGGCAAGTAGAAAGGGCCAGCATCATTTTCACTGGAACAGTTCAAAACGTTTTACCCCATCGAAAGCACGTTGGCCAGACTAAGGCTCACGTTGAGGTGAAAAGAATTTTCAAAGGCAGACTAGTTGACAAAGGCGCCACAGGTTATATGCTTGGAGGCGTGAGTAACAATGTTGTCATCATTGATGGACTTGATAATCCTGATATCTGTCATTCATCTGTAAAACCGTTTGACTCTCGAATATTTCTGGTGAGTGAGAATGGCAATGAGCTGAAACTGAACTCACCGCTTATTCGAGTTACACTGATTAACCTGGAACGTGTTGAAGCTGCAGTTAAACGTAAGTTACATGAACATGTTAACAGATTAGAGTTAAATATTCCTTTCTCAAACTCTGCAGTCAATTCTTGATCTCTTTGTAGCTAACCTTTGAAAGTTCACTCGTCCTCCATTTCACCTTTCAGTTTGAACTTCTCCCAGCCTCTTGCCCTCCAGAAAAACGTGAACTTTTTAAACTATTACCTGGATTCTACCCATGCAGTTTAGTTTAGATTATTAGTTAGGTTATGGCAGCCATTATCACCTTAATCGTTTTTCGCTTTAGCACTAAAGTTGCTACCTCATCTGTCTTGACCTACTTCCGGGATTTTGACCTGACACTGAAAATTACAAAAACCTAGCTGTTGCAGACTTGATTTGAAAGCTCTTATGGTTTCTGTGATGCAGTTTTTGTGAACACTGAAAAATTCAGAGGATTTAGATTACATTTATATGACATTCATTACAGACCTTGGGACAAAACATTTCCAAGCAGAGCCAGCATTCGCCTAAAACAAAAGTTTCCTAGTCTGGCATTTCTTCCCAGTTCAGGTTTTGATTTTGACCACGTTTCTTCTTTGGTATTTTTAAGTATGATCCTACTTGAAGTGGCCATCAACTGAATAAGAATAATAATCATAATATTTGTTTTCATTGACATACTCACTGACAAACTGCAGTAAGTGACATTGAAGCATACGAAAGTACAATTATCAAGGTCTTATAGAACAGCGAGCGGTTCCCAAACTTTTCTGGGTCGCGACCCACTTGTGAATACCTTGGCAGTCTCGAAGCCCACTGTATAAAATTAAGCATTGCGTACTAATATTTGCTTCGTAAATTGCTATCGAAATATGCGGATTTACGTACAGCGCTTAGAAATTTAAAGCATTAAAAGGAAACTTAGGTAAAAACTGTTGACAATTTATTGCAATCCAGCTAGTTATAGCCAAATCATAGCCAAATATTGTTGCTGTCAAAAATTAATGTTTCTCGAAAAAATTTGGCGACCCGCTTGACAGAGCATTGCGACCCACTTTTGGGTCGCGACCCACAGTTTGGGAAACTCTGTTATAGACCACACGTCTTGGCAGCCGGTTAGGTGCCTGCTCAGTTTACAGCTGTCCCTAGGGAGTGGAAGACTGAGTCGATCTATAAAGGAGCTTACGAGTATCGAACCGCGTCTTTCAACGTCTTGTGTTCTTCAAGCAAGAGTGTTACCATTCATCTATCCCTCTCCCCTTGAGCATTATAACTACAGTGATATAGAAGTCAGATTTGATTAGATTAATTTTCATATAATCATTTAGGGAGAGACGCAATGCTATACGAAAGTGTAAACTTGTCACTGCTACTAAAAACCACTTTAGAAATTAGTTACTTAAAGTTGTTAGTTTAGACGATTGCAAAATATGCTCATGTGTTATCTAAATATAAGTACTTACAAGCATTGTTTATTGGAAGTGGTCAATAAAGTCATGGTATTATATGGCATGAATTAATTTGCAGTAATATACCTGCATTATACTTTTATTTATTTCTAACTTAATGGCGAATTGGTTTGAGCACTTGCTCTGTAATGACTACCTATTCTGGTTTGAACTCCTCAGAGGATTTCTGTGTAGAGGCTTTGAGAAGGTACTTAAGACTTTAATGACGAGCTGTATTGGTTTCCCAGTCGCTTTTAGTACACTCTCGTCGTTATTGGTGACGTTTAGTTACTCGGCTTCGTTTTATTGCTTTGTCAATTGCTACTGGCGCTTTATAAATAAAAAATTAAATACCTTTGAAGGCTGGACAATCAAAGTACAGAGTAGCGGTTATTTTGCTGGTATGTGTCATAGAGCTTAGCCAATCACCTTAGGCATTTCAAGTGTAATGGCCTTTGGTGGTAATAATACTTGGCTCAGGCCATCAGTGCCTGCCTGATTAGACATTACCTTTTAGGTAGGTTGTGATAGGTAAATTTATTTATGCCTGTATGCACTAATGTACGTGAAATTGAGCTTGTGTTAAGAGACCATTAGCCTGTCTACTGGGCCTGAAGCAAATTGTGATGCTGTGTACACACAAGATTAATACATGTTCACATGACTTGGTCCCCTTGGTTAATCCCTTAACATGGAAATAGCTTCTGGTGCAACATGTTGGACAATGCCACACCTTAGGCAACGTAACATTTCATAACATATATTTATGTATCCAAGGCATTATATAGCAATTTAAGAAATTTAACCTCACTTAGAAGTGAATTTGCTCGCACTAAGTCTCGAAAATTCTCGATCAAATGTATGGGTCCACTCGTGTGGAATGGATTACCTCATCATCTTCGTCTCATTCCAAACTTACAATTATTCAAGCAGCACTTGCGTTCTTGGCTACTCGATCCAACGAACAAGAAATAGTTAGGGTTTAACGTCTTAATATTTATTTAGTTAAGTTCTTAATTAAGGTAAAAAAACAAAAACCTGTTTTCTTAACATTTCTTGAGACATCATTGATGATATGTAAATACCACATTTGTTACAGTTACTTTCATCTGCCACCAACTATCTTGTCATGTACGTAGGTGGCCCCAATTAGCGGGACTCCGGTCCCTTTAGGGTCTCCTTTTGCGCCCACTGATAAACGTCTTAATATTTTTAATATTTTTGCGCTCACTGATAAATTGTCTGATTTGTCGTAATGATGTTGTTGCGATTACTATGCAACGATGTTACTGTGTTTGCTCTGTAATGCTTCACGTGGATCAATAAAATTTGTGGTTATGGTTATGGTTATGGTTATGGTTATGGTTATGGTTATGGTTATGGTTATATGTATGCAAGAACTTATTTATATGACATAGCAAAACATGTGTTAGTGGTGGTTTAGAAGACAGTTGATATGCATTAGAACCACAGCATGTTACTTTCAACACTTACTAGCAAATTCTGTCTAGCTTCCTCTTGAAAGCTACTATGACAGTGTCCTCTGAGACGGTACTCTCGTCCAAACCATTCCCCACAACTATACAAATCTTGCACCGAAACTTTTATCAAAAATGCATTAAGGTCATGTTCAAGCCTTCCATTAGGTGTCACCATGTAAGGACCTAGACTAGGTCCTTCACAATACTTTGAGGTACACCGCAGACAAGGAATGGTAGGACTCAGGAAGTTGTAAGAATTTTATTGCCCCACAGCAATTCAGTCTCCTTTGAAAGTTATTCTAGTTGCGCTGAAGCGGCTGCTACCGACAAATTACGTTACGTTGTGATATGACACGGAGAGATGCCAATATTTGCTGTGGCTCTTCAGACTGGATGATAAGTTAGTCTGAAGTGTTAACGGAACAGACTTTAAAACAAATGTCTGTGTTTGTTTGCAGAGGCATTTAGGATCCTGTGTGACAAGTGGTTAAGAAATTATAACGCTAATGCTGTTGAAAACACTGTTAAAACCATATTCTCGTATAATTTCTCACTTGAGTGCACTTCAGTGAGCTGTTGTAAAGGGTGTTATTTCTATTTGCCCACCACTTCCTATTAAAATAGTATCGTGATCGTGATCTCCAAACTTATAAAGCGCCACTCGAAGGCCAAGCACAGGGCACCAACCTATTCACGAGCTCTGCGTCAAATCAGAGGGGTTTTCCAAAGAGTAGCCCAGAGGATGTCCGAGTCCAGTTTCCATGGGGACAGGTCAAGAGACGAGGCAGAGCAGCTGTTAAGGCGAGTGAGACTTCAGTTTGGAGCGGAAAGCCCGGAGATAGATAGAGGAACATCAGGCGGAGGATGGAAGACGGGTTAAAATGATGATGGAGGAACCGAGAATCTGCGGAATTCAGAGGGGAGATTGTTCCAGAGGTGTCGAGCTCTGATGGATATGGCTCGGTTGGAGAACTTGAGATGAGTAGTGATCGGGGGTCGAGAAAGACTGAGATAGGAGGATGATCGGGTGGAGCGGGTTGCCTGGATGGTGAAGAGATCATGGAGACACTTGTGCTGGGAATACTGTATTGAGTTGTAGGTTAGTGATAGGACTTTGAAGTGGATTCGCTAGTTTAGCCAATGGAGTGATTTGAGGATGGGAGTGAGATGATGATGATGTTTGGGCGTTCTAGTGATAGCCCTGGATAGTGAGTTTTGGATAAGTTGCAGACGCTTTATTTGGGGAATTTAAAGTTGAGGAAGAGGGAATTGCAGTAATCAAGCTTTGAATGAACAATGGAGGTAGCAATGGTAGAGGCAGCTTTAAGGTCAAGCATAATATTATATCCGTTGGGGGTACATGTAAGGTACTTCTCAGCAAGTTTTTATCTGGGCTTTTACAGAGCACACTAGATGTTTGCCCATCGTAAGGTGATAAAAGAAAGTTGAAAATTTATTTTCCCATTGTACAGGTGGTATTATTTATTGGTGCTATATCAAATTAAGTCACGAATGGCCATTTCGCCACCTAAGTAAATTAGTTTAATCCCGTTTATTTATCGGCACTACATCAAATGAAGTCATGAGTGGCCGTTTGGGCTGGTGTTCAGTTCATCACTTCGTTATATATCTTGCCTGTTAAAACCCGTTAAGGTCGTTTGTTTAAGTGTGTTTGCCACCTAAGTGAATTAGTTTAAGCCTGTTTTAGGCCGTTAGTTTAAACGTTAGTTTTACATACATACACACATATATATATATATATATACATACATGCATAATATACATATAGACATACAAACATATATACAATTATACATACATGCATAATATACATATATACACACATATATCCATGTATACGTACATATATACATATATGGGTCATTATCCGAAAAGTGCAGAATCGTTGTCCCGTGCTGGTTTTTTGAGTTTTTTAGATAATTTCTTCAAATTTTTTTGCCTATCCTTCAAAGAATGAGCAGATTAACATTTCCCATCATTGTTTTAGCTGCTAGATTTTGGAAATTTTGAAAAAAATTACTAAATGTATACAAAATATCATTACCATCCAATGTCCGAGACGGTGTACAATGCATTAAATTAAGCTTTTACGCAAATTTATTCCATTACAACCTGTAACAAAGGTATATTATTTTGATTAATTGGTAGCTAGCATATGCAATAATTAAACATTTAGACTCATTTTCATAATATTTATTTCTTTTTGGACCTATTTAAACTTGTCCATAGAAATAAGCATCATAGCCATCCCAATTTTTGGGAAGCCTATAACTTTTACAGAACGTGCTTACTTACTAAAAGAAAAGCATCAAGAACGAGATATTGTCAACTATTAATGGAATCACACAGATTTGTGTTGAAATTCCTAATATTTTATTTTTAATTTAAGTTTGTGTGTTCCAAATTACAAGAAAAGTAAATTTCTGCTTCATTACCATCTTGTGTTGTATTTTCTGGTTTAGGTAGATTACAACATTGACAACTTGTTTTATTTGTCGCTTTTGTTGAACTGATTGAAATTACTTATCTGATGGAGTAATTCACGTGAAAATGTTTGACGGCTGTTTTAAATTTCATCATTTTGTCATTACCATTCGCGGTTGTTTTTCATCATTACCATCCGAATTCATCAGATTTTTGCTATTTTCTCATGACAGTCGCATCTTGTCTCGGACGGTAATGACGCATTGCTCAGAGTGAATTACATGTATTGTTTGTGAATTATTTGATATAAAAATAAATTGCAAGTAATTAGAATTTACTATCAACTCTTAAAATGTTGTTCAACTTATATCTAATGCATATAACATACAGTTATAGCTAATGCTGCACAGATTTTTTCTGCAGCTGAAAATTATATTTCTTTTTTTAAAATAATTTAGAAAAATGTCTTAATTTCTTGACACCAGACTAATATATTGTGTGAAGGAAAGGCCTATTGTATTCCTACTTAATGCTGGCATCATCTACTTTTAAGAAATTGCCATTTTATAAGCACCAGAAGAATATTTAAGGTTCCCGCGATTAAATATGATTACACAAAAAGGGCGGATTTCAATTAAAAAAGAGGAGTTTTGACTTTATAATTTCTGAAAAAAATTAACTTGTGATTAAAAATATAGTGGATTTCTTTCAAATTAGTTCAATTTAACTATGTACATGACTAAAAAAAAACACTTGCAACCAATTTTGGGGGAAAATTTTTTTCTGTTTTTCGGAGACGAAATTTGTAACATTTCGAATAATGACCCATATACCTATATACATATAAAAATACATACATATATACAAACATACATATATACATACATGCATATATAGTATATACATACATATATACATACATACATACATTTATACATCCATACATACATACATAAACACATACATACATACATACATACATCTATCCATACATAAATACATACATGCATGCATACATACATACATAAATGCAGACATAAATGCACACATACAGCAAATCAAGTCAAAATCAAAAAGTCTTTATTGCAACCAGAAAAACCATAAAAGTAACAAGCTTTCCAATTTAGCGACACAAAAAGCCATATGAAGAAATACATCTTCTCGATTATAATACAGCATGTTAATACTGGTTACAGGTTGCAAAGGGTGGCCCCAAAGGGGTGTAATCCCGCTGAGCGGGGTCTCCCATACATCGTATTACGATTTCTAAGTCCATGGCTGGTTTTTCTTAATTAGGTTCAGACTCTCTTAACTAAATTCTTAACTAAATGGCTCAACGGCCGGGCCCCCGGTGCACGTACCCATCCAGCAATTGGAGACTTCTCCAGTCAATTAAGGCCTTATCATAACAAATTGGGGGGATAATAATTATACATTAATTAGGTGTTCTCTTAGTCGAATTTTAAATTCGAAGCGATTTTTAGACTGACGAATATCAAGTGGAGTTTCATTCCATAGTTGTGGCCCTGACGCTTTCATACTAAACTCTCTTACATTTGTGCGAGCCCGTATTGGGCGATAGGTAGCTGCACTTCTAGTGTTATGTGCATGGATTTGTGATCCCATGGTAAAATATCCTCTGAACGAATCTGGGAGTAAGTTCCGTTCATACTGATATAAGAATTCTATTATTTGCATTCTTCTAATTTGATCGATTTTTAATATATTTAAGTTCTTGAATATTGGGTCAGAGTGTTCTCTTCGGTAGGACCCATTTATTATTCTCACGGCTTTTTTTGCAATATCATTAGTTTATTAAGTCTATACATACATGCATACATACATGCTTACATGCATGCATACATATGCACATACATACATACATACATACATAGATTAGGGTGTCCCAAGACAAACAAGGAAAAACATTTTTTATGAAACTTTTGATGCAGTCCCTCTAAAAAGTTTCTTTATGGTCCCATAAGAACACCTGCAAAATTTTAAGACATTTTAAAAATATTTAGGGGTCCCCCAAGGCTCATAGAATTAGGGTAGTTTTTCCTAAATTACGTGTGATGTCTCTGAGTTTGAAAATTGTCGGAGGACCACAGTTTGATCCCATTATAACATGCCTAGTACCATTAGAAAGCTCTTAAATAGTACAATCAACAAACAATGTCAACATATAACCTTATTGTATAATTAATTATATGAATAAAATTTCAAGTATGAAGAATACAGAAAACATACAAAATCAAGATTTCTTGGCTTCATTGTATTGTGTATTTTGCAATATTTTTACATATATCCAATATTTTTCACAATGATCCTAGCTTCTCTAGTCAACGAAACAGGCTGCTCAACATCTTCAGCAATGCTTTCTAAGATACTGTTCACCATCAACAAAGCATTTTCACAGTGAAGCTGGTGAGCAAACCAAGGATGACTTTCGAGCCTATAAGTCTGTCGTGCACTGGGATGACAAGCTGCTATCTCCTACATCATTGGAGTACACGTGGACAAAGTGGACAGATTACCAGTCCTGATTTCTTCTGTAATCGATAGAAGTACTAATACTTCTGAGTGTGCCAAAGTTGGTCTCTGAGTCAGGACAGGCAGCAGCGGTAGCAGTTTTGAACCTTTTGAGGTCATGGCACTGCGATACATTTGTATCAGCATTGTGCTTTGACGCAACGGCCTCAAATACTGGCAGAGACAGCCATTGGTCGTAATCTGCTGTGAATGGCTTGACGACATCACATGTTTGAAGTCCTGTTGTCTGGTGCATTCTTATTGTGCCTTGGTCAAGTTTGTCCATCAACTGCATGGGCCTGCCATTCTGCTCTTCAAGTGATTTAAAAATAAATGGTCTAACTTGTCCCACCGCCAACCAAAGCCTCCACCAATGCCATTGATGTCTGTGTCTGACAAACTGAAGGAGTTCATTACTGAACAGCTTCAACTTGGCCATCCTCGAGATGATTATTGAGAATTTCTCCAACTCGCGGCATCCGTGGTTGGATTGAGCAGTTCAGCAGCGGTTCGCAAGCATGGTGCCCTTCACAGAGCGAATTGGATCGCGAAGGCAATAGATTGAATTGCTTTTGGTAGAAACGAATTGGTTATCCAGCTGACTACCCGTGAATTTCAGGTCATCTAAAGATTTAACACATTTGTAGTCAACATCTACATCCACTCGTGGTTCTCATGTCGAGTCGCTGCTGATGCTTGATGCTGCTCTGCATACCAGAGGTCTGAAGATGATACAGTGTCATTCTTGGTACCTAAGCCAAGAGCTAGCGATCCTCTCTCTCTCTCTTTCTCTCTCTGTCTTATGAAGAGAAAGCACAACTTATCTCGACCAATGAAAGATGATCAAGGATTGCACCTGGTTCAGTGTCTTCCCCGCACAATAACGGAATTACCTATTTCTCTAAGCTTTTTCCGAACTATCGCTATCGACAACAGTTTTCGTGATATTTCAGTTGAAGAGTGGCCCAAAAGCAAATCGTATAAGATCGGTTGTGAGTTTGTTAATAACTTGGCATGTGTGAATGAGAGTGTTGAACGTTGTGTTGCTCTTATACAGTATGCAACAGTATGTAGTTCAACAATAACGAAGAACAGTTTCTTCTACAAGTTGTTGAAAAACATAGGCACGACTTTTTAAAGTGCAATCATGACAATCTAGTAGACATGCAGAATGTAGATTGTAGAACTGAAGAATTAAGCAGCTGAAGGTGTAAAAAGTGATGAAGAATTAGCAGATGAAGGTATAGAGGAGCTGAAACCATGGCTTGTTGCATATCAAGGATTTGTAATGATGATTACTCCTAACATTTAGTGGTAATAACTGATATTGCGAAAGTCCAAAAATCTTAAAGGTTTTTCCATTTTTGTAATCGTAAAACCATACCTATGTACCTAATAAAGTTATATACTTGTATATTCTGCTATTTAAGAGCTTTCCAAAGGTTTAGCATGTTATCATGGGATCAAAAGTTGATGTCTAAAAGCGTCTAAAAATTGGACACATCGGGCGCATATTATGCCAATTTGGGGGAAAATGTGAGAGTCTTGGGGGACCTCTAAATATTTTTGAAATGTCACAAAATTTTTCAGGTGTTAGTATGGGACCATAAAGAAACTTTTTAGAGGGACTGCATATAAATATTAAGCAAAAAATGTTTTTGGGACACCCTAACATAGATATGTACATGCATCCATCCATCCATACATAAATACATAGATGCATACATACATACATACATACATACATAAATACATACATACATAAATGCATACATACATGCATACATAAATACATACATGCATACATACAAACATACATGAATACATGCCGCACACGGGATTACAAGGCCGTCGCAGCAAAAGGGTTACTAATTTTAAGAAGCTGTCAAAAGTACTGGTAGGTGTCTCGGCAACCAGATCTTGTACTTTGTATGCTATCTGTGGACAACCATTTGACTTGATGAAGCACTTGTGAAGAGGCTGTTGCGCTGTTCGTAGATTATAAGGAGCACTTTTGAATTTTTTTTAGCTTAATATTAAGATGCAGCCTAATCTTTTACGATTACTTGACAGCATGACAGTTTATTTTCGTTTGCTTTGAATGCGTTGTTGTGCCATGAATCGGAATGTTTTTGCCAGATCTGCTTAAATTTCAGATGTTTCCCTCTGACTGGTGACACTGGAATTCTCTGCCCCTTAGAGTTTCTTGACTAAATCCAGGTTTATATTATAGCACTTAATGTGATATTGCCAGTTCATTGTCATCTTCATTCTTCCCACTCAATAATATCCCCATTTCGTTCTGCATGCTATAAGCTGCATTCAACAGAATCTGCACTTCTTGGTGTTCATAGTGACATCTGTGGATAAAGATAAGTTGACACCACTTGTTCTTTCTGCATTGTCGGCTGCTTTTGACATTGTGAGTCATTGTCTTATTTTGCATTGTCTGCACAGAATTGTTTATCTACTTATCGTAGTCCACACAATCAATACATGTATTTAAATGGTACTTAAAGGTCTAGTGCTTTCTTGACATGTGGTGTTCCGTGCTTGACCCTCTTTTGTTTAAATTATACATGATACCTCTACGAACATTTTGCTCTGCAATTATTCACTGGGATATCATTTTTATGCTGAAGATACTACACAGTTCCGTTGAACAGTTTTTCTTGTCACTCGTCTCTGCAGCTGTTGTCCACTGCCTTTTAGGAAGTTTAGTTTTAGATTGTGGCCAGTAAAATCCTCCTTAATCCAGTGAGTTTCTGCTACTGGGCACTCCACAGCAACTTAATTGGCTTAAATCTAGGAAAATGAGAGACTAATAACTGTTTGATTTGGCTAGTGCAGCTTGTAACTTGGGCATTTTTTATTCTACTTTGTCTCTTACGGACTACCTGTGTAAATCTTATTTGTAGGTCATAATATATGCGCATTCATGACGGGACCCTGACAAATTCCTGTAGACATTTCCCCGGACTTTTCCTCCCAGACATTCCCCCTGGATTCCCCCCCTCCTGGGCGTTTCAATGGGATAAAAACCCCTGGATACTTCCCTCCAAATGTCCACAAAATGTAAACAATTTCTATCTGTATGGACTTTTTAGTGAGCACTTTGATGTTTGGGGGTGGAGATATAGCAACAGATTGAGTAAACTTTTTCGAGAAAGACTTTTAATTAATTAAATGTTTACTCACTTCGATGCTTAAAGTAAATGTTTATAAAGGTTTGATTTAAAGATTTACTTTATTTGTTGAAATTTAATTGTTGAAGAACCAAGGTTGTAATCGTTTGATGCTTCAGTAACTAAATGTTTTTTGATGCTATGCTTAAAGTAAATGTTTAATAAAGTTATGATATTTACTCAATCTGTTGCTATATAATCTGCCTATTTTTATTTGTGACCTATATAAAACTAATTATTATGTTTGTTGATTTAAAATATGTGACTCGGGACGGGGGAGGTGGAATGTCCGGGGGCCTTTACTCGGGGAAAAAATCCGTGGGAGAGATGTCGGGGAGATATCCGGGTGGTTTACCCAGGGGGATATCTCCTAAGCTCATTCACGACCTTGTGCAGAATTAGGCATTATCTCCTCACTTTTTCAAGAATATGTCTGGCACTCGCATTTGTCTCAAGTTGCCTTGATTACTGTAACTCACTTCTTATTCATATTAAAAGTTAAACATGATGAAATTTCAGAGTTGAGAACTTTTTGGCTAGGGCTATAAGTAATACATCTAAATATAAACATATTACACTTGTGCTTAAATCTTTACATTGGCTTCCTGTTCACAAAGAATCTCTTTCCAAATGAGGTTCAGTTTACAAGACAGTGAATATATGTATCTGGACTTTTATAAAAGACATTTTAGGAACCCCTCAGCATTGATGAACCCCTCAAAAGCTGGCCAACCACAGAATTCCGAGGTTGTCCTGAATCGCCAGGCTCCTCATTTCCAGTGATTTCATCTGACTGTCTTTCTCTGGTCTTACCTAAGATTAGAACTGTTCTTGGTGAACCGGGTTTTTCGGTTGCTGGACCCAGATTTTGGAACTGTCTCCTCGCATCTGTTTGTTCTACTCAATCACTTATTTCATTTTCTTCTTGGATTAAAACTCTTCCAAATTGCTCATTTACCATAGGCTGCATCTCTGTCATAGTGGACTGGATATTGACCTGATCACAACTGAATAATTATTAATAAGCCATGTTATTAATAAGTACTAAAGCAGTGGTTTCCTATTCATTTGATTGCCGTTATCATGTAAGCTTAAATTAATGTTTAAAAAGGAGCACCATAACTACGCGATCCCGCTACCTACTGCTCTTCATGCCAGTGATGTTACCACTACTCTATGGACCCCCTCCCCGATCTCCAAACTTCTACAGTGCCACTCGAAGGCCAAGCACAGGGCACCAGCCTATTCACGAGTGCTGCGTCAACTCAGAGGGGGTTTGCAAAGGATAGTCCAGAGGAAGTCCGAGTCCGGTATAAACCTTATTGGCATTCATCTAAAGTGGCCAGCGATATCAAGATACCAAACTGATTTAAACAACTTCACAAATAGTTCAACCGATTGTTCTGAAGACGGCACGCACGGCGAAGAATATCGATCGAGCGTCAGTTTTATCAACTCTGCTTAACTTTCGAGTGACCAACAATGGAATTGTTAATTACTGAACAACAATGGAAATTTCAAATAGACATTAACATCACGTAGCAGTAAAATCACCTCTCCGCCAGTAATGTCGTGCAGTAAGCCATTTCTTCATCGCTGACTTCACATTCAAGACTTCTGCTAAGTTAAAAGTTTTTTGCGAAGATTTACGAATGGCCCTCGAGACGGTTCTGCTGACTTAAGGTTGAGATGGCCCTGTGACGTTGGTATTATTACATTTTTGATACTTAGATATACGGCACTTTTGAGAGGCCCTTGAAAGGTTATATAAATGATTTAATACATATATACATACATGCATAAATACATACATACATACATATGTATACATACGTATATGCATGCATACATGCTTACCGGTTCATGCATGTATGACAAACACTTGTGCATACATACTTACCTACGTACATTCATATGCACATAGTGCACATACCACAGATAATTTATAGGATCATTTTACTTACTGGATAAGTGTCTGCATAAAATCATCAAATATTAGGTCAATGGTTAAACAAGAAATTCTAAGTTATTATAGCTTTATTGTAACGTATAAAACGGTTGAAGGAGAGCAAAAGAACGGTTTGTGCTGAAGTCCTAAATTTACAATATAAGGCAGATTTCAAGTTGAGTATATATAACCAAGTTTATTTGCATTTTACTAGTTTACTTGGATCGTGCATTGGGCACTTATGTGAGTCGAATGAAAGAACCAAAGCATTCAGATGCTTAGGTGTTTATGGGCTGTTGTACAGTGGCCAAACAAATTATTATTTATTAACTGTCAAATTTATGACACCTTTGCCCTCTATAGGTGGTAACCTTGGTGTTACCTGTGATGAAATTTGCATATTTTCTGCTCAGTCTTGGGGAGGGGATAGATATGGGGTAACACGCTTGCTTGAAGAACATAAGATCTTGAAAGATGTGGTTCGATACCCGTAAGCTCCCTTTAGGTCGACTCAGCCTTCCACTCCCTAGGGGCAGCTGTAAAATGAGCGAGTGCCTAACAGGCTGCCAAGAAGTGTGTTCTATAAGATCTTGATAATTGTAGTGTCATATGTTTCAATGTAACTTACTGCGGTTTGTCACTGAGCTAAGTGAGCTTGTCAAAGACCACGAATATATTATAATTATGATCTTGCTCTTACATCAAGCAATGAAACCATTAAAAATTACTTCCAAGCCTCTTTTGTGAAACACCTAAAAGTTACTATATATTAAGTTTTTTTATACACTCTTACATACTTACAATAATCAAGTTTGTAATGGATGGTGATTACAAACTCGATTACAAACTTGATTATTGTAATTCTCTCGATCTTGGAATGAAAATTCTTATCACATTTTTAACTGTACACACTTACAGGAAATGACAAGTTTTGTTATTGTAATCTGACATTTATCAATAAAGTGCCACTTCAAGAAAACACTCATCAGTTGCACTCTTGACCCGAACCAGTTATCAGTAGAACTTCGTTGGCATCCGGGCAGGAGAATTTGTACCAGAAAATGGCCCACAACTGCACAGTAGCAGCTGAACCAGCAAATGATTAAGTGATTAAATGAGTGAATACACGAGAATTTGTTTGTCTTTTTACTAGATGAAGTGTTTATTCCAAAGCCAGAAGACCGCCAAGGTACGTGTTAGGCTAGTGTCATTTGTCAGGATGCAAGAATTGATGCATGCTTTGTGTTTGTTTTAATTGAATGCCAGCTTCAAAAATGTTTGCGTTATAAATTTTTTAATAATGATTTTACTTCTAATCTAGTTTAATTGTCCTTGAGGAATCATTTCCACCTCATATAAAAAATATTAATATTAATATTAATAATGCTCCCTCTGATTTTTTATTTTATTTCTGAAGGATCATATATGCTATGGCTAAATAAATAAAAATAATAACCCAAGGTTAGATGAAGAATATCTGCATCGACCAGTACCCATGAAGTGGACCTGAACATTAGTTTATAATAATAATAATGATAATAATAATAGTAATAATAATAATAATAATAATAATAATAATAATAATAATAATAATAAAAATAATGATATTGTTGTCTACTCTGTATACCAGAATTACACAAGACTATCATAAGAAACCTGTTCTAATTAAATCTGAAAAATGCTATATGGCACCATTGCAATATTACTGGGAGAGACACCAGCTGAAGATTGCTGCAAGTGGACCTGATGATCAAACAAAAATCTTGGTTCAATTCATTCAGATGCCAGCAGGGCATTCAGCTCAGTGTACCATAGAAACGAATATGCATTGGAGGGTGACCACTGACCAGCCTTGTATACGTACCTATAGCCTTCTACGGTGTTCTCAGCCATCACCGAACTGCAGCATTGAGGCCTACTTACATTTCTGGGCATCCAGAGCTGACTCTCCTACTGAGATCTCAGGTCTAACATGTACTGTAGCTGACTGCTATTGGGATCTCATGTTAACATTACTGTGGCTGGTTGCAGTCCCTTTAACCGTTCTTCATCTCAGACCTTTTTTGTGAGTTTTGAGCTGCTGAATAGGTGCATGCATTGCCTGCTCTGACTGTGTGAGGTGAAACATTGTATTTAATTATTTTTATAGAAACTGTAAAACGGTTATGTAGTAAACTTATGGTAACAGATTTTGTGTACCGGTAATCTATTTTCTGCTGATAATTCTTTGGGACATTTTATTTATTAATGGTATGTAGTAAACTTATGGTAACAGATTTTGTGTACCGGTAATCTATTTTCTGCTGATAATTCTTTGGGACATTGTATGTATTAATGGTATGTATCAAGAGACTCAAGACACGTCATATAGTGTGTTTTGAGTAACTCACAATGGCAATTGTTTTTCTGTTTTCTGAGTAGAGGCCTACATCACATTTAATTATTATGTTTGTAAAAACAAATTTCTAGGAAATGATTATGTAAGTAAATCATTTAAATTCATATTTCTTGTTTATTTTAGACATTTTACACTGATATATCTATGTAATGCTGTTCTGTTTTCTGTGCAGACCCCTGTACTACATTCTTCTGCCCTTTCCATGCCCAGTGCACTATCAGTGCCTCAACTGGTGAGGCATACTGCAGCTGTTCCAAATCGTGCCACAGTGTGTTCGCTCCTGTGTGCGGTACCGACAACATCACTTACACCTCAGAATGCCACCTCAGTATGGCAAGTTGCCACCAACAGAAACGGATTCAAGTTCAACGACCAGGATCTTGTAGTAAGTAAGAAATTCAAACGCCCTCGGCTTCGTATGCTGTTACCTCGTAATTAGATGTTTCAGTAGTAGTAAGTAAGTTAGTAGCCTTTATTTGTATCTGATAAGCTCATATACATTACGTTGTAGATAGTGATTATATACCTACCGGTAATTGACATAGACTATAAAGGGTATCATGATCATGCTAATCATGGTTCCTTATTCATTCATTCATTCATTCATTCATTCATTCATTCAAGGCATTATTCTACTATCCACAACAATGGTTTGCCTGTCCATGTGTTTGACCTTTGGATCTGGACTTGGAAATGAACCTGACCTCACCAATTATGTTTTTTAGGCACCTGTGAATGCGTGGGTGCCAAGAACTTAGGCATTGAAGAAATCTGGCGATAGATTAGATTAGCTATAGAAGTCATTTGATTAGATTAGATTAGCTATAGAAGTCATTAGATTAGATTAGAATCAGTCAGTTTTGTTGCTCTGTCTTAAATCATGATCTTTTGCTCTGTGGGACGTATTGCATGTCAACGGATGTGTTACTTGCTTACCTACTTACATGAACTGTTTGTGTCGCAGGTGATCCTGATGTGTGTGCTGATACGCAGTGTGGGTTTGGTGCAGTCTGTGTTCTGTCCTCTGATAGAACTGTTGCCAGGTGCCAGTGTCGCGTTAGCTGCAGCAGCAGCCATAAGAGCATTCCGATCTGCGGCAGTGATGGAAAGGATTATGCAGACCCGTGCGAAATGGAAAGGGCTTCATGTACGCAAATGCAGAACATTACGAAGAAGTACGATGGCAAATGTGGTGAGTCTTCAAAGTAGTTTCACATTGACCTTTGTTTGTCGGATGTCTGTTATTTCTGTAACTTTTATTGTTTCTTTAACCTTTGAAGAAATGTTTTTTTTCAAGAAGAATCTGCTTAACCAAGAGGATAGTGTAGAACTTTGATTTCTTTTTTTTGAGAGAGTATAGGAATCTTTGCAAAAGTTGAAGTTTGTTTAAATATTTACTGTTTAAATACATAATAGTACAATACAGTACAATTCAGTGCCCTCCTTCCAAAGCTCAGAAGTGCATATACTGCCATATGATAGACCACTGATGGCACTCAGCAATTGTGTATGAAGGTTTTACTCGAGGTTCCTACACAGTAACCGTCTCTCTGGGAGGCTGAAACTGTGCTCTGTGCATTGCAAGCTAAGTCCCACCAGTGAGAACTGTGTGTTGCAAATTTTGAAATCAGTATGCTGTTGTCTGCATAAGCTCTGAAAGAATCTGCAGTAGTTTAATCTTTGAACATTATGGAATTTGCAGGGCATTCTTATAAAACAACAGTACAATACAACTGTATTTTATATTGCCCTCCTTCCATAGTTCAGAGGTACACACGACCATTGTTGGCGCTGAGCAGTTGTGCGTGAAGGGTTTGCTCAAGGTCCATGCACAGTAACTGCCTTGGGTGAGTCTCGAACCCATACTTTTCACGTTACAGGCCAAGCACTGTAACCAGTTTTGCTGTGTTTCTGTTAAGTTGGTTCTTTAACACTTTAACGACGAGAGTGTACTAAAAGCGACTGGGAAACCAATGCAGCTCCTCGTTAAAATGTTAAAGTTGGCCTTTTATTTTAAAATTGCAGCTATAACTAGTAACCAGTAAGGAAAGGTTCATCTTTGATTGCACAAAAGCAGTTTGCAGTCAGCAACATATACCGTCTGACAGCTTGGTGAGTTGGGCCCACACTGAGTCCATAGCTGACCACCCCTCCAGTGGCTCAATGCAGGCCTACAGTGGCCATATTAAATGGGACTGTTCAGAGATTCAGTGCTAGACAGCAATGAACGGGAAGTTTTGAAAAATGTTTCATGGCAAGAACCTTAAAGCCTGAATATGTCTGTTCCATAATTGTGGCTTTTTACTGATTTTAATTGAGTTTCTGGTTTAGATCCATGCCAGGGATTTAACTGCGCGTCCGGAGTTTGTCATGTGAACACGAACCGAGAGGCTGTCTGTCGATGTGGTGACATTGTTTGCAGAGAGGAGACAGATTTCATCTGCGCCAGCGATGGCAAGACCTATGGCAGTGAGTGTGCCATGAAGAAAGAGTCCTGCATATCACGAAGGAAGATTGCCAAGCTGTATGCTGGAAAATGTCCTCAAGGTTTGTACGAAACAGTAATACTGTTGCACCTTAGATTTACAGCACTGCATGGCAGGTTGCATTGCAACTCTTAATAACATTTTAGCAACAACAGTAACAATAATTATAATAAAAAAATTATTATGTTTTTATTCTCTGGACGAAGTTTTCAACTCCTGAGGGCCAAAAAATAGTAATATGGTAATAATGGATGATGGTTCTGCCGAATATTAATTAGTTCTAGTCATTTCAGAACTCTTTCTCCAAGAGAATTTGGTTAGGTCTTGGGTAAAAATTATAGTGACATTAATTATATCATTATTATCATAAATATAATTATTACAGTAAATACAAGCAAAACTCAGGCAATTTGTGATTTACTTAACTAGAGTCACGTAGCAGACACATGAAACCCCATCTGATTTGATGTGGCGCTCTTGAATGGTATAGGCTGGTGCCCTGCACTTGGCCCTCGAGTGGTGCTTTAGAAGTTTGGAGATTACGATTATGATTACGATGAAGATTATAATGAGCATCTATCTTCTTCATTGGTTGATGCACTCCTGAGACAGATACAGAAACTAATTGATTACATGTTGGGTTGAGTCTTGATGTATCGAGGTACTTAATTATATTTGTTGGGTCTCGATTTATCAGTTCCCGTAATGATCCTTTTGCTGTCTTCACACTTTGTTACAAGTTAAGATCAGAGCAATGAAAAAATTGAATTAAGCTTCCTATGCCTCATTTTTCCATTTATTTCCAGGTGTTTTCCTTAACTTTTTGTGCTAATTTCCATCTTCAGATTTTGATCCATGCCATGGTCTACAGTGTAAGTGGCATGCTGAGTGCCAGGTCAACAACGGGAAGCGAGAATGTGTCTGTCCAGGAAATTGTGAACCCGTTATTCGTCCTGTCTGTGGAAATGACAGAAAAACTTATGACAATGAGTGTCAGCTGCAAAGACATTCTTGTATCTCTGATATACCGATTTCTGTCATACAGGAAGGATTCTGCGGTTAGTTTCTCCGTTCTCTTCTTCTTTCTATTGGCTTTCAAAAACTTATGAAAATTTTTTAAATTTCAAAATATTTCAGCATGTAAATAGTAGCTAAGAAGTTGGAAGAGTCAAAATGAGCTGAAAAGTAACATGTTTTAGAAAGAGTTAAAAAGTAAACATTTAAAAAAGTTACAAAGTAAACGTGTGCTAAATGTGAAATAGTAAACAGAAGTGAGAAGTAAATTCATATTATAAAGGTCACCTTGTGCTGTCAACTCCTGGAGCTCTAGCGATCGTCATGATAAACATTCTCCATTGCTTCCTATTCGAAGTCAGGTCCCTTAGTTCTTCCAGATTCCTGCCAGTTACAGTTATAAAGGTAAAAAATAAAAATATGTTAAAGTAAATGCAAGATTTTAAAACATCGTAAACGTTAGACAGACGTCTAACGACTATGACGGGAAGTTTGGAGCTACAGACATACAGACAGACAGACAGACAGGCAGGCAGACAGACAGACAGAGAAATGTATTTAAAGGATAAATGTGATTTTGTAGCTCAGCAAAACTCCTGCAGTCAACGACGGTGCACGAATGGAGCGATCTGTAGCCTGATAAACGGTCAACCATCATGCGTTTGTCCATCTTGTGCTCAGGAGCTTGACCCAGTAACTGGATTTTAACATGCACGATCATCAGAGTCATATTTGTTTTTTTCTTCTATATTATGCAAAGTATTATTACTGTTAGGCGTTGCTTCTGTATTGTAATTGTTTATGCACTTCTAATGACAATGCATCACTCAGCGGTGCTGAGCAACTGAGCATGAAGGACTTGCTCGTGGTCCTGACAAAGCATATATCTCAAAGGAAACACAAACCTGCACAAGCTGCATTGTAAGAAAAGTGCTCAAACCAGTTGGATAGCATGCCACACAGAGTATGCACTTGTTATGTGCTTCGAATGAATGGTACATGGAATTTGGTCATTCTTGTCATCAGAATTTATGTATGCAAGTAATTTACAAACACACGATCAGAAGTACAGATTTGGGTGCATTGGATAACACGTTTGTTTTTGCACTTCTGAAGAGACTATTGGGAAGCCTGGTTCCAAAGGCCTAGCAGTGTGACCTCACTGCAGTCTGCCATCATCTTCATCATCCTTCTTATTTGTTGTATCAGGCACATTTATATCTGGAAATTATTATTGATATTATTATTAAGAAAAACTCCTAACACACCAAGAGTTAAACTGGAATGTGAATCTTATACTAAATATAATGCCATTTAATGGTAATAATGATCTCTAAATTTCTAAAGCGCTACTTAGAAGCTTAGTGCTAGGCACCAACTTATTCACGAGTGCTGCATCATGTCACAGGATTTGTCCAAAGATACCAAGTGGAAGTCGAAGCCTTTTAAGCACCTC
This sequence comes from Allolobophora icterica, assembly GCA_963556255.1. NCBI lineage: Eukaryota > Metazoa > Annelida > Clitellata > Crassiclitellata > Lumbricidae > Allolobophora > Allolobophora icterica. The sequence continues at coordinate 14,494,961 of OY744609.1, read as the reverse complement.
TGATGTCACTAGTTTAAGTTGTGTCAAAGTTAGCTAAGAACAGAATGCTTATCTGTAAGCTAATGATGCTTTGATAAATGGAAAAGTGTGAGATTATGTGAAAGCCATCTTAAGCACATAATTTAACACATAATTTAACACTTAAACCATGGTATAAAAACTGTTGAAGTGGTTGTCTTTTCCTTGCTGCTGGTCTTAGGTCTGTGGAGACAACGGCATTTCATATTCAAGTGAATGCATGTTGAAAGCAGAGAGCTGTCAAAGGAAAGAGAACATTGTTGTACTGCACAAAGGCCCCTGTAGTAAGAAACTTAAGTCAATCCATCTTAAAGTCCTCAGTTGTGTCACAATCTGACTAGGTCACATCATTTATGATCTTCATAATGTCAATAATAGAACTTTTAACTGTACTTTCTTATTTGAAAATCTTTTGGTTTGTAATGTAACTGTAGTTAACACAGTAAAAATCTTAGGTAAACCATGAGTGATGTGTGAGCTTTGAGTGCCTTTGTTGCTCCATCCAACTGTCCAGTTTATGTTTGAAAGTTTTAGCTATTAAAGCTCAGTGCAGATATTAGTTCCTGTAGTAGCGTGTTCCAGTGATCCACAATCCTCTGGCTGAAAAAGGCTTTTGTAAATGTCCAATCACACCCTGATGAAGTTTCAGACGATGTCCAGTTGCTGCCCTGTAGAAAAAACTTTGCTGGTGCGTCTTCTAGACTCGATGTAAATTGTTGTAGATCTCAAAATACTGACCCCCCTGCTTCTTTCCATAATCACATTTTTCAGGAGTACCCGAACAACACAATACCATCCAATTACTGTTTCTAACACTATGTAAAGTATTTTACTTGGAGTCAAAAATGTAGACCAGCAAACCTTTTCCACCAGTTAGCAATGAGACAATTTTTCCGCATTGGCTGATAACGATCAGGCATTTGAATTGTCTTAAAGGGTCTGCGAATGCTTTGGTTTGGCTCTGCATGCTCTGATGATTGTTCTGTTCTTGTTGTCATTTAGCATTGTTTTGGCTAGCATTGTGAGCAGCATTGTTTTGGCTAGCATTGTGAGCAGCATTGTTTTGGCTAGCATTGTGAGCAGCATTGTTTTGGCTAGCATTGTGAGCAGCATTGTTTTGGCTAGCATTGTGAGCACAATTGATTAGTTTCTTTTGAGGAGGCTTTATATAAATTTCCAGTTACAATTACAGTACTTTGTAAAGTGTTAGGAAATTGTGGTGTGATATTTTATTTGTGTTGTTTAGGTACCTGTGAGAAGAAGTGTGATTTCTATGGTGTGTGTCAGCTAGACAGTCAGAACATTGAACAGTGCGTTTGTCCTACGCTCTGCGTTGAGGTACGAAGGCAAAGGGTGTTGTCAACTCCAAATCCAATGCTAGATACCTTTCATACTTTAAGAAAATTCTACTTAGAAGAAGAAGAGCATTCTCTTGAGCTAGCCTGAGAGGTAGCCATGGGTATGAGAAACTAGCGACTTCATTTTCTTAACCTCAGCATATGAGGGTGGGTGGCCAGTCATCTCCCTTGCTGTCTCATCTTCCCACTGACAGTGTATGGCCAGTGTACTCATCATAGCTGAGTTGGGTAGGGGACGCAGGTGGAGCACTAATCTTCAACCAAATTTCTGCCTTGGCGGGGATTTGAACCCCCGACGTCTCGGTTGACAGCCAGGAACGCTAACCACTACACTTTACATTATGAAAAAAAGAATTGTCTGGAAAACTGTAAGCTTAATAAGTGATCATGTCCAGAATTTAAATTATTTGCCTTTGCATAAAGTTATTTGCATTAAAATAGGTTGGTGAAAATAGAATAAGATATGGTGAGAAAAAATAAAATACCATAACATTTTACCAGAGATGGTTTTTACCGAATATCAGACGCTGAAACAAAACCTGAAACATAAGTTTGAATTAAGATTTCTTGAGTTTTTATGTTACATTCCTAAAGTTATAGAGCTTTTGATTTAACTTCAGTGTATGTGAATTATCGTTTCTTTTGCTGAATCTGTTGAAGGTCGAGAATCAAGTGTGTGGGACAGACGGTGTGACATATACCAATGAATGTGAATTGCGTGTTGCATCCTGTTCCTCAGCTAAGGCAATTGCCATTGCTTCGGAAGGCTCTTGTGGTAAGTCGTTCATTCTCAGTTGTCATCTCCACTGTTCTCTAGCTTCTAAAATAGTGACTTATCGTTGACTTGCTGCGGTCTTGGTTACACCTCAAGCAATGGATCATTAGAGCTTGAGACCATGCTTCTAATTTTCATGACTCTTGTGGTGTCGTTATCGTAATGCATAAGGCATTATCCACCGTTACCTGACTTACATGCACTAACACATTCCTCCTCTTCCCCTTTCCTCCCTCGCCGATTCAACTCTAAACGCCATCCACCTTACCCGTCTGACTGTCTGTCTGCCTGACCCCTTTGGATCTTGACCTTGAACTAATTTCCCCCCCCCGCCTATCGATTACGTTTTGCGCATGTGAATAAGCTGGTTACAATGACTTTCCTTTTTTGGACGCAGTAGGAATTTTGAGATAACGATTACTAGATGTTGGCTTCAAGAGAAACTGCAGGAAAACTCATAATCTGTTGGAGAATCCCAGTTGAGGTCAATTAGGTCAGGGAAACTGTAAGTCAGGCAATGGTAGATAAGTGAACTGAACGGTTGAGTCTTAAGCTCAGGACTAAATGGAATTAGGAGAAATGTCAATGGAGACATTTGAACAAGTTTGTTATGTTTACCTCTGCCACTTGAAGCAACAACGTCCTACTCTTCACTCAACTTTATGACTGTTCCCTCTTCCTCTGTCAACTTCTCTGCCATCAATCTAGTTTCACTTCCATTTCACACGGATTGTCTTTGAAAACAACTGAACACATTCATGTGAAATGTTACATGCACTTGCCAGCATTAAATCCATGAATGCAATGATCTGTCGTGGTTCTAACAACAAGAAGAAAGCAGTTCTGTGAGCTAACCTTGAGAGGCAGCCATAAATCTAAGGCGTTAGTGACTTCATTTTCTTAGCCTCGGCATATAGGGCCGGTGGAAAATCCTCTCCCTTGCCATCTGTGTGGAGCAGAAATTGAAACATCTGTTTGTCTTGGCGGGGATTTGAACATCTGACCTCTCGAGAGACAGCCCAGGATGCTAACCTCTAAACTATCACCCTCCCCATACGCTACCTTTTTGTCATTATAAAAGAACACAGCTTTTTATTTTATATGTCAAAAGGAATTTGTGCCAACGTCAAGTGTCGCCGTGGAGCGAGGTGTGAGAAGGGCAAATGCATTTGTCCTCATCTCTGTCCTGACACCGATGCTCCAGTCTGTGCCAGCAACGGAATCACGTATGCCAACGAGTGCTTCATGCGCCTAACTGGGTGTCAGCAGACCATGGATCTGGAAGTGGTTCAGATTGGTGAATGCGATGATCAGTCTGGATCAGGGTCTGGAATGGAAGGTAATTCCTTCCTTACTTAAACTCACTGCCTAAGGGGGTGTTGAACGTTATGCCTCAACATTATGCCGTAAAACAAGACACATTTTTAACCGTCTTTTGGTGTTATCCGTTCATCACGTTTATCAGACTGCTTAGTTACCGTAATCATTTCTTTTCAAGCCTTCCTCTCATGCACCGCCAGAATTAACTCGAGAAATAAATTGAAAGCCATTAATCGAGTCTAAATGACTTAATATTTTGTATTCCATTCATGAGATATAATACAATCGGTGAGTGATCAGCAGGAAGAGTGCATATATATTATATATATATATATATATATATATATATATATATATTATAGTATTTTATATATATATATATACGCATATTATAGTGGCCCACTGATTGGTGTAGACATGTGTATGTATGTATGTATCTGGCTATTATATGGCTTCTGTTAGAACCACACAAGATGCTGAACCACAGCTCTCTTAGAACAGATATCAAAAGGTCAAATGTTTTCAATTGTTTCCAATAGATATATCTGATTGTCTTTCAATGTAGTTATAATGAATTCGTTTTGTTTATCTTGCTGAATGCTATCGGTGCGAGCAGACGGCTGTCAAGAGTCGACATGTCAGTTCGGTGGCATTTGTTCAGGCGATTCAAGTGGATTTCAAGAGTGCAAATGTAAATTCACTTGCCCGGCACTCAGGTATTAATTAACACTGATTAGATTTGTCAGTGTGATAATAATAGGTCGAGGCTTCATTTCACCTGATTTAAACAATTGACTTCTGTGGTATTGTTATGACATTGCACGAGATCTGTAGCTGATCACATCTAGTGAAATGGTAGTGAAAATGTTGATCTGTCAGAAAAGCCTGGTCAAAGTTGAACAGGTCAGGAAAACAAGAGGTGAGGCTATAATGGGTAAGCAAGTTGGAAAGATTAGTCCTAAATTTAGACCTGAATGGCTTTAAAGCTGTAATGATTATGAATATTGTAATTGTATTCAGAGATTCATAGACGTAATTTGTGGGGGTACGAGGGGTACCCGTACCCCCACTTTTTGGACTGGGGTACCGTACCCCTACTTTTTAAACAATGCCCACGTGGGACTGACATTTCTATACGAGACCCGTATGGCGCCCATAAAAATTAATGAAAATACTGACAGGGCAATATGCCCAAAATGGTCTCCATGAAAAAAGCGAAAGTGGAGAAAAAATTGGTACCCCCCCACTTTTCAAAGTTACGCCCCTGCAGAGATTTATATAGCTCGTGTTCGAGAGGCATTCATCAGAGGCGCTTATGATATGCTGAAGGTTCTGAAGGTTCCTCTGAATCATGGCTGCTGTCTTCTACAGGCAGACGGTCTGTGGATCTGATGGACAGACATACGGAAGCGAGTGTCTCATGAAAGAGATGTCCTGTAAGTTGCAGAAGAAGATCATTGAACAGTCAGTCGACAACTGTGAAGGTATTTAACATATTGTATTGTATTGTATTGTATTGTATTTGGATATTTATAAAGCGCTTCTAGCGGGAGGGCCATTCAGAAGCGCTCCCAGTGCGAGAGACCCCGAGAGAAAAAGCAAGTTTTAAGAAACTTAAAAGAGGAAGAGACGTTACCTGAGAGAATAGAAGAACGAACGTACGGAGGAAGCTCATTCCAAAGAGCAGGGCCAATGGAGGCAAAAGACCTAGATTGAGCCAGAGAAGTCCTGACACGGGGAACGAGGAGGTCCAAGCGGTCAGATGAACGAAGAGGACGAAGAGAAGCAGCAGAGTGAGGGCGATGAATTAAGTCACATAAATATTTTGGAGCGAAACCAAGTTGAGCCTTACACACAAGGATGAGGACCTTAAATCCATAATAGTAATAATAATCTTCTTTACTAATTCAAACTGACAAGTACGCCGTAAGATTTACATTGAAACATGACAGTACAATCAAGATCTTAATTAAACACACGGTTTGGCAGCCATGCAAGTCGCCGCCCTAAAGGGGGGTTACGGGTATTGAACGTGATCTGATGCTTTCCTGGCCATGAGTGTTACCATTACTCTATCCCCCTCCCCGTGACATGACATGACTTGCTTAGACTGTAGTAATAGCATTTGATGGTATTTTTTTATAATCTTCTCTATTTACTTCTGTAGCTTCATTATCATAATGTCCAAGAAATCAGTTGATGGTTGTTTCGAGCGAAATCACAATTAAAAATCATGCTTGTATTTATAAATGTCGGTTTTAAAAAAATTTCCAATTGAATAGCAGGTCGATACTTGCAACAGTTTGTGTCTTCTGGCTTCATTTTTACACTAAAACAGTGGACACTTTTTGTTGTTTATTTGAAGATATCGTTGAAGAGATGTGTGAAGGAACAGTGCCTCTGATTGACCCTGTGACCCTGAAAGACTACAACTGCGCTGACGATTTGGGCGTGTGTCCTGCAGGCAGCTACTGTCATAGGACGGCGTTTGGTGCTAAATGCTGTCAAGAAGGTACATCTTCAGCTTTACTCCTTAAACCGTCCCAGGAATTTATGGGCGACTATGGATACGTACGATACGGAGTGCCTCTGAGAAGAGATCTTGAAGGGGTGCTATATAAATTCCAATTGATTGATTGACTGATTGATTGATTGATTGTATGATTGATTGATGGATTGATTGATTGATACCTGACTTCAAAGCAAGGACTTGTCTTTTTCAAGCAGCAGGAAACGTCATCGTGTGTTGCCAGATTACGACAGTCTTTGTTTTCATTGTTTTCCAGGTTTCAACTTGAACTTAGGCCTACCTGTTCAGGCTTATAGGACTGCATGTAGCAATTTGCCGGTATTGTTAAGTCAGTTGTACGTGCTTCATTTTGATTAATTAATTAATTATCATGTGTGATTGTAGATACGCCAATATCCAGCTGTTGGGACACCGCATTCGGCTGTTGCGCAGATAATACAACTGTTGCACCAGGACCTCGCCATGCCGGTTGCCCTGGTAAGATTCGGCCAGTTCTGTGTCTTGTTTGTGTCCTTGACTGCATCTCTCTCTCCTCCTCATTCTGTTTCTCCTCCTCCTTCTTTGTCTGTCTGTGTCTGTCTTTCTAATTCCTCTGTCTTTCTGTCTTTCTGTCTTTCTGTCTTTCTGTCTTTCTGTCTGTCTGTCTGTATGTATGTCTGTCTGTCTGTCTGTCTGTCTGTCTGTCTCTGTCTCTGTCTCTGTCTCTCTGTCTCTCTGTCTCTCTGTCTCTCTGTCTCTGTCTCTGTCTCTGTCTCTGTCTCTGTCTCTCTCTCTCTCTCTCTCTCTCTCTCTCTCTCTCTCTCTCTCTCTCTCTCTCTCTCTCTCTCTCTCTCTCTCTCTCTCTCTCTCTCTCTCTCTCTCTCTCTCTCTCTCTCTCTCTCTCTCTCTCTCTCTCTCTCTCTCTCTCTCTCTCTCTCTCTCTCTCTCTCTCTCTCTCTCAGGAACGATACTTGAGATGAGGACTGCAATATGAATGACACATAGGAGAACAAATGCAGAAGTGAACTGATTTCAATGGAAAAAGAGAATTTAGAAATTTAACTGAGGCCTTGGACATAGTCATTTAAACTGACTAGTTAATATTCAAAAGGCTTACCAGTAATTAAAATGCAAAATGCCATGATGTCATATCCCCTATCAGAACAAATGCATGACTCCTGTTTCTACTTGTCTGTAGGGTTCTGCAAGTGTAATCCTTGGGGGTCACTAAGTTCCACTTGTGACCCCATATCCAGACAGTGCACTTGTAAACCAGGTGTTGGTGGTGTGAAGTGTAATCGCTGTCATCCTGGCTACTGGCACCTGCCAACTCCTGGACAAGGAAGCAGTGGCTGCTTACGTAAGTCCTTGTTCAAGATCAATGATGTGTTTGAAAGAGCTATTGAGGTGGTCGAAATAGATAACAAATCAGCTTCATTGGATATCCCTGGACAACCCTTCTGAGTTCTGACGTGATGCAGCACTCATGAATAAGCTGGTTCCGTGCGCTTACCTTCAGAGTAGCATTTTTAGAAATTTGGAGATTACGATTACGAATCAGCTTCTCACCTCTGTAACCCAGATTCAAATGCTAGGTCCTTGAAGTGTTTGCAAACTTTCTAATATTGTCGAACTGTGCGTAACCGTGGGAGCCAATGTCATCATAATCTATATGAATGCCTCCTCAAATCTAAGAGTGAGACAGACTGGTTCAGTCTGGTTAAAACTCGATGCAGGGAAACTCTGTTTTTAACATTTGTTCTTATTATTTTAACTGAACTCCCAATGAAGAGATATCAGTATTCTCCAAAATGGAATTGTATTTATGTTTTTTTCCAAAATGTTATTATTGATCTTTTATATTCCATTCAGTTTAATGCATTTTAATTTTGAAGTTATTTTAAACATTCTAGATGATCACAGGTCCGCAAAGGTTCACCAGTCACTCTGGTACAGAGTAAAGCAGGGAGGCGACCTGACCGACGACTCTGATGAGCGTAGACTCGGATCCGACCTGGGCTGGTGAACCAAAGTCCTCCGTGCCCACCTTCTCGTGGTGCGGACCGTTAGTACCCTTCCTAGGAAGTACTCTTCCTAGGAGGGGGAACGAACGGGCACGGCAGGCAAAACCAGGGGAAGGCAATGGCAAACCACCCCTGTTAATCATGCCAAGAAAATCGTCATGCCACACACCAAACCACGCCGATGGTCGCGGATGGAGGGACTCCCAGGCCGGAGCGCTGAGGTGGGACTCCCAGGCCAAAGCGCGACTCAAGGGCTACTGGGAGAAGTAGCAAGACGGCAACGGAGACTGTGTGGCATGACGATCGCTAGGGCTCCTAGAGCCGACGGCACAAAGAGACAAAGAGAGATGATCACATTCATGTAAAAATAGGTAGTAGTCTATCCTGTGTAGCATCTGCATGCTAGTCTAGCAGTGTCTTTTCTGGCAAAGATCCTCTGTCGCTTTCGGTTTGTTACAGCATGTTTAGTTCGCATATTATTAGCAAGGTGGTGCTGACATTTGTTATCACTTCTGAATGTAGACTTCTAAGACTTGTATATTTAATACTGGTATTTATCGTTAGCATACTCAGTATACATCAGTATAGAAGAAGAAGAGTAAAAGCAGTCTTAAGCTAACACCAAGAAGCTTCTTCATAGCTTTGTCTTATGAAGGTGACCAGTCCTCTCCTTTGTCGTCTGATCATCCCACCGCCAGTGTACAATTGGTGCCCTCATTACAACTGAGTTGGGTAGGGGGCGCAGGTGAAGCAGAGATCATGAAACGGATTAATTTTGTACTAATATAATTTCTTTTAAAAGTTGGAATAAACGTGTATTTGATAAGTAGTGAAGTCAGTGTCCTTGATAGATAAGATATCAATAGTACTTGTTGGAGGTGAAAATGAGACGGCTTCTTGTTATGTTGTGGCCAGCTTGTGACTGCAGTCCACTGGGGTCAGTGAGAGATGACTGTGATCAGCAGACTGGACGCTGTCTTTGTCGTCAGGGCTTTGCTGGTCCTAAGTGCAACACGTGCACGAGTGGACAGCCACTTGGACCACAGGGCTGTTCCGGTATGTATAGCTATCATCTTCATTCAGATAATATAATGATAGTAATAATAATAATAATAATAATAATAATAATAATAATAATAATAATAATAATAATAATAATAATAATAATAATAATAATAATAATAATAATATTTAGCAACTTCTACATTGCCAGCATCTGATCACTAGACACCAGCTGATGGTATGCAAAAACAAGCCATAGTCAGGTCAGTATCCAATTAATAGTCAGCCCACTAAGAAAAAGGCAACTTATTGTGGATGCTCCTGGAGCCTTGCCATCACTGAATTGTGTGTAGGCCTATGTGTGTGTATGTATATATGTGTATGTATGTATGTATGTATGTATGTGTGTATATATATATATATATATATGTATATGTATGTGTGTATGTATGTATATATGTATGTATATGTATGTAGGCATGTATGTATATATATATATGTATGTATTATATGTATGTGTGTAGCTGGCTATTTATTGACCTCTCTTTTATGGTTTGCATGAAGTTTCTGTTTTAAATGACCTGGTCTGTGCTGGTCTTATGATGCTGGCCTCCTATAAAAAAACAATAGATCTTTTTGCTGATAGGTATGTGTACTTTAAATGTGTGGCTTTTCAGTAATTTAAAATGTTTTATTCACTCTTGCTTCAACATGGTTCTTTCTTTTTTGATCCTGTTTCTGGGTCTTGCTGCTACCAGGTCTAAAGAGGTCTTGCTGGGCTGAGGTATCTATGAATAGCTATCTCAAAGCTGGAGCTTTGTCAGTGTCTGAATGAGTGAATGGATCGATAAATGAATGGATGGATGAATGAGTGGTTTTGGGGTCAGGTGGGTGGGCCTCAGGTGGGTTTGAGTGGGTGGATGGATGGAAGGATGGGTAAATGGATGGATGGATGGCAGGGTGGGTTTGGGTGGGGACTGGGAGTGGGTGGTCTTGGGTACGGATTGGGTTGGGTTGATGTGTGGCATTGATGGATGAATGAATGCATGGAAGGATGGATAGATGAATGAATGGAAGAATGGATGGATGAATGAATGCATGTAAGGATGGATTTAAGGAACAAAGGAAGGCTGGGTGGGTTGGTTGGGGTGAATGTGTGAGTGAGTAAGTTAATGAATAAATGCTCTACCTGTTTCTCAGGTGAATCCAGCAGTTCGTTATTCTCGTGTGCTGATGTCAGCTGTTCACATGGAGCTGTATGCCAGTTGCGAAACCGAGTTCCTCAGTGCATCTGTCCTTTCGTTTGTCCTCACAAGGACCTCAGTGACCGTCCTCTGTCGGTCTGTGGTTCCGATGACCAGACCTACGGCTCCTCTTGTCAGCTGGAGTCCTTTGCCTGTCGAACACAGCAAACCATCTCGGTCACATTTCGGGGACACTGTTCGAGTGAGTGGATGCTGATCTTTTCATCCTGATGTCATAAGGTTCAGTGTAATGTAAATAAGTAAGTATATTTATTTTAACCAGCTGACAAAACACACTGGTGTAAATATCTGGTGTAAGCATTTATTCATTAACTCACCCACTCACACATTCACCCAAACCCATCCATCCTTCCTTCCTTTCTTCCTTCAATCCATCCATCCATTCATGCACTCATCCATCCATCCATCCATTCATCCATACATCCATCCATTCATCCATACATACATACATACATACATACATACATACATACATACACACATACATACATACACACATACATACTTAAGTATTATAAGTATATATTGACATATAATATAAGCATCCAGACACTTACTATCGTGCCTTTTAAATGCTTCACAACATCCCTGCCTGCATCAGCCTAAATGATGTTAAAGTGATTTAGAACAAAGTTATTTATTGTCTTCTTCTGGATGATATAATGTAATGTGTGCCTAAACACTTACTATATGGCTTTTAAAGTGCTTTACAACAGCCCTGTCTACATAAACCTAAATGATGTTTAACACTTTAACGACGAGCATACTCCTCCCCTCCACTTATGAGGATAAGTGGAGGGGAGGAGGAAATAGCAATGAAAATAACAATAAATGGAGAGGAGGTGTAACAGGGTCAAGAGCTTCTGCTACTTTGGAAGTGTGATAACAACAGATGCAAGATGCCATAGTGATATTAAACAAAGGATAGTATTGGGAAAAGATGTGTTCACGAAAAGAGAAGAGTTGATGAGAGGAGGGCTGAGCAAAGACCTAAAGAAGAGACTTGTCAAGGCACTGGTATGGAGTGTGGTACTGTATGGGTCGGAGACGTGGACCATCAGGAAAGAGGATATCAAGAGATTGGAGGCCTTTGAGATGTGGATATGGAGAAGAATGGAAAAGGTGAGCTGGACGGAGCGAATGACAAATGAAGAGGTGTTGCAAAGAGTAGAAGAAAAAAGATCACTGATGACAACATTAAGAGAAAGACAAAAGAACTGGATTGGACACATATTAAGAGGAGACTCCCTCTTGAGAGAAATCATAGAGGGGAGATTGGAGGGAAAGAGAAGGAGAGGAAGACCGTGACAGATGATGCTGGGATGGATGATGACCGACGGATACAGTGGACTGAAGAGAAGAGCACAGCGAAGAGAGGAATGGCGTCATTGGACGTTGAAACCTGCCAAAGGGCAGAGAACTTAAAGAAGAGAAGATACATGTAGTAAAAGCGACTGGGACACCATTGCAGCTTGTTGTTAAAGTGTTAAGTCGTTTAGAACAAAAAGTTATTCAGTAAGCGAACAGTGCTCGGAGAACTAGAAGAGTAGCCACCAGGGAGCTCCCGCAGACTTGTAGAGCCAAAGCGTTGGATTCCCATTCAGAGCTGATAGCAGAAACCGTGAGTGGAATTCCTGGACTACTTAGTGGCAAAGAAGAGAAGTGACGACAGGTGACGAGGCTTGCAACATGTGAACCCCAACAATGTAATTCAATGTATTTGCACTTCCTGCATGAGCTTGACAATTGTCATTTGAAGATCACCATGGAGATGAGGAACCTATGAATATGCATGACCTCTGTGTAGCACACACACACAAATATATATATATATATATATATATATATATATATATATATATATAATATACATACACACATACATATATGTATATTTAAATCTTTATTCTTCAATAACAGAAGAAAGTACAAACAAAACATAAAAGAAAACTGAGACATAATCTAAAGAGGAGCAGTCCCACCTGTGAGTGACAGAAGATTTACACAAAATTTATAACTTGCTTATATCAATAACAAGGGTCTATCGACTGAATTAAAAGGTTTTACATGATAACAGAAATTCAGGAATAGAATGAGCTTGTGTTTGCGGTGTGCACACGCATGCATGCGTGCGTTTTTGCATGCATTGAGACAGATATTTGTTTTCACAGGTGGAAAAATCATCGAGGCAGTACTGTCGACAGTACACGTGCATGATGGTGAGTTGGAGTTTATATCTTGAGATTTGATTCCACGGGTGTACATAGCACTTGAACTGTTCCAGAGTGGAAAAATCTATAGTGCCGTGATTTGATTTGAAAGTTTATGAATTTTCAGTTAATCTTGAAATTGAGTCTGTTGAAGTTTCTGCTAGACATACATACATATATACATACATACAAGTAGAGATACTTATGTACATTATATACATATATATATATACATACACGCATACAGACATACAAAATGACACACACATGTATACAAATATACATACATACATACACACATACATAAATACAGACAGACATACATATATACATGCACACATGTATGTACATAATGTACACACATGTTTCTGCATCCAGTGCCCAGAGAGGCAGTTGGGCGATCTGTTTGCTGAAGGCCATACAGAAAATCAATCAACAATCACTCTTAAATTACGTTTCAGTGACAGTGAGACATTATACAACTTTTAGTTGGAATACTCTAGGTCCAAGAATGCACTTTCAGACATCATAAGCTCGAACCCAATCACTTTGATCCACTCTAAACATTAAGCTGGATACATTTCTCACCTACCTGCTTATAAAATTATTTCAGCCATTATGTGTATAAGGAAGGACGAAGATGAGTTTGTGACATGAGATTCATAGGTAATATGTGACCCTTTCATTTCGTTGAACCGTGCAGTGATCCAAAACTGTTTACAGTTTCTAAGATTTCTTGAAACAGTAATACTCTTTTCTAAAATTCCTTGTAATATGCTTTTCTAATATTCTTTGTAATATGATTTTCATAGTAATACAGTTTTCTAAGATTCCTTGAACGTTATATAATCAGCATTCCCTGATTATTAAGGCATAAATGCAGGTGTGCAAGCCTTGTCATCTGCTGCACGGTGACTGCAAGAGACATTGGCAACAATTTTTCATCGTAACGGTGACCGCATGTGTGAGGCAGATGAACATGCCATTGTTTTAAAGCACTGTATAGTGTGCTGTGCTGTGCAGTGTGATTCTGATGCAATGTGACTTAATTTGTATTTAAATATCTTTAAAAAATGAACAACTTCTGCCTGATTTTAAAGCGTTGAAAAATTCCCACCATCTGCTATGCAGGTGTCATAGGTGTTTACGCGGGCGTGCGAGAGCCGTGCACACCTGAGCAGCTTAGAGGTAACATTGTATATGTTCCTTTGGAACATGTAATGTTCAACTCAAGTAGTAGGAACTGAAACTGTGTCTCTGATATCTGCATTCAGTGAGTTCATTGCTGGCTCGCATTGTGCCAATGGTGACAACTGGTGGCTAGATGTCAGCCCAGTGAGCATGGCTGCCAAGGAAACAGTGTTTGAGAGGCATCTTAGAGGCGCTCTATAAATACTCATGTACACAGTATTACACACGTATAGGCAACTGTGATGCTGCATTTGTCAAATAATGAAATGAAATGAAGTCTAGCAGGTAGTAATGATGAGAGGAACTGTAACTTTATTACTGTTTCAGTTGGGACAACCACTGGACTGCCTTTCACTAGAATACATGAAAGGGATGCTCGCAAGAGCTATGACCTCATTACTTCTTTGCAAATAGAACACAGCTCTCCCTCTACCACTTCTTCAGTGACCATGACCTCGCCCATGCCACATCGCTTGCCCAGATCTAAAACGCCCGAGAACAGAATCGGTGGAAAACATAAACAATTGAATTCCAAAACAACACTCGCTTATACTACTCGCTACTTTTTCACTACTGCATCTACTAATACTGCCAAACTTATGACTGCCGCCACCTCCCCAGTTACAATTCCGTCTAAGGAAATGCCGGCTGGTAAGTTACTTACTGCCAAAATCCTCTACACGCATGACTTAGAAACTGTCTTGTGCTTCGTGTGCGTGTTCGTTATTTTAGTTTCTAAGGCTTCTGTGATGCAGTCTGCTTTTGTTTGTGACGTTTTGACTTGCATGTGATTTTTGCCTTGCAGTTGTGCACTTCTGAATGAATTCATATTTATTCATCCAATCAGTCAATGTTTCTGCAATGATTTGCATTTTAATCAGTCAACGTTTCTGCAATGATTTGCATTTTAATCAGTCAACGTTTCTGCAATGATTTGCATTTTAATCAGTCAACGTTTCTGCAATGATTTGCATTTTAATCAGTCAACGTTTCTGCAATGATTTGCATTTTAATCAGTCAACGTTTCTGCAATGATTTGCATTTTAATCAGTCAACGTTTCTGCAATGATTTGCATTTTAATCAGTCAACGTTTCTGCAATGATTTGCATTTTAATCAGTCAACGTTTCTGCAATGATTTGCATTTTAATCAGTCAACGTTTCTGCAATGATTTGCATTTTAATCAATCAACGTTTCCACAATGATTTGCATTTTATTCATTAGTTTTTCCCCAACGATTTGCATGTTAATCAATTATGTTCAGCAATTAATTTGCATGTGAATCCATCAGTGTTCTTAATAATTTGCATGTGAATACCGTAAGTCAATATTCAGTTAATTATTTGAATGTGAATCAATTAATGTTAATTATTCGCATATGAATCTTTTACTTTGTTAGATTCTCAAAATCAGGGCATCTTGTGGTGATATTAAATTAGGGCATCTTGTGATGATTTGCCTATTAAATCAGGGCATCTTGTGGTTGTTTGCCTATTAAATCAGGACATCTCGTGGTGATTTTCTTGTTAAATCAGGACATCTTGTGGTGATTTGCCTATTAAATCAGGGCATCTTATGGTGATTTGCCTGTTAAATCAGGGCATCTTGTGGTGATTTGCCTATTAAATCAGGGCATCTTATGGTGATTTGCCTATTAAATCAGGTCTTCTCATGGTGATTTGCCTATTAAATCAGGGCATCGTGTGGTGATTTGCCTATTAAATCAGGGCATCTTATGGTGATTTTCCTATTAAATCATGGCATCTCGTGGTGATTTTCCTGTTAAATCTTGTGTAAATTTGCTTATTAAATCAGGGCATCTCATGGTGATTTTCCTATTAAATAAGGGCATCTTGTGGTGATTTGCCTATTAAATCGGGGCATCTCGTGGTGATTTTCCTGTTAAATCAGGGCATCATGTAGTGATTTGCTATTGAATCTACATAGGTGACTGGATCTTGGTTTGTAGACAGGGGACCTTGTCAAATGTTGAGATGGTGACTCAGAGTGTCTTTGTCTTTAGAGTCCAGTCATTTATTTTCAGAACTGTATAGAACTAACATTAAGGGGGCAATAGACTTGACAAATGACCGAGGACAATGGAGATCATTTATTCGTACCCATCGCCGCTAAATGGCTGGCGTCAGGAACTGATGATGATGATAGATCTTTACATAAATATTTGCATGGGTCGTGCAGCAGAAATAGTCATTTTTATCTTTTGTATTTTGTTGGCGAAGTATAATGAGTTGTAGTGCTGATACTTTCACGATAAGTCTGATTAAGTGTGCTTAAGAATCGTGTAATCTCTTGCTGTTGGTTGTTAAGAACAGACCAAAGATGGAGACCAAGATATTTACAGTGTGGGAATTGTAGAAAAAAGACGGGGTGACATTTTATCCGCATTTTTCAAACTGATGTCAATGAAATTTGAAAGCATCTGATTTCAACGCTAGTAGTTTTGCAAGTCAGACTCGAATCAAAATTAATTCCTTTGTTGAGAAAATTAAAAATTGCATACATGATACACAATGGAAATTTCTTCTTTTTATCAGAGACTCAGAGTCAAATGATGCTAAATCACACTAGTGCAACTGAGGGGTTGGAAACGACCTCCCTAGGGTGTGCAGTGAAGACTTAACTGTGGGTGTCCTAAGAAAGACTAGGGGTCGTATAGCATTGCTTTAAGCACTTAAAACTAACGCACTGACAATAAGTAGCTCTGTCCTAATGAGACTGTAAAAATCTTTGTTTTACTATTACACTTACAACTAATTGTTAGTTGACAGGTAGTATATGGCTATTTATATAGCTCATTCTTAAACCTCACAACATAGATGTTACAGTGGGGAGCAAATCATTTCCAAGTCAGAAACCAAATGAGATTGTTTTCAGTTTGTATTCACACAGAATGGAACACCTTAGCCTATGAAGTAATGGTAGATGACGTTTTCTCTTTGCTGTTTAGAGCCCAAAGGAGCATCCTTCCTGGAAAAGTCTTACCTTCAGCTCTATTGGTCCGTCAGTGGCAACCCCAACATGTCCGTCGAAGTAACGTTTATCCCACAGTCACCGGATGGCATTATCTTCTACTCTGGCCAGTTGGACAACGCCACGGGAGACTTTGTATCACTTGCACTCAGAGATGGATTTGTCGAGTTCGGGTTTGTTTCTACCATGTATTTGATGTTCGAAATTCTTTATTGTGTTTTTTGATGATAATGCAGTGTAATGCCATGTAAGTAAGTACTAACTAAGTGAGTAGCCTTGTATTAATGTAAGACAAGCGCTCGCATGTTACAGAATAGACAGTTGATGTAAAATATTACTGTCAGTGGATCAGGAAAAGCCCAAAACAGTTTTGAAGAATGGGAAGTAGTGGCACATGTAGCTCTTAGTAATGTTCATCTATCTTCTTCACTTCATGCACCTTCATTTGCTACAACCATCCTGACCCATACTGTCATAGTAAATCAGTTTGAAGTTATGGGGCATCTATTGTTCATCTTCGTTAGCTACTGGTCTGTTAGCTGTTCTGCATGAGTTATAGAAGCAACAGCACATTATATGAGCAAATCTTCCTTTTTCTTGGATTCCCTGCTACCATTCTTTTATTTTATTTAATTTTTGTATTTATTTACTCCGGATATTTCTATAGCGCCTCTCGAAGTCAACTACTACTCAGAGGCGCTCCCGATTACAGCATTTGATACTGTGCCGGAATTTTCACGCCGAAGCGCCACGAGCAATTGCGAGTGAAGGACTTGCCCAAGGTCCGTACGCAGTGGCTAGAGTGGGATTCGAACCTGCAACCCTCCGGTCACAAGGCACCGAACTTACCACTAAGCCACCACGCCCCACCTTTGGCCACCTTTTTCTTCTAAATGACAGAACTTTTGTAAATTTTATTTCTACATGGCGTCTTCTTTTACCCCGTCTATGTGTTTTGGCAGCTATGAATTGGGCAGTGGTCCAGCAGTTCTGAGGTCAAGAGAACAGGTGAATATGAACCAGATGAACCGGGTTCTCGGTCAGCGTTCAGTAAAAGATGGATCGCTGAAACTAAACGACTTTGCCGTTGTGGTTGGAACTAGTAAAGGAGATCTTACAATGCTTAACCTTGACAAAAGTCCCATATATCTGGGCTCTATACCTGCAACGAAAGATGTGTAAGTACTAAGTAACAAGTACTGTTATCTTTCCAATTTAGCAGCTGAACATGTTTATTTACCATATATATGTATATATGTATGTATATGTATGCCTGTTTGTATGCTTGTTTGTGTATATGAATGCATGTATATGTATGTATTGTATGTGTGTATGTGATATTTGTATGTAAACAGTTATTTAGCCTTTTTAAGTGGAAATCCAAACATTCCTTAAGACAGTGAAACCAGATTTCACAGACCAACTGAATAATGTATCACAGTCGTATAAATGACAGATGCGACTGCATTGTTAGCCTTCTACCTAAGTACGGATTCTAAATTTCACTGATTTAATAATTTATCAAATCTACCTAGTAGGTAAGTTGACTGGTTTTTGTTCAATATCTTGTTAACAGTCTACTGAAGCACACAGGAATGGAAATGGGGTTCGTAGGATGCATCGTGTCTCTTGAAGTGTCGGAATCCAGCAAAGTTTCCAAACTCTATGATCTGACGTATCCTGGATCCTCTGATGTTGCTGAAGGATCTTTGTCAGGTAGGAAACATCTGGAACCATTCGGATCAGTTAGTTACCAATTCCAGGTTAGGCCCAGTAAAAAATCATTTAAGCAGATTTTATTTTCTTACTCTCCAGAAATCTTCTAAGACCTGAGGGATCATATTATTATTTATTAGTAACATCTGTCGTGCCACTGTGTAATGCATGAGGCATCAACCAATGGCACCACGTGCCGTGTGTTCAGCACATTATTTTAAGTGTGCATTCATAATATTGTGCTCTAGAATGATGCAGTGAATATATCAAGCTGTGTGTTTGATAGATCTTTTATAAGAGGTACTGCAGTACTTGCACTGACAACTGACATTGTTAAGTACCCTAGAAGTAGATCTGTCGCTCCTGATGATGCTATTTAATTAGTCATAACTGCTGGTACATTACTGTATGAGTTACACCAATACACACATAAAATATAAAATTTTACATGCAGTGGGGGTTGGTTTGGCTGATATTTCTTTTTATATGAGCATATTGCTTTTTGGAATATTAAGTTTGTGGTGCTTAAAGGTCAGTCAAGTTGATTGATAGGAGAGTATGTTGCTCCGGGCATTCATTCGTAGTTGCCGCTGGTCCCTCCTTCTGGAACTCTCTGCCTCCTCATGTTCATGACTCTTAACCAAGACTGTCGTTCTCATAGGCGTAGACTCTTGGGGGTCAGCCGGGGTACGTGCCCCCCCAATAATTGAGGAGCCGGGGCAATGCCCCCCCAAAAATCGAGAGGAGAATTTCTTCAAATATTAAAATATTATGTTTCAATATAGACAAATTTCTTCAGAAACAGAAAAGCAGAGACACAGAACTGAAATACTATCAGAAATTCATAATGAAAACAAAGATTTATTTTTATCTTCAATATCTACAATATAAAACAAATTTATATGGTAACAAAAAGCCCCATTTTATACGCATTGACGTAACACCGGAAGCCTCTGCTGACTGTCCAGACCAGAGGTGAAAAAAGTTTTTTCGGTTTTTGGTTTAAAACAAAAACAAAAGAAAAAGAAAACCACAAAATTTGTTTTTTTTGTTTATTTAAAAATAATAAATTTCTTATTTTTGTAGAAGTTATTTTAATAACATTGAGTTAATGATTTCTAATTTTCGGAAATCGCAACTGAATTAAACTGAATTGGAACTCTTGTTCATGCCATTTTTCATGTTTTTTATGATCCGAAATCCGAAAATCTTAGAAAACAACCAAAACAGCAAAAACCATGAATACAAGAAAAAAACAACAAAACAACAAAAAACAAACTTTACATCTTGAAAAAACTTGTTTTTTGCACCTCTGGTCCAGACCCATGCCCCACCAATATTTTGGACAAGTTTACGCCAGTGGTCGTTCTCCTCTCTAAACTGAAAACTTCTTCATTCTGTTCATGTTCTCACATTTCCTGTTGCCCAGCATCAATAAGCACTCCTGAACTTTGTAAGGAGGACATTATAGAATTATAGTTCTATTGTATTGTATTATATTGTATTTGACTGGAACTGGTGATTGACTTTTTAGAGCGACAATGCAGCAGTTTCTTGAAGCCAGAGTCACCATGCGAGCCAAATCCTTGTGAGTCACATGGAACGTGTAAGAGATTAGCAACCAACAACTATACATGCATCTGTTCAACCGGCAGAGCAGGACAAAGATGTGAAAAAGGTCCTTAAAGGTTCATCTTAGTTTGCCTTTTATTACTTGGAACCAGCTGGCCAAGAGCTTCTGCTTGCACATGTATGTATGTGCATGTGGAAGTATGCATACTTGTGTGTGTGTGTGTGTGTGTGTGTGTGTGTGTGTGTGCGCGCGTGCGTGCGTGCGTGCGTGCGTGCGTGCGTGCGTGTGTGTGTGTGTGTGTAGGTGTGTGTGTGTATGCTTACATGTATCACAGCATTTACCCAGTTCCTTTCAAGAACTTCTCAAGCTTCAGGAAGTAGTTCATCAAGTCTGCTCAAAGTCAGCTACAATTGGTCCATCAAGTGAATTGCTTGATATGAGAAGGATGAGGCAGAATGTGCAATCTAAAGGGTAAAACTCACAGGGAAATATTTTAAACGGTATATGGTAATAAAGGCAAAATATTATGGTTGAAATAAAGAGAAGGAATAATAAAATTGGAAACAACTGAAGAGTGTCTGTTTGTTGAAAATGGTCCTAATGAGTTGTTAAATATGATTTTTGCTTCTTCTGTTGTAGTTAGTGCTTCAGATAAATCTGTGTCGTTTGATGGTTTTACTTATCATGCGTATGACAACGGCATCACAAAACCGTAAGTCAACGTTTTTAATCAACAATATTTCATACATTTATATACAATACGGTACAACTTTTTTATATGTCCCTCCTTCGATTACCATGCTAGACTGTCATGCAAGAGGGTGAAGGTTTAAATCCCTGCCAGGGCAGACAGATGTTCTGCATTTCTACTCCACTTGTGCCCCTAACTAACTCGGCTATAAAATTAATGCACTGACTGTACAGTGTACACTCTCGGTGAGAAAATCAGACCACAAGGAGAGGATCACCGACAATCATATGCTGAGGATAAGGATAGTGAAGGCACTAACATTGTGGACCCTTGACTAGTACATGCAACTTTACAGTAAACCCTTATCTGAGTTAACTAAAACTTGGCAAATTTAGCTTGTTCTAGACCCGTTTGTCTTCCATTTGACAGTTTCTGCTACTGCAAATTTTCAGATTTACTGCCTTTAGGTGCAAATGAGTGCTTTAAATAAATAACTGAAAATAGGTAAACTAAATATATGTGAAATAGTTCTTTTTACTTCAATATACACAGCTTTCAAACTCATGTTTTGCTGTAGTTAAGTTAGATTACCATTGGGCCACTTTTCTTTTAAATGCTCCTTTTTCCTACAGCCAGTATGCACAGCTCTCAAACAAGTACGAACTCGTGTTCAACACAAAGGCCGACAGAGGATTGTTACTCCTTCAGCAAAATGGCACATCCATTAGATTGGACTATCTGGCAATAGCGATCAATCATGGACAAGTCGAGGCCAGTCTGAACCTCGGGAGTGAGAAACCAATTCGTCTGTTCGTCATAAGATCTGCAAAACAAATCAACGACAACCACTGGCACACTCTTCTGTTCAGCAGGTAAAACCTAGAGTCATCTTCGTCACAAACGTTTCCACTTTCTCAAATTGAAAACTGTTTTTAGCAGTTTACCGAGTTTATCATTCCTTAAAAAGGCCTTATTCCAGAAGGTAGCATTTTCTATTCCCATTTCTAGTTGCATGAGCGAATAAGTTGGCCTCTCTCGGATGCAGCTTTGTGGTGCTGGGATATTTTGGATATACATTACATTTGACTGCTTCCTTTTTTGAAGAGGGGATAGATAACGCTCTTGCTCAAAGAACATAAGATCTTGAAAGATGCGGTTCGATACCCGTTAGCTCCCTATATGTCGACTCAGCCTTCCACTCCCTAGGGGCAGCTGTAAAATGAGTGGGTGCCTAACAGGCTGCCATGTGTTCTGTAAGATCTTGATAATTGTACTGTCACATGTTTCAGTGTTACTGCGGTTTGTCAGTGAACTTGTCAATAAACGTGACTATATATATATATGGTGTATATGAATTCTTTGCAGTTGTACGTAGTCCATAGATTAATGTTTCCACTGTTTGTAGTTCTTTGCCTTGTTTCTTAAAGTTTTTGACTTGGTCATATCTCTGGGATTTATGAAACAATTCAACCTACAGAAGTCATTTTGCCATTCAGTTGTCTGCCATTTTTCTAACTTGAAACTTTGATTACCCTTTAATTAATTACTAACAAGAAATATACACACAGTTTCGAAAACTGCTTTATTTACGCACAATTGATTGTGCTTTCTTTTAACTTTCTTGTGTGCTGTTGTTGTTTTTGTTAAGTTTTGTCTTTTGTCTTGGGCTAATAAAGATTACTAACTTATTACTTACTCACCTACAAATTTTATAATTAAACGTAGGAACAAGACAGATGTGCAGTTGTCTATCGATGGTGAGGTTCCAGTGACGGCCGTTTTGAGTCCTGGAGCCAACCAACTGGACACAGATGGAAGGCTTTGGATAGGTGAGAAGATGCAATGTATTAGAATACCTGATGATGATATTCTGCTTTAGTTTTCAAACGATCTTACATTTATCAGCATTCATGGACTTTACTGGTTTTCAGTATGACTGTTTCACATTGCTGCACAAGTAAACTCAAATTAAAATTCTGTATGGTACGTACAAACAGAAAGTTCCCGTGTCACTGGTAGTTATGGGTAAGTAGGGGTAAGGACATGTACAACCTGTAAGAGATCACTTTAATTCTGTGTTACAGTACATTACAGTTGAATATGTCTGTGGCAGTTACTTTTCTCAGAACACAACTATACTTTAGTCCATGATATTCACAAGATGCCTGTATTTATTTATTTATACATACATGTATGCACATGTATGTATTTGTGTACAAGTGTGCACATGTTGTGTACGTTTATGTATTCGAATTTGTGTGTATTTGAGTATGTATGTGTGTTTGAAGACAATTAATGTACCTCTGAAGCATCTTTCAAACACGTTGCACACCTGGCTGGGTATATACCTGATCTAAGCAAGTGTAAACTTATTAATGTAGGTTGAAAATTAACTTAATTCGTGTTTCTGTTGATCAACAGGTGGTAAGGCAATCCTTCCAAATGGCCTGCCAAGGCCTTATCTACGAGGATTCAGAGGCTGCATCTCTAGTATAAAGATCGATGACAGAAGTCTTCATCTAGTAGAGGATCGTAAAACGAACAATCCTCTGGCGTTCTGTGAAGACCCATAACCTGAGAACAATTCATTTGTGACTGTGCCTAGGAAAACACGGCCAAAGTCAGACAACTTAAAAAATTGGCTTAATATTGTATTGTATTAGGCTGGAAGTGCAGAATAATTTGGTAAACAACTGTCTTCGAGTGACATATTTGGCATCTCTTTGAAAATTATGCACTAAACTATTTCACACAGATTGATTTTTCTGACTTTGGCCCAGTGTTTTTCAGGCACGGACAATTTTTTGTCGCTGTAGGCAAATGCTTTAGTGTAGTTATCAAGATCTATAGGCTGCTATACTGACTGTAGTATCTCCATGTTTCTCAGTCTATCTCAATAATCAACTGCCAAAGATAACGTCAAACTCTGACATTTAAATTTATATTCTGCTGAACTGTGTCATAAGAGTAAAGCAGTAATATTATTCTGTTCACAGCAGATTAATTACTGCTTAATTACAGTTAGCCAATTTGCGACTTCCTCAGGACTCGGTTCTGTGTGTTCTCAGTTCCTTAATGTCGTTCAAGTTTCATCTGTTTCAACTTGATTAACCACTGTATGATAACAGCGCTATAGCAGTACTCACCAGGAAACCACATTTATCAGTATTAATAACTTCATACTTGTCATTGAAGTACTATTGCAGTAATCATCACCAGGGAAATCAGATTTATCAATATTTTAGTCTCATACTTGTCATTGAAGAGCTAATAACAGTAATCACCCGCAAAATCAAGTTCATCAGTTTTGACAGTTTTATATTTGCCATTTCAACAGAGTCATATGTCTGTGACTTGGCCATTTCATCAAGTTGGACATAAAGACAACTGCAATTATCTTAATCTAATCTAACATGGAAATTTCCTTAGTGTAGTCATCATAATAGGCAAAGATATCTATCTTCCGATGGTTGATTCTAATCAAAGCCATCATTCAATGGTCTATTCTTGACAAAACTATTTCTCCATCACCATCAACAAGATAAAATGACTGTCAATCAACCTCTGGCCATGAGTGAATATATCTATACAAGAAATGTGTAGTTTTCCTAAATTTATTTCATGCTGTTCTATGCTCTTGTCGTTTTACTGCATCAATATTTGGGTAGCAAAATTTTAACTAAAATACATAGATGAGAGACAGAAATCTGACAACCAAATATCATTAGTGCAAGACAAAGTACTCTGCACTATTAAAGTCCTCGTGTCTGTGGCAGAAGTTTCTCTCTACATCTGCAGTAGGAGTCTGAAACGACGGCCGTCAGTTTGTGGTTATTCTTTAAAAACTGCTTTTCCCCACCATCTTTATCACCCCATGTTTCTCTGCAGATCAGTTCAGCCACAGTTTTAAAGTCTACTCATCGCTTCCTCTTGGCTCTCTTTCTTTTCTCCGTCTTGCGTATCTTGTGCAGTCGGCCGATACTCACTCCTTGACGTCGTTTGGTTAGCATGTGCTGCTCCACAAGACTGGCCAGCTGACCGCGTTCAGCCAACATCGTCAGAAACGTACAGATGAATTGGTCGTAGTTATGTGTCCGACGACAATCATCAATCTGTTAACAAACGATTGTAATAAAGCATTGGAAAAATCTTCCTCTCCAATAACCATTAACATTTCAACGACGAGTGTACTAAAAGCGAATGGGAAACCAATCCAGCTTGTCGTTAACGTGTTGAACTGCATTTTACCATACCAACACCAGCTTAACGACATCCAGCAAAGTTCACCCAGTTAGGGCTATATACTAGAATCAAGTAAAATTGATGAGCAAATTACAGCAATTATCTCTTTATTAATGTATCTTATTACTACCTAATGACTAAGCTTCAATCAACTGCAGTCTGCAACTGTGTGTAAAAGACTTGCTCCAGGCCCCTATACAGTAACTGTCTAAACCTTTACACTCCACATTACAAGGCAAGCACACAAACCAATCAGTAACACAACCATTAACTGATCCCTAAAGTATTTTATAGGCACCACATAAAATTTGGTACATCTATACTTGTCACAAGAGCAGTCAGTTCAGCAGTTCTTTCTCTTTTCAGTACTACTCAGCTTGTAGACTATCTGTTCAGTTTTCATAAATGAAATGCACGCTGTCATATTAAGACAACCAAGCATGGAGACAAATCTACATTCATATTAAGACAACCAAGCATGGAGACAAATCTACATAATGATTATGCTTGTCCAACTCACTTTGTACTTGCGGCGTTTTTCTATCTCGTCTCGTAAATTGGTTTCACAGATGCCAATTTCACTTTCCACGATTTTAAGCAAAGACAGGAGATCCTGCAAACAAAATAGCACAGCACTCTAAACTGTGAACTCAATTCTAGGCATTAATCTTTCACTTTGTTCAAGTTTCCACAGTTCACAGCTTGTGAACTATAGTAAATGTCTGAAAATCATTATCAGTGTCAACACATATAAAATAAATGTGAACTGGAAATGGTAGATAGCACAGTCATATTCTAGCACTCTTTGACACTCTATTTCAAGGCTGTTTGTTATTCTGGGTAAATTTCACACGTTGGTGTACTCTCTATTAACACTTTGTACGAGTGGGCATCATTGATGGCAAAAATCAGTCAAAAAGCAAGTTGATAGGTCATGGAAATCAAAATCAAATCTAATCAAATGATTTGCAGCACCTTTATGTTAATGCACAAGGTTTTAACTGATGGCCTTTAGAAGTTAAACCATCTATCCTTTGAATAAGCGCAGTCAACTGATAAAAGATCTTGGTAACCCATCAGATGTCAGGGTAAACCACCAGATATCAAGGTAAACCATAAGATATCAGGGTAACCCATCAGATGGGGTAAACCATCAGATGTCAGGGTATGCCATCAGATATCAGGGTTAACCATCAGATGTCAGGTTAAACCATCAGATGTCAGGTTAACCATCAGATGTCAGGTAAACCATCAGATGTCAGGTTAAACTATCCGATATCAGTGTAAACCATCAAATATGAAGACAAAACATCAGACATCAGGGTAAACCATCAGATGTCAAGCTACAGTGAGCATGCAAGTTTAAACAGAAGAGTCGCATGTTTCGAGCTGAACGACGTTCACGCAAATTATGTAATTCACCCAACAGACAGACCTTGGGAGTGAATCCTTGTCCTGTAGTGCTATCCTTCCTCCAGCTTTTCTTCTCAGCAGATCCTTTGGACTTCTCATCCTTTAACACTTCCGTCTGTGTTCGGCTTTGTCCACTGTCCATCGCCAAGTCGCTCTGGTCCACGTCGCAACTGCTGCCCTCTCCATTGCTCGTCTCCAACATGAACTTGCAAGGCAACGATGCACTGTCGCCCACGACATATCCGTAACTCTGTTCCATGCTGTATTTCTGATAGGGATTTAAATCCGAGTTACTGTGAACGGATCCAGGGCTGGAGCAGGCGTCCGACGAACTCAGCAGGCTGGCCACTTCTGACGCTGTGTCCGTCGTCGACCCGGTCGCAGACCTTGGAGAAGATACGGAAGCAAACTTCGTCTGGATGACTAGTGGCTTCGAGACATCCGTTCCATCAAGGGAAGACAGACTGGAAAGCATTCCGTCAGGATTTCCATCGCTCACTGATATGTGGATCTTTACTTGTCCATCTGCTTCCACGGCCGCCTCCAGCTGCTTGGCGTTCAGTCGATTTAGGTCAACCGGGTCGTTGAAGCTGTCCAGCAGCAGCAGGTTGTCTGTTGTCCGACCACTCAAGCACGACAGGAAGTCACTGTCCGAAACACTGACCGATGGAATGTCTGCGCCGGACGAATCCAGGCCAGGCAGGTTGACATCAACAGATGAGGATGACGAGGATGCAGCCTCGGCTCCTCTTCTTCCTCCTCTAGGAGGCTTGTTTGACAATACAGAGTCCGGCATGTCGAGATGGAGACCGGCCGCGGCTGCTGCGGCCGCCTCACGAGCAGCCACTGAGCGTGTCACGATCGGTTCCACTTTGCTGTACTTGGCAGATGGTGGCTCTGTGCCGCTGCCACCACCGGCACCAGTCACCTTAACCATCTAGACCAGACAAATTCAGAAAACCAATAGACAATACATGGGTCATTTTAATGATCTACAGCAGAGACCAACCTACAGAAAACCATTCAATAACGTCGATCATTTTAACCACCTACAGCAGGTATCATGATAAAACCGAAAAACATCAGATAATATTGATCACTTTATCCATCTACATCAGAGATTATGTGAAAACAGAAAAACACTAGATAACATCAATCATTTTAACCATCTACAAGCAAAACCAGGAAAACATTAGATAACATTTTAATCATCCAAAATAATGACCAGAGAAGTCATCAAGCAGTGTTGTTTAGGGTGATCTCCAACAGCACCAACATCTGTGCTGGAAGAATCATTGCCACACTCAAACATATTCTACTGCAGTGATCTTTGGTAGAATCTTCAGCTAATGCATATATTTTGATACAGCATGATATTCTACACTCCGAATTACAACATGGAATGATGAAGCCACGACTGCCTGTGATTATGATTACCTGATGATTATGATTACCTGCTGAAGGGTTTCCAAAATGATTTGTCGGTTGGTTTTGAGCGTCTTCAGTTTCTGCTCGTACTGCTGACGTCGGTCTGGCACGACAGCCATCAGGTTGAATCGGATATCGTGATATGGTTCACTGCAAATCATAATGTATATTTACCCTTATTACTGTATTTATTAAATGTCGATGTATAATGATAAAGCATCAGTTGGTGGTGCTGAGCAGTTGTGAGTGAAGGACTTGCTGAAGGCCTCTACACCAGAATTTCCCAAACTGTGGGTCACGACCCAAAAGTGGGTCGCGAAGCTCTGGCAAGTGGGTCGCCAAATTTTTTTGAGAAACATTTATTTTTTACAGCAACAACATTTAACTATGATTGGGCTATAACTAGCTGGATTGCAATAAATTTTAAACTGTTTTTACCTAAGTTTCCTTTTAATACTTTAAATTTCTAAGCGCTGTAGGCAAAAATCCGTATATTTCGATAGCAATTTTCGAAGCAAAGTTTAGTACACAATGCTTAATTATACACAGTGCATGCCAAGATATTCACAAGTGGGTCACCACCCAGAAAAGTTTGGGAACCACTGCTCTACACAATAACCGGAAGAGGCTTCAACATGCACACTCTTTGCCATATTTCCAGCGCACATATCAAATCGGCAACAGAGTCTTGTTATTGTTATTCTTGATATATCAGTATTCAATCATTCAATCGCAGCATTTATATAGGGCCCATAAGATATCTGCTCTGAGGCAGTCCCATCTCAAGCCCAATGAAGCAGAACAGTTTCAAATAAATAACATTTGCCATATGATGTTTTCACACAGTCGATTCCAAACATGAACATCCATTTCAAGAAATGACATGAATTGCTCAGTATTTCTAAATTCTCCACAAGACAGCACTGAGATTTCAGTTAAACTTAGCCGGTAACGAATTTAGTGTAATTGCTTAACCAGGTCTAGTTTTAGAGCACAAACCTGGTCTCTATTAGATTTATGCTCTCAAACCAGACATGGTCAAGCGACTACTGTAATGCCATTCAGGTCTAAGACTTGTTTGTTTCAACTTGCTTACATTCTTTGCGTAGCCTGATTTCAGGTTTCACTGACTCATCGGATTTTGACCTGGCTTCTCCATGGATTATAAATTTGACATTGGCATCGCTTGCAGCAACCATCTAACTGTTGATGCCCTGTTCATTATGATGGATGGATGAATCCAGAGTTTAACGACAACAAAGGTCGTTGGCAAAATTCTTGGAACAGTTCTCACCGTTCCTTTGGCATAATACAGTCCACTGTGGATTATATCAATTTAGCGTTATAGAAGTAATTAATTTTACTACATTAGAATTAAACTGAAGTCCACCATTCATCATACAGACCCTCCAGTAGCCATTCCAAGTCGTTCAGTAATAACTCGCCGAAACGTCTCTGTCCAATCTTCTTCTCCCCGGCCAGGTCCTGCGAAGAACAACAGTTGCATAAGCCAACCCCGAAATGCAGTCAGTGGGTACAAAGTGTTAGCAGCTTCATTTTCTTCACCTCAGCAAGCGAGGGCAGGGACCAGTCTTCTCCTTTGCCGCCTGATCTTCCCACCCACAATCAGTTACTCATAGTAGAGCAAACATTCTGAAAATTTTCTGCCCTGGTGGGGATTTCAACCCCAACCTCCTAAGCTAACTGCAACAGAACGGGTAAATTTCAATGTGATTCTTGATAGTATTCTTAATGTTAATCACCAGCAAAACTGTTAATGTTAAATACTTAATGTTATTCCCCAGCATCGTTGGTAATGTCATTCGTTACCGTGGTCTATCGGGTGAGGTTTGAGACCATCCAGCTCGAAGAGATGTCCGTTGATTGGTACGTAGCTGACGTAATGGAATGCCTCCTGAATGCGTCCGGCTGATATTCCCTGCTGCTTCTCTGGCAGACGACATGGCTCTGGCCTATACAGCACAAAAGACAACAGCTGAATGTTGATATTGTCTGCTTGCAAACTGTTGAGATGTCCACAGCAGGCAAAACACTTGTGGGGGTTCTCAAAGGCACTATATAAATATTCATACATATTCATACATCGTTGTGCTCTACATCCTTGAAGAAATGCAGATGCTACATTTCTGCACATTGCTTCAAGCCCATCATGCCTACTTCTGTGCTGGACCTTTCTTTTAGGGAAGTCTTCCATTATTATTTTCGTTTATTATCACCACACGTTGTCACACTGCAACATGGCAGGCAACATGCATGCATGGACACATGAATGTATGTATATATTACGTTGGCACAAAATAGTGCAATGTTAAACGGACAAACAATACAATACAACACAACTGTAATTGATATTGCTCTCCATCGAAAGACATGTACATATGACAGAATATCTATGGCGCTAAGCAACTGTGTGAGTAGGACTTGCTCACGGTCCTTATACAGTGCTCACCTGAGTAGAGGCTCAAAACTTGTACTCTGCATTACATGCCACACACGTCACCCATTCGGCTACTGTGTCCCACACACAACATGGCTCATATGTACGTATGTATGTACACACATAAGTAGACACATACATACATACATGCATAGTCATGTACAAAAGCATTTACCATTATTGGACATAGACACTATGTCATTGTAGATAGTACAATCATAAACAGCAATGTTCAGTAATCATCCAAGTCGGGCAAAAATTAACTACCAAGAGTACCGGTAATCCTAATTTTAAAAACTTTAAAAAGCAATGAGAATTCTCACAGTGAGAATTGAAACTCACCTTGCATGGCTGTTATGAGCTTTAGCCAGATCTGGCATATTGCCAATTGCTAGACCCTTATCCTGCAACAGAAGAAAATCGCAGGACATGTTCAATTGCGCAATAAAGAATTAGATCAATTAAATCAATTAATAGTGCGATCACGAAAATCACACATGAAAAAAGAACAAAAATTAAAACTGTGGATTTACATTGCATTACATTTAATGTAATGTTATTCTAATTAAATGAGACACGAGAATCGAAAAGATGTGACATAACCTAACATCACAGTTCTTGCTAATCCTGAATTCATTCAATCGTTTGTTCAGAGAATTTATATAGCACCTCTAGCGATGTCTATTCATAGATGCTCTGAATGGCAAATCCATGGATTTATTATTCAAAGGCAGTTTCATTCTTAAAGATTCTAACCATAATAATTGCCACTTAGCACCTATTCCAACTGAATCACAGACTCTCTCTGAGGCCTTTACAATAATGCACTAGTTATCAATGAAGCAGATTCACAGTCCATTCAAGTCCAAGGGTCAGTCCAAATAGTCGGAAAGGCAGACTAACAAAGACAATTATTTATTTATTTTTATTTTCAAGCATTTATCAAGCACTACTATCTAATGATGGTGCTGAGCAATTGTGCGTGAAGGACTTGCTCAAGGTCCTTGCACAGTAACTGTCCCAAGAGAGGCTCAAACCCATACTCTCCTCATTGCAAGGTGAGCACTCTAATCAGTCAGCTACTGTGTCCAACAATAAAGATAAAGCATGCTGGTACAAAAACATCTTAAGTTCAGAACTCGAAGTCTTTCTGAGGAACTGAACAGATTACTACAGTCATACACTTCAATATCACAGAATAATGAGAAAAATCAATTATAAGTTCAACAGAAAAAAACAAATTTTAGAAATCAGTCATATTTATCTGGATAGCATTTTTTCACTTTCGATGATGTGCTACATAATGATGACATATGTTACCTCTGGATTCATGGATCGCGTGAAATGCTTCAGTCGTGTCAAAATGTCGCCCAGCTTGATTTTATTCTCACAGTTGAGCAGAACACTGAGCAAAGCATGAGTGGCACAAGAATTTGGAATCACCTTCAAGCAGACAAACGAGAAGCAACTCATATCAGTGCTCAACTCATTCTGTGAAGCATCTCCCTTCCTGACAACTCCTTTCCTAGCAACTCGTTTCCTAGCAACTAGTGTCACAGCAACTCATTCCATAACAACACATTTCCTAGCATCGATAAGGAACTCTAAACAAGATGTTAATTGTCTTTGTGTATTAGACCAGTGCTACTTAAACTAAGGTCCGTCGCCTGGTACCGGTCCGCGAATGATTGGTTACCATGCCATGGAATGATAACCAGAATCACAGTTTTGACTGTACTCAAATAAAATATTAAATTTTATACACTATACAAAATGTTTTTATGTTAACTTAACACAATATTATTTAATAATACTTCATGTAGAGTTCATACATAATAAAGTTTTAAACGTGCAACTGCAACAGTACCAAAAGGTGATTCGACTTTACAGGTATGACAGAAACAACATTCCTAGTTCACCATAAAAAAGTCTCACATCCTTGCCTCTATATTGATAATACTAAAACAAACCTGATGAGCAAAAAACATGGAATTTGTAATTTCATCATCGACTACAAATGACTCTTCTTCCTGTGTGACCTTTCTGCGCGACCGACGTTCCTCTATCCAGCGAAACAGGAAGATGAATCCATAGACTGGACTAAAACACATATTCCACGATGAAGACTTTTTAAAAATCCTTTATACTTCTGGAAAAGCAGCAGAAATATTACAATAAGGTAATCGACAGAGAAGAAGAGATAAGAAGAGCAGTTCTTCAGGCAGCCATGGGTATGAAATGTTAGTGACTTCATTTTCTTAGCCTCGGCATATGAGGGAGGGCGGCTAGTTCTCTCCTCGCTGTCTCATCTTCCCACCGACATTGTATGATGCTTAATGCTGAATTTCTGGGCACTCTGTAGCAAAAGTATTTTTATCACATCAATACTTTAAATTTTCTGTTGCCGTTTTGTCCACATCAGCTTTAGATTGCGGTAATCATATTGTAGCTTAAATATCCAACCACCGTAATTACCTTTGTTTCCTTACTTATCCAAGATTCCAACATCACTCAATTTTTATAGATGAAATTTTTTGTTCCTGTGACTCAGTGATAGAAAACTATCAGAATCATTATTCATCTTTACAAAAAACTAAAGCCCGTCAGATGGATGATTATTTCTCACCCTTCAATTGATTTCTGAAGGTCATAGATTTCTTCAACCTGAACTCCTTGAACTCCTGAATAAAAAAGTCCCAAAAAATAGAGATCACAAATTTTAATTTAGCCAATTTTTTAGTAACCAATTACACATCAGCATAGTATTCATGACAGAAGCCAATCTAAATGCTGCGAAATGTGTAAAATTGATGAGCATGCGATCAGTGATGAACCGCTATGTACACCAATTGTTATGTACACCAAAGTGTGGTTAGCAGTTGGTTTTAATAAAGGACATAATTAATTACTTACTTCCCTTTCTAGTTGTCTGAGCATTGTTTACTTACTGATGAGGCTTTTGTTCCAAATAAACTGTAACAATACTTAAGCTAGCATAGGTAGCACTTTTTCAACTTAAAATTCACTAAAGTAATTGTTTTCAAACATTATTATTATTATAAATTGATTTGTAAAGCGCAAGATGATGTAGCTAAATGCACCGTAAATGCGCTTAAGCAGCTGCTAATGAGATGACATAAACAAATGAGTCTTCAATATCCTTCGAAAGTCCTCCAGCGATATTTCAAGATCCTGAAGCACAACATTGTTTAGATACATCCATACACGTGCTTTACACTGGTAAATGGTAAGCAACATTCAGCTTTTCAGAGAAAGTCGAACTTCTATTGCTGATTCAGAAAGATTACGAAAGGAAGCAAATTTCCAGTTGCTGGTATAGAAGCAAACAAGGCAAATCAATGGAGTAAAAACCCAACAGCCTGTAATTTATGGTCAGCATTTGCAACTTAATGCGTACAAACGACAAGGTTACAACACATTAATCTCAGAGAGAAGTGAAAGTAATAATAAACTACACACTAGCTCCAATAATAGTAATAATGCTAATAATAATACTAATACTACTAATAATAATAACATTTAAACTTGAATCATGTCCCAATGCCTATCTAAGGTAATTTAAAATACTTGCTTTCCAATATGAGAAAGAAACATTATTTACCAAAGTCTTCAACCAAAAGAGTGAACAGTCCTGTAATTAAAACCAATATAATTCATTAATGACCATTCCTTAATACTTCGTCTCATCGATATTTATTGTTGGAAACTATACATATGAAATGCATAAACATTTTTATTGCAAGTTTTATCACACTATTTTCGTGAAACATTCACGAAATTACAGAAGATCTGCAAATGATGGATTGCGGTGCATGGCCAATAAAACCGCCGACAATACAGTCAACAAAACCGGAGTGTTCCATAACTTTAGTCCACTTAGTCAATGCGCTCTGTTACACAACGAAGTAGGGTGAAGTCAAAACCATACTCCGATTAGTAGTGGACCACTATCCTTGACGCTATTGTCCAGCGCAGCTTATAGGACACCTTATTAAACGTTACCAGTCAACAATTGCTCTGGTCGTGCCGAGTTTCAGGACAGGCCGGTCGAGATTATCGTGGGTGGACTACCCCGGCTTTTAGGGATAATAAAACAAGCTGACATCCACGTACGCCAAAATTCCTGCAACTTACCAGGATCACTCTCTAGCTCCAACCAGCCTTTATTCATTGTTGAAACCCTTATGCAATGCACAATGTTATAAACAAACAGCGATTTTTCAATGTTTTCATCGCCACCAACGATATCCTATACCGGAAACATGCGCAACGAAACTAGGTAAAGCTAGGTAGTAAGTAAGTAATTGAGTCAGATAGTCTATTACTCCAAAAGGCAGCCAGCTATCGACATTTTCTTATCCTCGACATGTACAAGCTGTTGGCCACAAGAGGGCGAAGTAGCGTGAGTGCACAGGAGTAGTGGATTGGTTTAACCGTAAATGACTGGCAGAAATAGGCCTATAGGATTCGAAGTTGTAGGCAAGTCATATTAGATCTTTTAGGGTCTTAGACTAAGTGAAGTATTTTGTTCTCTTTATTCAGGTTTTTTTAGCCATTAAAGAGATTTGAAAATAGCAATAACACAACCAGAGCACATTGGCCTAGGGGTCATCCATAAAGGACGTCGGCACTGAGGGGGTCATTCAACTGCGGACAAATGGCAGGGGGTTATGACCAGTGCGGACATCTGCATCTAAGTTTCTAAATTTGAGTTTTTTAAACACCTGCTTGTTTCAACCTGCCCCGGGATACGAAAAGATAGTGAGATGATTGCCTAAAACCTCATGCTGTGTAGCATGTACTGATGGACATTTAAGTAAGGTGATTTAAAATAAGATAGAACTGGTAGCTTATTAATGACGTTAGTCACAATTTTGGTGTTTCGTTCACTGGCTTTGGCATGCGGATGTCCGCAAAGAGGAGGGTAAGGGCAAATGCTGACAAGAGGGAGGAAGGGGTCCAAAGTAGGTCATATTTTGCAGACATCCTAATACGGACTACCCTTATTGTGATGTTCAGAAGTTCTAGTGACACCACATGAATGATCGAGCTGCATAATTATTGCAGACGGTTTAGTGGTACCTGTGTTCACAAAAAGGAAATTACATCTGCCAGTTTTGAAAAAAACTGTTTAATTAACAAAATAGTTTTCTTCTGTTTTTATTATTTTTCGATGCAACATATTAAGCAGAACTACATGTACAAGTGTGAACCGCTGTTGAGGAGTTTTCACTGAAACAGGCTAAGATAACTATCTACATGTATTTACATAACATCATGAACCCTACAACCCAATGCATACATAACATCCTACAGCAACTAACATGTACAATTACAACACTTCATTAATATCAGGTGATTCAAGTGTCACTTATGGCTACACTTCACGGCATCAAAAAAGACAGTTGACGTTGTACCAGTATTTTTGGGTGGAAGCCAATTACTTTATTATTATTTCTGTACTTATTGATCACCACAATTGAATGACTACACATCCACAATGGTGTTCAACAACTGTGTGCAAAGGCTTTGGCAACCACTGGACATCGATATTTGAACAACCGCCCACATACAATACAGCACTTGTGAATAGGCTGGCATGCTGTGCCTAGCTTTAGAAATTTGGAGTTAATGATTACAAGCAAGGCTCCTAAACAGTTGAGGCCTGGACCTGCACACAGAACATAGGGTGGTTGGTAATTGATCAAACCAGTTTCGCACAAAACCATATGTGGACCCCCACAAAACATTTTTTAAATTTGCCTAAAAAGAGTTAAGTAACTGGGACAAAATCACAGGGGTCACCAGTTTTCTTTAAAAAGACTAATTAAATCAGATGTGAATGACTGGGCAGTGCAAGCGAAACCATCCATACAACAAAACTACTTCCATGCTCCAGTGGTTGGAATCAGTGACTGAAATCTAATCCAATGACTTCTATAGTGACGTCATAATAATGCATAAGTCATCTATTCATAGTAAGAGCCAAGCAAAATTCTATTAAAAAATCATAATACTTGGAGAAACATATTTTCGGTGCATTTTGCACTTAACAAATCGACATAATAATACTGATATATACTAACAATAATAATGAGGAAATCCCATCTGCCTCTCCAGAATATTACCACCACTCTCTGAGCCCACATAATAATAATAATAATAATAATAATAATAATAACAATAATAATCCAACGCTTTAACACCATTGCCGTACAAGGCACTTTTGCCCCTCCGGATTTCAACAAGTTCCACCCATCCCAGAATGTTTTTTTTTGTATTCTCCGGATAA
Organism: Allolobophora icterica; assembly: GCA_963556255.1. Classification (NCBI taxonomy): domain Eukaryota; kingdom Metazoa; phylum Annelida; class Clitellata; order Crassiclitellata; family Lumbricidae; genus Allolobophora; species Allolobophora icterica. The sequence continues at coordinate 14,458,464 of OY744609.1, read as the reverse complement.
ATTTGAAGGATCCGAGGTACTTCGAAGCAAAAAAAAATAATAATCTGTTGCAGAAGCTAGCTTCTCCATTGGCCTCAGCAGCACCATTATCATAAGGTATCAATTGACGGTCATTTTAAGAGAAACTGAAGTCAGAATTCGTAAACCGTTCGAGAAGCTCTGACAAAATCAAAAACGTCAGAGAAACCAGAAGTCGAGCTATAATGTGGGTGAGCAAATAAATTAAATGAATATAATTGCAGAAACAAGAACGAGTAATAGAGAACTACAATAAGCAATTATTCTGCTTTTGTTTTCCATCAAATGTAATTTTAGGTATACCAGGGACATAGTACTTTGGATCAAATGGCACCAAAGTATAACACAGATAGAACGGCCATATTACAACTAAAATTTAGACTACTTAAGCAACCAAATGCTTGGCTCTCAATTAGCTTATCACCCCAGAAGCCAATCGCAAAACACAATGCAGTTTCACCAATTAACTCTTCTGTATGAATAGAAAATTATTGTTCCATGATGATCAATAACAACGTTAAGCCGAGCTTTTCTTGTACGCCCTCAGTTTCACTCCAAGGACGCTAGCTGTGACACCTGATCCTTCTCAGATGCCAACAAAAATTTTGCTAAGGTTCTGATCAAATTTTGGAAGGAAGATATAAGAAACTATTTATTCTCATGAATGTTTTCTTTTGGCATGAATCTCTCGGTCAATTCAAATGGCTGCCCAGATGTGGCTTAAGCAACAACTGCAGTGGAGCATGACAGATGACCTTCCAAGCCCCAACAGAAAGAGATGATGGCAAGGTCACAAAGATACGAATTCAGAACATGAGTTTCTTCACCAAACCTGAAATGCACAATAAGAAGCACATTAGGAGTAGGTCAAAACAATAAACCAAGTACACTTTTCAATTATTACATAAAATGTGCCAATACGCTTCTCGTAGAAACAAGATAAAAACGAATTCAGACACACAACAGCTGGCAATGAAGAGAGCTTAAATTTTAATTTAAAAATAAAATAACAAAGCCTTCCACATAACATGACTCTGTAGGCATAAGCCAACACTTCATCAAGACAGCTATGCCTAAATCCTCAACCCATAATTAATTAATTAAATAATTAAGGCAAGCCATGTGTCGAACTGTTTGATCCTCAACATCTTCACCAGTAAAACGAGAACATGAAATCTGGGATGCTTCATTTCTCAACCCATCATCCCTTGTAATCATGTTCCCATAAATTTTGAATTACAATTAGTAATAAAATTATTTATTGTTGTTACTGTATATTTCATATATTTTACCAAAGCTACAAATGATCCATTAGGCCTTATGAAAGATTAAAATACAACAATCCTCGGATATGCATACAACTAGGATGGTTTGGTTGTATGGGAAGAATTCACGCCAGTGGACTGAATCCCACGCAATGCATGCATTACATGCACTGTGTGGGATTCAAAAAGAAGCAAAGAAAGAACACACCATGCTGGATAAACAATATGCGCATATGCGAGGTATTTAGTTATGTTAACTTGCGGTTTATAAATTTTCATATAATAATACTGACAAATGATTGAAAAGAATGGAGATCATTTAGTTGCATCCATTGCTGCCAAATGGCTGGCAGCAGGGACTGATAATGATGCCAAGATATATACGATACATATATGTATCTATCTATATATATATACACATATAATAGATAGATAAATAGATACATAGATAGAGAGATAAAACATGAGCCTCCAAAATGAAGAACCGTTGAGTCAACAAACTGTTTAACAGAACACCCGTCCCAACTCTTACGTGTCTCTCCATTCTCCTGTTTCCGTTTAAGGCTCTTTTTCGTTGATGCATTGTGCTTGCCATGTTTCATTGAAGCTGGAAGAGGCAGTTGCGAGCCAGTGGTTGGAGCCGGTGGGTTGCTGAAGTAGCTCATCTGTAAAGCCTACAGTATGCAACAGAAAACCAGTCAAAAGTCCATGCAATTATAATCATAAATGCATATTAATATAGTATAGCACCTCTTCAAAAACTCATAAGGGCTCTCTACCTGTGACAACACAAGAACAAGATTCAAAAGTGCTGTCCTCAACTGCTGGCAAAATACAGGTACAGAAACGAAAAGAAGCTCGTGTTGCAGATTGTGTGGCACCCTGTTTCGGAAGGATGGCCCAACCACAGCAAATATACCATGTTACAATTATATGGAACAGTGAGACAGGAACAACCAATCACCTCGTGCTGCAGAACAAATAGATCTGCAATCAGGTACAGATGAAACTAAAATATAGAACTCTTTTAATACTCAGAAAGTAACTCATTAATACTTACAAAGTAACTCCTTAATACTCACAAAGTAACTCCTTAATACTAATAAGGGATGGAGCACAACCATCCAGGCAGTTATGCATCAGCATGAGGATTTATGGGTCATTATCCGAAATGTTACAAATTTCGTCTCCGAAAAACAAAAAAATTTTTTTCCCCAAAATTGGTTGCAAGTGTATTTTTTAGTCATGTACATAGTTAAATTTAACTAATTTGAAAGAAATCCACTATATTTTTAATCATAAGTTAATTTTTTTCAGAAATTATAAAGTCAAAACTCCTCTTTTTTCATTGAAATCCGCCCTTTTTGTGTAATCATATTTAATCACAGGAAAATGAAATATTCCTCTGGTGCTTATAAAATGGCAATTTCTTAAAAGTAGATGATGCCAGCATTAAATAGGAATACAATAGGCATTTCCTTCACATAATATGTTACTCTGGTGTCAAGAAATTAAGACATTTTTCTAAATTATTTTTAAAAAAGAAATATAATTTTCAGCTGCAGAAAAAAATCTCTGCAGCATTAGCTATAACTGTATGTTATATGCATTAGATACAAGTTGAACAACATTTTAAGAGTTGATAGTAAATTCTAATTACTTGCAATTTATTTTTATATCAAATAATTCACAAACAATACAAGTAATTCACTCTGAGCAATGCGTCATTACCATCCGAGACAAGATGCGACTGTCATGAGAAAATAGCAAAAATCTGATGAATTCGGATGGTAATGATGAAAAACAACCGCGAATGGTAATGACAAAATGATGATATTTAAAACAGCCGTCAAACATTTTCACATGAATTACTCCATCAGATAAGTAATTTCAATCAGCTCAACAAAAGCGACAAATAAAATAAGTTGTCAATGTTGTAATGTACCTAAACCAGGAAATACAACACTAGATGGTAATGAAGCAGAAATTTACTTTTCTTGTAATTTGGAACACACAAACTGAAATTAAAAATAAAATATTAGGAATTTCAACACAAATCTGTGTGATTCCATTAATAGTTGACAATATCTCGTTCTTGATGTTTTTCTTTTAGTAAGTAAGCACATTCTGTAAAAGTTATAGGCTTCCCAAAAATTGGGATGGCTATGATGCTTATTTCTATGGACAAGCTTAATTGGTCCAAAAAGAAATAAATATTATGAAAATGAGTCTAAATGTTTTATTATTGCATATGCTAGCTACTAATTAATCAAAATAATATACCTTTGTTACAGGTTGTAATGGAATAAATTTGCGTAAAAGCTTAATTTACTGCATTGTACACCATCTCGGACATTGGATGGTAATGATATTTTGTATACATTTAGTAATTTTTTTCAAAATTTCCTAAATCTAGCAGCTAAAACAATGATGGGAAATGTTAATCTGCTCATTCTTTGAAGGATAGGCAAAAAAAATTTGAAGAAATTATCGAAAAACTCAAAAAACCAGCATGGGACATCGATTCTGCACTTTTCGGATAATGACCCTTATACAGTCTACATACTACTAGGCAGCATTAACTTTAGGCAAGCAATTTAAAAAAATTGATTTAATTTCATAAATGAAATTGAGCGAATAATCAAGTGATAGAAGGCATGGTTTGCACTTACCTCTGATGCTGTGCAACGTTTCAATGGGTTCAACTGAAGAGTTTTTTCAATAAGCGCTAACAGATCATCGTTTGCTGCAGTGAAAACATGACACATCGGCACAGACGGAAATGTCTTGAACAATATGTAGCTTGGTAACGTTGTCACACCCTGTAAAAAAAACAACTGTCATTGTCAATACACCCACTCTGCACTTCAAGGCAAGCGCTCAATCAGAAACTTCTAGCACAAGATACAGCATATGCCAGTTGCGATACGATCATAAAACAAAATAGCAGCAACATGAGCCAAGATTAACAGTAAAAGCATCACAGTGGAAAACGAAAGTGTTCTTACTTGCCACGTGTCCTCCGTGGGATTTCCAAGCAACTCAAATATCTTGGTCAGCTGGTCAAGATCACTTTCACCAGGAAAGAGAGGATTCTAAAGTAGACAGAAGTAGAACACAGTTTAACAGAATTTAAAGTAACTTCAATTGGTGAGTGAGGATAATGCTTGGTGTAGTTTATTACCTATGTCAGTGCATAGGTAATAAACTACACCAATAATGATCCTCTCTCACCATCATCTTCATTAGCAGCAGCAGCAGCATGCCTCTCTGTGAAGCAAAGCCATTTTCATGACACTGTCAACTATCCCGGTCCTGGGTTCATCTCCAGGCTGTGTGCAGCCCAAAGTTCAGCAAGTCGTGAACCATTCCAAGAGATGTTTTATAAGTTTGATAGTATTGTATAGCATATTGCTACTTATTGCAGCATGAAAATGTACTGCTGAAAGTTACTAGGAAGGTACAAAGCAATTTCTATATTATTCCATGAATGCTATTTGTTAGGTATTTTGAACCACTTGGGTCTGTCAATTGAAATGGCTGAAGAGAGACAACATACTGTCTAGCAGAACATTTTCAGATATGATCACAGTATACAGCAAAGGCCTTTCTTAATTAATCTCATTGGGAAATGTCTATAGCGCCTTTAATCATTATGCAAAAGACATCAATCAATGGCTTCTTGGACTCAAAACTGCACTCCTAAGCCACAATCTACACGATACAACCAGTCCAGGTCTGTGCAGCCCAGGACACAAAGACGGCTATGTATGATAAACAATGCAAAAAAGCTGAGACTTCAATGGCAAGCAGCCAACCCACAAGTACATCATTTGGCCATTGGCCTTCAGATAACTGACTTGTACAAAATAACCAACTAATAAATATTCTACCAAATTTTCTAACTAACAAGTTTAACAAACTAATTGATGTACGTTTGGTTACCCGTAGAAGTAGTTCCGCAAGTATGCATCCAGTTGCCCAAATGTCGATTCCAGTGGCATAGTTCCTAGCACCAAACAACAACTCCGGAGCGCGATACCATCTACGGAAAGCAACCAGTTACACATAGATCTTAGATCTTATTTCCATTTGGATCCTAAAAACATTTGTAGCACTCCAAATCGGTGTCCAAAATCCTACAAGGCAAACTATTAGGACACAGTATCTGCCTATGGCACACCTACATCTACTTCTGTGAAAAAGGTGCTATATAAATCTTTTCGATGCACATATCCACAAATTCTTACTCTTCCTACTCTTGATCTTGTTCTGTGAATGTCCCTTTTGTAACAACTCCAATGAAAACTGAATAGCCTCTCAGAACAGAAAAAGTCTCCCTCTTCTCACCTGTTAATTGGACTATTTATACAAGTTGATGCTGTTGATACAAGCAAGGCCTTCTTGTTTGAGATGGTTTCAAAGGCTAAGGGATAGAAACAATGGGCTGGTATGACGTCTTTATATTTCACATCCCTTCCTCTGGGTTGCAATTGCAGTAACAGTGTCAATATCCCAGTGACAATACTCTCAGTGACTTTTGCATGGTAAGAATTTGCCAGTGTGTTACCAACCACCTGCCAATGGTTATTCCTCTCATGAAAAACCAGCTCTTGATCCAGATATTTGAAATAATTTGTACAAATCAAATCAAAACATGAACAACTTACAATGATAAAAACAACAAACTCACTAGTACTCAAATGTCTGTACACGAAATTATTACAAGCCACTTAAATATACGTACCTTGTAACTACTTGATGTGTGTATATCCGATTTGGTGAGCCATAGAACTTTGCCAGACCAAAATCTCCAATTTTTAATACTCCGTGTTCGTTGATAAGGAGATTGTTTGGTTTCAGATCCTGAAAGGGTATAAACGGAAAAGTGCAGACACTAACTAGCCTCTGAAATCGATTAGTCTTCATTTCATTTGATCTATTGACTTTCTTTCTTGCGTGTTTTTAATTTTTACCCTATATGGACAATGTAGAGAAACAATAGTACATATTCTTTCCTACTCTCATGGCTGCTTAAACCTAAAACAAAACAAAAGTTTTTCATTTGCCATCTGTGTAGTTGAAATTTTTTCATTTCCCATTGTGCATTTCAGATGTCAACATAAAAAATCTTGATTGAGCAGATGCCAATCTACATTCTGTCTCTATTCATCGGAAAATGCCGTCATGAATTCTGTTATAAGGAACTAGGTGACCGTGTTGGTGGGACATGTTGTCCCTTCTGGTCTAACCTTTGGATGCCTACTAATACTATTTTTGAGTGACTGAAATATCAATTCTTATTATTACTGGTAATCAGTTCAATAAACTGATTGATTGATTGAAACACACACACACCCACCCACCCACCCACGCACGCACGCACACAAACACAGATATAACCATTTTTACTAACCCTGTGCAGAATCCAAAGTGCATGGAGATATTCTAAGCCGAGAAAAGTCTGCAGAATGTACGATTTGATGTGAGCTAACGTTAGTATAATGGTCATGTCTTTGATAATTACCTAAAGAAAAAACAGAAAATCGTATATTTTCCATAAAATGTTGGAATCGAGTCAAGTCACAGAGCAATCAAACAAAAGAAGAAAAAGAAGCAATATACACTCATTTGGCAAAAAACAATGTGGCACATACGATATATTTTAAAGAAACATATTAACTACTTGGCCATAATCAATGATGCGACTTTTTCAGTGGCAAATCAGTACAGCATGCAACCTGAACATTCAACACCAAATAATACGACATACATGACGCATGTATAATATGTACAAATGTACATATTTACATGTATTACCTAAATCACCAAATCCAGAAGACAACACAGTTAATTACCGCTAATTTAATGGAGATTAGAGTTGATCTGTGTTACTGAAGACAGTATTTCTTGTTATAAACTGATAATTGGTAAACTTGCACAAGGCAAACGAACGCTTATTGATAAATGTATAAGAAAACCAGTCTTCACAGTAGAACAATTAACACCAAAAGAATGTCCTCTCTACATTTTAGTAAAAGCACTAATTACAGATGCAGTCAGTCAATTTGTGCCACAGAATGAGAAGCAGCATCTTCATTTCTGTAAAATTACAGGTTAGCATTTTGTGGCAAAATGAATACCTCCATCATATACATATAAAATATGATTCACATGTACATAATAATTGGAAATTTCTATTAAATTTACCAACTTCGAGATCTGTATCCATAAAGTCGTACACAATGCTGATATTTGACCGATGCCCAAAAACATCAAGCAGCTGGCAAAACAATACAACAGTTAAAAGTTAGGAGTCATTATGCTTAACAAGCAAAATATATGAACACAAATATCACTGTACTTTATATTACCAACCTCTCAAAGCTCAGAACTGCACAAACAAACATAAGACACAGCACTGATGGCACTAAGCGTTTGTCAGTGAGTTCAAGGCCCTGTCACACTGAAACACGATAACTATCTCAGGTGGTTCAAATCCATACTTTTCATGTTACAAGCCAAAGACTCTAGAAATGAAATATTGTGACTTGAAACTGAAATATTCACATTCACTTTTTAACTAAGCGCAAATAGCAGTGGCCAAAAACTGAACAGATAAGAATCCAATTCACAATTCAAAGACCAAAACATGAACAGATCCCAAATATATTAATAACAATCTATTCCATCAATCATTTATGAAATAATCCTTACATACAATTAGTTAGTTAGTTAATTATCTTAACAGCTCAACCTTTTGCAAAGACCTGTGCAAAATTGCAACATCATAGGTGCACTTACTCAAGAGGTTGATAAAATCGTTTACTCTTGAGGGAACCCCCCAAAATGCCTGACTGGGGCTAGAACAAGGGTTACACATAACTGTCATACAAAGGGTTAGCACAGCACTTCTGAGATACCTTACAAAAGCACTGCTTACACTATCCTAACTGATATTAAAGTCATAAGAACAAAAAGTTCAAAAGTAAACAAACAATGTTCGCATAACTAGAAGGGTTCCCAGCAGTGTGTTCCCACACACACATTGATGCAATAACGTCTACACAAAAGGGTACAGGACTAACAACTAAGACGCATTTCATTTTACCATTCTCTGGTTCAGTTTGCACTTCCCCTCCTAAACATGCCTCGATGATGAGGTGTAACAACGAAGATGAAGAAGATGATGATCATGCTGGTAAGAAGCACGCTCACCCCAATGACATTTGGATGATTCAGTTCCTGTAACAGTTTGATTTCTCGTAAGGCTGTTCTGTTTATACCATCCGCAGCATCTATTTTCGTTCCTATCTTAATCTATCACAAAAGACATAAATCATAAAGTACATACACTAACAAAACTTCATTAATGACATAGAAAACAACAATTCCAGGCAATTTCTGGATAGTAATTAAGAAAAGCCCTTCAAACTCAGAAGATATTCTCAGCTTCTTATTGATAGCTCCATGCATGGTAAACAGTAATTCCCAAAAACCACTGGATTGCTCTTACCAATTATTTTTCTTTACCATCACCATTAAAGACAACTTTTAAGCACCGTACACTCATACAGAATGTCGGTTTATAAGGAGGTAGGCACAGAACATTATCCTGCTCGCAGAAGAAAATCCATGTTACTTTTTATGACTTTTGTACACACCTTTATTCACATTTACTATCCAGTCTGATCTAACCCAGTGATATCGGAGGTCGACACTGCAGACATAAACATAGCCATACAAATGATAGGACACATTTATAACTCCCAACTTGCATTGACGTTCATTGACACACCACAAACGCATTGCTGAATGAGCACCAGGTGGCTTGGAATCATAATTACTAGCCCGGTTCATGCTGCTTAACTCAACTGCAGCTGATAGTGTCAGATTCACAGTGAAAAGCTGCCATCAAATAAATACATATTTACGCACAACAAAACATATCAAGCTGAGTGACATTAGGGATATTTACCTTCTTAACAGCGACTATTTTGTCATTGTTACATCGATCCTTGGCTTTGTACACAGTGGCAAACTGCAAGATGTCAAAAACCACAGATCATTAGAATACTGTCACATCATCTGGTATACAGCTGCAGATAACTTCTGAAACAGTCTGCCTAGCAGTCTGCATGCATCAAAGACTTCAGCATGAAACTATCTGAAACTCTGAATATATAGACAAGTCCAATTTTGGATGCCACAGCTTCAATTCTGCATTAGTATTTCAACAGGAACCCCATAAGCTACCGATTCAGGTGTTCATCTCAAACTGCCTTTACCGCTAATACATGCAGATTGTCATTGTTACTGATTATCGCTGAGATTCTAACAGCAAATACTTTACTCATGGTATGCACAGGAAAAATCATATACACAAGTAAATGAGTCCAGACAGGATAAATATTTTGAATTTTAGTTTAAATTAAGCGCAAGTATTTGTATAGTTTCAGTTTTATAGAAACTCATTCAAAATTCGAGGACCCTGGTTTCGATGCAAGATACGTTCGTTGTTAATACGGGGTTGCCTGTCGGGACCAGTATACCGCCAACAGCTTTCAACTGATCAGTCAAGTTAAAGCAACACAGACTAACTGCAACGTTCTGTCAAGCATTGCTGTATGGTTAAGTAAAACAAATACACTGGACTTATTCTACTTTCTTTCATGACTGTGTTATTTAATAATTTTGGTTTTGCTTACGGGGGAAGCACTCTATTACCTCTTCTAACATGTCTTCCGAAGTCATGAAAATTGTGCATCTTGACTACATGGCTCTGTCGAAAGACTGCAATCTAGGAACAAGATTTTTTTAGAAGTAAACAGAGTGATGCCTTGTGTATTATGATACATTTTCGTTTAGTGAAGAAAACTGGATGGCACATCGCACCCCCGGAACATTAACATGAGATTCATAGCGAAATAATAATATGGATACTAAAGCAGAAAAGTAATGTAATGTCAGTTTCTTAGTTGAATGATGTAATATTAGTTATATAATAGTAGTTAACATTCTAACATTATTCAGCAGAGAAACATCTTAACCATCTTAACAATAATTAGCTGTGACCATGTCTGTGAAGACTAGCAAATAGGGCTCTGGGAATGAAGTTTCTATCATTCCTGCTCGAGAGTACGAACTGGTGAGAACGAGGACGAAGATTATGGTTCCTCTAAGCGACTGGATAAAGGCGCTATAGAAGTTTCTGGACTAGATTGGGGTATTCTTGTTACCAGTTCAGCTGGATCCATCAGGATCCCGAAACGCACAACTGCCTACACCATCTCCACACTGAAGATTTTAATGGAAAAGGGATGCGGACTTAACAAGCTTTCAGCAGATGTTTAGCAAGAGAGCTTGTATTGGCGCACTTGGATACCGATTAGCAGGCAAATCGTTAAGAGAACCAAACTCATCATTTTATTTCATTTAACTTGCCTGGCCTTCACCAAGAAACTCGATCTTTTCGTATCGTTTTAGTTTGTCTTCGTCCATATTCATAACCAAAATTTGGATGCTAACGGGAAATGCAGCTGCTGTAAATAATTGTAACAAATAATTTCACTATCGCCGCCGAAAGTCTGCAATTACCACTCAGCAGCAATCGCCAACCTGAACGACTACATATTATATTTATATAGATGCAGTACTTGGTTACGTCATTGAAACGCCCCAGACCATTGCTTTATATGCAGCCACACTATAAATGTAAATGTAACTCTCCGAAATTTCTCAGCGTGACACAAAAGCCACAATAGAGAGCGTCGGTGAATAAACTATTCACCGACGCTATATCAAATCAAGTCCGCAAGAGGATGAGCAAACTTGTGGAGATCGTTTGGAAGATCATTCCAAAGAACCGATGCAGCATAGACTAAGGAGCGGTTGCAGAATTTCAGAGAGGAGGTGACTGGACGCCGAGATAGAAAAAGATATGATGATGAGCGAGTAGACCCAGGCGGTTGGATGGTGAATAGCTGGCGAATGTGAGAAGGTTGAGAGGTTTGAAGGGCGTTGTAGGTAGGCCTCTTGAGAAGCGCTATATAAATTTTCAGAATGAATGAAAGGTAAGAGCTCAGTAATGCCGCTCACCTACCGTCATCTGTCTCAGGCTCATCTACTAATGATATCTCAGGTTTTCCACTCCAAATTGAAATCTCGATCACCTCTTGAAGAATTCCTACCCTAATCCATCCGATCCTACACCCTCCAAGCTTTCTCGTCCTCAACAAAACCAACTTTAGCAGCTGCTCTGCCACCTCTCTCTGGTCTCCCCGGCAGCCGGACTCGGAACTCCACTGGACATCTCTGGACGACCCAACTGTCACGACGCAGCGCTCGTGGATAAGCTGATGCCCTACGCTTATATCTTAATAGTAGTGCTTTAGAAATCTGGAGCTTACAGTTACGATCAGCTTTGCAGTAGCGCTTTAGAAATTTGGAGTTTACGATTACGATTGCTACCTTGATGGGTAATCTTAAACTTGATTACTTACTTACAGTAATGGTTTAATGCGCTACAAAAACAATTCTGTGGTATTAATAATATGAGGTTTTTCTTCAGGCTCAACCGAGAGCACTCTAATTACAAATGGCGACAAAAGAGTTGCGATTTCCTTCTTTGAAATAAACAATTATATTGTGATGACGTGAAGTTCTGTTTTGCATGAGTTTATGGGTTTAAAGAAATTTGGAGTATTGCACTAATAGGTATGCAATTGCTGTGACGCATGCAAGTATTTCGCTATCTATTCGGTTGCCGCTTAAACAAGTACTGCAGAAGTCGAGACTTCTGGAATTGCCAGACACTAGTTGATTGCCACTGGAAAGGATTAAGAATGTTCCTAGCCTCGGCAGAGATAAGCGGGTTTAATCTGTGCAGTAAATATTCGCACCACAGTTATATTCCAGGTTATGATGACTGCAAATATAATGATACATCTGGCTTGTTGTTGGGTCTTAGTGGTAGATCTTGATTCTTTTCAAGTCGAGTCTTTCAATACAGACTTGGGTAAAGGTTTACGGTGGCGCGGTCACAATCTCGCATAACATAAACATCATGGCCACCCAAGAATAGGAGAAAATAGAGTGCTACTAGTCTCGTAACCTACCTCTGCTCAAGTTAGTAAGTAAGTAATGGTGACCACAATAATTGACACAAAATTGACACAATATTTGATAATTTGAAAACTAGTAATGGCGACCACAATAAGTGACACAATATTTTACTGAAAAATTGACACAATATTTGATAATTTTAAAACGAACTCAATATAAACGTAAGATATAAACGTCAGAAATGAACTGTTATTGCATTATATAGATATTCAAAACTTCTTGGTGCAGCTGTGCTGCTTTTAAAATGTCACCAACAGCTGCTATTACCGTTCATGCCATTACACGTTTACTTCTTCAGAACAATATGTAAAAGTTAGTAAGCTTGAACTGTGTTGCTACAAGTTTGTTCGAAAAAGATAGTTGAAGCGTAAGTTCTTGAGTGGTTCGGTTATAGGAAGTATAACTGAGCATAATTTCCGTCATATGTTTTAGCGCAACACATCATTCACTTTATTAAGTACTGGGTATTTACTTACATAATTATTGTGTTCATGAATCATTACTTACTTACTAACTTGAGCGCATGTAGGCTACGACAGTCGTAGCACTCTATTCTATCCAATTCTGGGGCGGCCAAGATGTCTGACATGTCAACGGTTGCGACCTCGCCACCATAAACCTTTACCCAGACCTGCAGTCACTGCGTACAGAGTTAGTAAATTTAAAAGCCAAGGAATACGTGTTTTGAAAAATCCTATGTGAAGTTGTCACAGAATCAAAACCGTCTTCAGCAGGTGTGAACTCTGATACAAGTTCAAAAGGTCTCAGTTTTTGTAGATTTCCTTCAAGTTCCTATTTAAAGCAGATTTTGCAACATTCCCATATTAAAGAGCCTTAAAGTGTATGTTTTAGTTGTTATATTTCAGCCTAAACACCCCCACCACCAATGTTTTACATTGTTTTATGCTAAAAGTAAAGGAATGAAGAGCAGTGCACTATATAATATGTCTCCTTTACCTAAGATTATTTTGCATTAATTATGAAATCCTTAACTTCACATCTTTTCTTTCAGCATGCTTCAGCTTTAACTGTTTACTTACTTACGTGTTTACTTATCGTAATAGTAATTGTAATTACGACAATTTATATCGCACGGTTGGTAGCAAGCTACTTCTAGGATGCTTCACACAAACACACGCACTCTATCTACAGTCGGCTGTCTACAGTTATCATAGCTTAACTTTTGCTTTTGCTTACTTATTGGATTTGGAGTGGGCTTCTGCAACAAATTCTGCTTTCATTTTAAGCGACAGTTATGCTGTGATTTATGCCTATTACATTATGATAACAGCACTATGGAAGTCATTAGATTAGATTTTTCGACAATTTTTATAGCAATGTTGTTTGATATTTTTGGTAAGCCTCACAAGATACTGTGGCTTATCAGTAGTGTGTGCAGCTGCTGCAGTCTTTGTTTTTGTTCAGGCATATATGCAAAGCATGAAAGCCGATCAGGAACGAGTCAGCAAACTGCTGACTGATACTGTGACGTTACTGTGCAAGAATGGACTGATTTACAAAGACGAAATAAAGATACAAGGATTGCTTGGTATTACACTCGACAAGAACGACGTCTTTATAGTTCACATTAACGAGACGATCACTTCCAAGGATGGCTCATCGGATGGTGCTGGGAAGAAGGGCCCAACGCCAGGGGTCCCAGTTGTCGATCTGACTAGAATCGCAGACACTCCGATGATTCCTGCGCAACAGCTGCGTGGAATGGGTGGACTGGTGCCTGGAATGCCTTCGTCTTTAGGAGGTGGAGGGATGGGGTCTCGAAAGCAACGGCCGGTGATGCAACAGATGATGCCTCGGGGTCAGTACATGCCGGTGCCAAGGTTTCGAATGGGAATGCCACAACACTCTCCGGCGAGCTTGCAGGCCGCTATGGCATCTCAGATGAACAATCACATGATGTATTCACGGCAGCCAGGAGCCCACCCGGGAATGGCTCAGGTGAGACACCGGATGCAGCAAGCGCCGCCTCACCTGGTGACGCCTAGACGCCAGCAGATGCAGCAGCCTACAGCCACAGTTTCCATCGATGATGACGAGGATGTTGTCATCATTGGAACCGGTCACGAGGAACCGAGTCCCAACTGGAACTCACCAGTTAGAAGAAGCCAACAGGGTCGGTCCAACAGTCAGCAGATGGGCAATTCGTCTCATGCCAAGTCAACAACCAGTATTTCACTGTCCAACACGGTTACACCAATTGCACCGGCCGTCAGCGCTGGAGCGTCGTCATCGGCCGAGGTTGACCAAATCCCGATAACAGTGACACTTAGCGAAAATACTCTCGAAGAAGCAAACGAGATGGAAATATCGCTTCACGAGGGAGATAAGGATGGCGAGAGTCATACAAAGCTTGTTCAAATACTGGACGAAGCAGGCCAATGTGCATCCGACGAAACTGTGCCAGTGACGGCCGCCGCTATGCTTATCGAGCCGAACGACAGCGTGTCTGACGGAGATGCTGATCACGCACAATCTACTCCAGAAGCAGATGCAGTCAGCGAGCAGTTGCCATGTGATACGGCACTCAAGGACGATGGAGTCCCGAATGAAGAGTCGCCGAAGCTGATGGTAGATGCGAAAGTAGATCCAGACTTAGCATTTGAGGATCATTTATCATCTGGTGAAAGTGGGAGACTAAATTCAACTGAAGCAAATGGCAAGAGTTCTGGAGCTACTTCTTCAAAACCTCTGTTAAGTGAACAGGGAGACAAGTCAGCTGACGAAAGTGGTGATGTTGTTTTGCCAGTTGTCTATACAGATATTGCAGAGCCACTACTGGTATGTAACGCTTGTTTCGTCTGACTATTTTATTATGTCGTATTCAGCTCGGTGCATGTATAATTGTATATATGTCTACTGTGTTTGTTCGTATATTGTTACATGTATATGTGTATTTATTGAACTAATCATCTTTGACATGGCATTGTCATTTTAAGTAAACATGATCAGGCAATGTATTTGTTGATGAAAGTATATGCATGTAAGTAATAAATGTAAGTAAGTACATAAATATGTATGCTTTTATGTATCAAGACACATAATATAATATCTCTCAAAAATGTGACACATGGCTATATACTATAGTTCAAAACCAGCCCACGTTAAGGTAATTTGAAAACACACTAATTTGTCAAGTTCTTTTGTGTGATTTGATACGAGTCTTATTCTTTCTAAAGCTTAATTGAACACTGCTTAAATACACATGCCTGGTTTCTAGCTGCACGTCTTGTTAGTAATTGTGCCGTAGTGATGCGCTGTTTAACTCATACGGAGAGTGTGGTTAATTCGGCTTTGAAATTCATGAATTTCCTTAACTTGTTGCAGAGTAACATTAATTTGCTGTTGATTTGTTTCAGTTTGGTGACAGTCAGGTAACTGACATGGACATACAGACTCTGGGTTTTGACATACTGACAGAAGATGATCACGATGTCGCCCATTCTTCATCGCAATTAACTCCTTGGATATGTAAGTCGCCTCTGTGTAGCATTTCGTTTGCCGAAGCCAAGGACTTGGCAGCGCACTATACGCAGCAGCACACGG
The DNA here is from genome assembly GCA_963556255.1 of Allolobophora icterica. Taxonomy (NCBI): domain Eukaryota; kingdom Metazoa; phylum Annelida; class Clitellata; order Crassiclitellata; family Lumbricidae; genus Allolobophora; species Allolobophora icterica. Next base: position 14,442,493 of record OY744609.1, on the reverse strand, counting down.
ATCTCCTGAACTTGATGTCTCCATCCTGTAACCTGCCGCTGACAACCGACTGCAGCACGAGTGAAGGAAGTGAACGTGGATCATCAGACGGAACCGGACGCAAGAAGCTCATAAAGATGATGCACTGTCCATTTACGGGATGTCAGAACAAGTTCTCATCGTGGCCCGGCTTGAATCTGCATCATAAGAAGGTCCACGGTGCTCCACTGTCACTGAAGGAGCGCAAGGAATTTGTTGCACTGTATGGCAAACCGTTTAAGTGTACAGTCTCGGCCAGCTGCCAGAAGAGCTATATGACAAAGAGGGAACTGTATAGGCACGTAACAAAAGCGCACGAGGCCCAGGAGGGCTCGGACAGTAGTAGCCCTAGCATTCCGGCAAGTACTAATAGCACTGGTGCGTCTGTTTCTGGTGAGGCAGGGGCGATCGCGGATGCAGAGGTAGCTGCAACTGTTGCTAAGAACTTCCTGTGTCTGTACAATGACTGTGAAGTCCTCTCGAATAGTCGTGAGGCGCTTGTCGAACACTTGCAGGCCTGTCATGGATCTGTTTCTGGGCCGGACAATACATCATCGTCTGCTGTTAAGGAGGAAACGACTGAGGACGATCAGTGACCACATCAGCGGCAGCAGCAATCAAATTAAAAGACAGCTTTATGTGTTTTGTCAAACTGCTTGGTTAGGTCAGAGACCACTTCAGCGGAAACCGTAGCAAACCAATGAAAACCACATGTTTGCAAGGTTTTACTGTAAGGTGTCTTTATTTAATGGATATCTGGACAACATCGTGTACACCTGATTTGAAAAATTACTTTTTAAGATTATTACTTATAGTTTTTGTTGTGTAGAAGTAGTTTTTCATCTGTTTTGTTTCTGTGATAGGTGCCAGTTGGCTACCTTGATATGGTTAGGAAATTTTAACACTTTAACTACGAGCTCCATTGGTTTCCTGGTCAATTTTAGTGTACACGCTCGTCGTTAAAGTGCTAAATTATGTGCTAATGTTATCTGTTTTGGGTCTTTTGTAGACCTTTCCAAACGTTGGTGCAACCTAAGTACCACTAAGTTTCTTGCTGCCATTGTAGTGCAATGTAACATTTGAATGAAATCCATTAATGATTACAGAAGAAATTGACTTGTTTTTCTTAAGAGTCAGACCAGCATTTGGAGACTTTGGAAAGCCAAGTCTTTTGACTCACGACTTCATCCATTAATGACGTCCGCAAAGAGGGGAAGGAGGGGTCATCCAAATGTGGACATTGGGAGGAGGTTGTACGAAATGCAGGTGTCTGCATTTAGATTTGTTGTATAGTTATTTTTGCTCGCTTCTGCGTGTGTTGTTTCGTTCTTGGCTTAAGATGCACCTTTAAAACCTGCTTGTCTACTATTGGCTGCCTTTGTGTCTTGGCAGACTGACTGATGGCTATTGACCTGATTATGGCTTGGTGTTGGTGCACCATCCATTAATTCCTACTCAGTTTCTCTATGATGTCTCGTATACAGCAAAACTTCGATATATCAAACTTTGGTATTTCGAACTTGCGGTTGGATCAAACAACAGTAAATTGCCCGACCACAATCAATGCAAACACATACAAACAGCTGCTTTATCGAATCTGCATATATCGAAGTGTCACTTTTATCGAATGCTATATTCGGTTCTTGTCTAACAGTGGACCTGCAGATTTATCATTCCAGGGCCACTCTGCAACTCGATACTAGTAAGCTAAAGAACTGTCTCAACTAAAGAGCACATCTTAACTAAAGAACACATCTTAACTCAACAACATAACTAAAGAAAACATCTTAACTAAAGAACTACCTTAACTAAAAAAACACATCTAACCTAAGGAAACATCTTAATTAAAGAACACATCTAAACTGAAGAACTACCTTAACTATGCAACACATCTAAACTAAGGAACAGATCAAACTATAGAACTATCTTAACTAAAGAACACATCTTAGATTAAAAAAACACATCTAAACTAATGAACTATCTTAATTAAAGAACACATCTTAACTAAAAAAGTATCTTAACTAAAAAAACTATCCAACTAAGGAACATATCTAAACTAAAGAACTATCTTAACTAACGAGCACATCTTAACTAAAGAAGCATCTTTATAAAGAACACATCTTAACTAAACAACTATCTTAACTAAAGAACACATCCAAACTAAAGAACTACCTCAACCATAGAACTAACTAAAAAATATCTTAACTAAAGAACACATCTTAACTAAAAACATATCTAAACTAAAGAAATCTTAACCAAAGACCTATCTAAACTGAAGAACAGATCGTAACTAAAAGAACTATCTTAACTAAAGAGCACATCGAAACCAAAGCGATATCTTAACTAAAGAACACATATTAACTAAAGAACACCTCTAAGTTAAAGAACTATCTTAACTAAAGAACACTTCTTAACACACCTAGACTAGTGAACTATCTTAACTAATGAACACATAAAACTATCTTAACTAAAGAGCACATCGAAACCAAAGCGATATCTTAACTAAAGAACACAGTAACTAAAGAATACCTCTAAGCTAAAGAACTATCTTAACTAAAGAACACTTCTTAACACACCTAGACTAGTGAATTATCTTAACTAATGAACACATAGAACTATCTTAAGTAAAGAAATATCCTAACTGAAGAATATATCTAAAAGAACTATCAACTAACGAACATATCTTAAACCTAAGAACTATCTTTATAAAGAACATATCTTAACTAATGAACTATCTTAGATAAAGAACACATCTAAACTAAAGAATACCTCAACTAAAGAACACATCATAACTAAACAACACATGTAAACTAAACAATTATCTACTAAATAACATCTTAACTAAAGAACACATCCTAGGTAAAAGAACTATCTTACACATTGATACTAAAGAAACATCTTAACTAAAGAACAACACTAAAGTAAAGAAATATGTTAACTAAAGAACACATGTTAATTAAAGAACTATCTTAACTAAAGAACTCTTAACTAAAGAACTATCTGAACTAGAAACATATTTAAACAGTCGAACTATCTTTACTGAAGAACACATCTAAACAAAGGAACTATACTAATTAAAGAGCACATCTTAACTGAAGAACTATCTTAATTAGAGAACACATCTTAAATAAAGAGCTATCTTAACTAAAGAACACATCTGAACTAAAGAACTATATCAACTAAAGAACACATCTGAATTAAAAGAACTATCTTAACTAAAAAGCACATCGAAGCTAAAGAAATGTCTTAACTAAAGAACGCATCTAACCTGAGGAACACCTCTAGGCTAAAGAACTATGTTAGCTAAAGAACACATCTTGACTAACCAACACATGTAAACTAAAGAACTATCTTAACTAAATAACACCTCTTAACTAAAGAACACATTTTAAGTAAGAAAACTATCTTAACTAAAGAACTATGTTAAATAAAGAACACATCTTAACTAAGGATCATATCTGGGCAAAAGAACTATCTTAACTAAAGAACACATCTTAAATAAAGAACTATCTAAACTAAACAGCACATCTTAACTAAAGAACTATCTAAACTAAAGAACACATCTTAACTAAAGAACTGTCTTAACTAAAGAACTGCCTTAAGTAAAGGACATGTCTTAACTAAAGAACACATCTTAACTAAAGAACTATCTCAACTAAAGAACCGTCTTAACTAAAGATCAAATCTAAATTAAAGAACTATCTTAACTAACAAACACATCTTAACTAAAGAACTATCTTTACTGATAAACACCTTAACTAAAGAATTATCTTAACTAAAGAACACATCTTAACTAAAGACCATATCTTAACTAAAGAACAGATCTTAACTAAAAGAACTATTTTAATTAAAGAACACATCGAAACTAAATAAATATTTTAACTAAAGAACACCTCTAAACTTAACTGATAACTGGGCTCGTCCACTGCCTTATTCTCTGCTTTAAGAAAATGAACACTATACTCAACATTACCTACTTCTCAAACTCTAACTTTGTTCCATGCTGCGGTTTGTCAGCATGTGTTTATTCTATTAACAATAAACGAAACAATAGACGAAACTAAAGAGCACCTCTAAACTAAAGAACACATCTTAACTAAAGAGCACATCTAAACTATGGAACTAGGGCTATCTTAACTAAAGAAATATCTTAACTAAAACACGCATCTCACCTGAGGAACACCTCTAAGCTAAAGAACTATGTTAGCTAAAGAACACATCTTAACTAACCAACACGTGTAAAGTAAAGAAATATCTTAACTAAATAACAAATCTTAACTAAAGAACACATTTTAAGTAAAAGAACTATCTTAACTAAAGAACAACTCCAGACTAAAGAACTGTGTTAGCTAAAGAACACATCTTAAAAAACACATCTTAACTAAAGAACACATCTAAACTAGAGAACTATCTTAACTGAAGGACACATCAACTATAAAACTATCATAACTGAAGACCTATCTTAACTAAAGAACTATCTTAACTAAGAACATATCTAAACAAAAGAACTATCTTACCCAAAGAACACATGTTAAATAAAGCACTATCTAAACTAAACACATCTTAACTAAAGAACTATCTCAACTAAAGAACCATCTTAGCTAAAGATCATATCTAAATTAAAGAACTATTTTAACAGACAAACACGTCTTAACTAAAGAACTATCTTTACTTATAAACACACCCTAACTAAAGACTATCTTAACTAAAGAACGTATTCTAACCAAAGAACAGAGCTCAACTAAAAGAACTTTTAATTAGAGAACACGTCGAAACTAAAGAAAAATATTAACTAAAGAGCACCTCTAAACTAAAGAACCATCTTAACTAAAGAAGAGACCTTAACTAAAGAACACATCTAAACTAAAGAACTATCTTAACTAAAGAACACATCTAAACTAAAGAAATATCTTAACTAAAGAACACATCTTAACTAAAGAACTATCTTAACTAATGGACTATCGTAAGTACTAACTAAAGAACTATCTTAACTAAGAACATATATAAACAGAAGAACTATCTCAGCTAAATAAATATCTTAAATAAAAAACTATCTTATCCTAAAAAACTATCTTAACTAAAGACTATCTTAACTAAAAAAACTATCCTAACTCAAGAACTATCGTATCAAAAGAACTATCTTAACTATAAAAAACACAGCTTAACTAAAGAAATATCTTAGCTGAAGAACATACATGTACCTTAACTAACAAACTATCGTAACTAAGGAACACATCTTGGCTAAAGAACGATCGTAACTAAAGAACACATCTTAACTAAACATATCTCAACTAAAACACATCTTAACTAACTAAAAGAACTGTTCTAACTAAAGAGCATATCGAAACTAAGAACACCTCTAAACTAAAGACCTATGTTAACTAAAGAACTATCTTAACTTAAGAACACATGTAAACTACTTAACTAAAGAACACATCTAAATCAAAGAATTATCTTAACTAAACAACACATCTAATCGAAAGCACTATCTCAACTAAAGAAAATGTCCTAACTAGGGAACACATTTTAGCTAAAAGAACTGTCTTAACTAAACAACAATTTATCTACACTAAAGAACTACGGTATCCTAATTAAAGAACGCATCTAAAATAAAGAACTCTCTTGGCTAAAGCTCACATATTAACTCTAGAGTTATATTAGCCGCTCCGGTGCTCTGTAGACCTATAACATCACTAATAAATGCCTCAATAGCAGACTCCCACTTTCCAGACCAATGGCAAGCTGCAACAATCACACCGGTTCCAAAGTTTGAAACACCGAAGAATGTCAACGACTACCGACCCATTTCAGTTGTCCCGTTTTGTCAAGGATCTTTGAGCGTGTAATATCTATATCCATTATTTAATGAACCAGGTATCCGTCAACTTCTTGCAGACCAGTTTGCCTTCCACCCCTCAGGATGAACAACAGCGGCACTCGTATTTATTCGACATCAGATTTACAAACTACTCAGAACCGAACCCTTCGAGGCGCTCATTGCTCTTGACTTTTCGAAAGCCTTCGATACGGTTCGACATTCCACCCTTGCGCAAAATTTTCAAGAAATTATAACAATCCCGGGTAGCATCTACAACTGGATACTTAGCCTAACCTCCTTGAACATCGTTGTCATACAACTAGATTCGCTGGCATATTCTCCATTGTCGTATACATCAACTCCTTAGTCATCCAGGGTTCATGTGTAGGCCCTACACCTGTAGGGCCGATCGCCTTTATAACAAATGCATCACAACTGCAACCGTTACCTCCAGAAAACTCGATGACCAAACATGCGGATGATGCCTGCTTCAGTGCACCATACCATAAAATCAGAGCTAGCACACATCGCAGATTGGACCCACAGGCATAATATGCGGCTGAAACAAAGTAAATCTCTTGAGATGATGATTCCGCGAGTCAGATGCAAAATCATTCCATGCATAACCTCAGAAAGAACTTAAGAGAGTCAACTCCATAAACATCCTTGGAGTCTACATAACTACTATCAGGGCCGCCGACAGAAATTCCGGGCCCCTAGGCAGAGCAGTCACGGGCCCCTAGGCAGAGCAGTCACGGGCCCCTAGACAGAGCAGTCGCGGGCCCCTAGGCAGAACAGTCACGGGCCCTAGGCTAGTAGGCAGTGCAGTTACGGGCCTCTAAACTATCTTTAGGCTTTATATAAATATAATATCGTACGGTCGTACAAAAAAATAAAAAAATAAACAATTCAAATAATAAAAGTGCGTGTACGACCGTACAATATTATATACAACTATGATTTTATTCAGAAGCTTGAAGTAAACTGATTGCAGTAAAGCGTCAGGTACTAATATAGTTAAAAAGGCATAAATCATAAACTTTGTATAACTGGTTATGATATTTTTCATAAGTTGATTGCGGGCCCGGCCCGGGCCCCTAAAAGTCGCCGGGCCCCTGGGCATTTTCCCCCCTGCCCCCCTCTCGGCGGGCCTGTCTACTATTCTCAAAGAGTAGGCCCATGTTAGCGCAACCCTAGCAACTTGTGCTAATCGCTCCATGCTTAAAGAGTACTGAAACATCGCGGACTCTCCAATTATGCTCTGCGAGGTTACGAGAGCAACAACACTGGTCCTCAGCATCTGATCGTTTAAGATTAGATCCTTTAATTAGGAGGTTGCGGAGAATGAGTCTTGTCAACGAAGAACTGACAATAGCTGACCTTGCGAATTCTGCTGATTGCCGATTATTTACAGCACAGCTATTAAGAACAATCAAGATCCCATCCTTTGGCCTCTTTTATCATCAATCTATAAAGCTGTATATTCATTAGCCTACGTTCCCAGAATCACCAGTACTGTCTTCCAGTTAAAGACAATAGAGACTATTTCCCGAACACTATACACTATACTCAATATTTATTTAGTTCTCAGAACTCTATCTAACTCTGTTCCGTGCTGCACGGTTTGTCAGCATGTGTTACTTTATAAACAATAAACGAATATCATAATCAACTAGAGAACACATCTCACACCTAGTAAGCATATGTAACTATACCTGCCTTCTGAAACGGTTCTAGGCAATCGCCTCACTGGCCTTCGTCTCCCAAGGAAGGTTGAAACAAGGAGGTGTTTAAAAAATATCAAATTTAGAAATTTAGATGCGGACGTCTGCACTGGTCATAACCCCTTCCCCCGTCCGCATTTTAGTGAACTCTCCCTTGCCTCTTATTGCGGGCGTCCTTTATGGATGACCCAATGCCTTTCTCGGGCGACCGCCTAGAAATGCCGCATCACATTACCGTGTCGAGTGCAAACTGCAATATGCTTGGCTGCACATCCCCGCGTTTGATAAATAAAGGATTATGGGCAGTGTCCGATTTGCCGGGGGGGTCAGGGGGGTTGGACCCCCCTGCTTCTGTTTTTGACCCCCCTGCTTCTAGTCTTTGGCCGACCCCCGGGGGGGTCGGCCTGACCCCCTCAAATTCGTTAGCCACAGTCCTAAACCAAAAGACTCCAATGCTGCCTTGTCACCTTTCAGTAATTATTTATTATCCAGTCGGTACCCTGGTGTAGGTTGATACTGTGATATACTTTCTAAGGATTAGGTTATCCTTTGACAGGCTCTGAGACGATACAACAACTTGGTATCTACAGCTGTTGACAGATTATCTTACTTTTAACTCAAACTGAGGTCGTCTACTGATGTGGGCAGAAGCAGGGTAAGAGATATTTCACAGGGCATGACCTTTAAGGGCTCGGTTCACATACAGCAGACAACGAATGGACAGAGACCCGTGCTCAAGCCAGCACCCTCCGCGCTCAGGCATATCAGCTCCAAAGCCACTAGCATCCAGTTGTGGGGTAAAGGTCTTCCGTGGTGTTCTGTCTGAAATCCAGCACTGGCTGGCGCTTTTGACCTCGAATGACCTCCAATTCACATCTATGGCAGTCCACAGCTGTAGGCTGTCATTTCTGTGCTGGTAGCGGCTTTGAGGCACGCAGTCCTATAGGATTGGACCTTTATATCATACAGTTTGAATTTGCAAATCAGTATTACATGATATAATTTGAAGAGTCTCAGTAATTTCAGCCGACAAATATGAATCGAATTTTAGATCGACATAAGGGCACTAATCGGCCTAGTGGCTCTCAAAAACGCAAGTTTAGTAAAGAAAAACACATATCAAAATGAGAGAGTACTTGCAAAGACGCCTCCTATTACTGCTTTCCTTAAGCAACAGATATAAGTACATCTGCTCTCGCGTTGACGATGGCTAAAATGCAGGCTCATTTGAGCCTGGTGTCACTGGTGATACTGCAGTTGTCGAATAACCGCCAGTTCAACAACGTTCCCGCTCAGTCGGATCTCACTCTGTTGTGGAACAGCAGAATATGTTCAACAAGAACACGTCATCAAAACACACGTCTCCTAGCATTGGATTATGGTTGAGCGCCAGAATCTGCGCACTCGCTTCAGAGAAGTTTTGGATTGACACTCTTTTGCCCATCGTTGGTCAATTCACAACCGAGTTGACAAGAAGACTAGCACCATACGAACTACTCTGCTCAAGGTTTGCTTTTCTATCTAGGATTGAACCATGTAGTGATGAAGAAATACACAACTCAGTGAAAAATCTTGTAGCAATATAGGGCGATGACCTCGATGAAAACCGTGGCAATGAGCTCATGCAGTTTTCTTATTTTGTCAAACTGTAAACACAAGACAGGTACACGTAGCACAGGCCTCAACATAAGTCAGGAGCAGTTCATGTACCAATTCTCGACAAAGGTGTTAAAGTTCATTTCCAAATGTGGAAATTATGGCCTACTTGGTGATCATGGTCACAACTGTAGTGCTGAACGTTCACTGTCTAAGATGAAAATAATTAGGCCTAAGAACAGGCTTCGCACAAGTATGACATGAGTGACTTATCCATCTTGCAGTGTTGAGCATATATAGAGTGATATTCAGTTGGACTTTAATCAGTTTATTGATGACTTTACCAATAGAAAAGCGTGCAGAGTCTCTATTGGGCCTATTCAAATTTAGACCTAACTGACCTAATTAATTGACTCAAGCTAGGCCTATCTGTTTTTAGTTTGAGGTCCCGCTTACCACTAGTTTTAATATCTTTGTTTGTCTGTATCAGCAACTTCTATTAAAAACTAACTAAGAATCTTAAGGCTTATCCTTTTGTTTTGTATTTGAGAAATTATTGCACACCTATGAATATAATAGAAGACACTTTATTTATGAGCAAAATGATCTTCCTAATTTATTTTCATTTATATACATTTAAAAAATAACAATAAATCAAAATGTTTAAACATTGCCTTTAGCACCTTTGCCTACAGATATGAGTCAGTATGACATGTTATAACTGTTGGTATGCGGGTTGTCCCTGTTGAAGACTGCGCATCAACAAAGGCAACAAATCCACTGCAGAAAGAGCCCACCACCCTAAAACCGGCTCTGTTGTTATTAGTAGATAACTTTAGCTAAAACTCCTACTGAAAACACCTCTATTTTGACCAGATCAGTTCAAAAGTTTCCCATCCCCCCCCACATTTCAAACAAGATCGCCGCCAGTGTTTTCGGCTTAGTCATTTTTTATGTAGATTTCCGACCCCCCTGCTTCTTTTTTGACAAATCGGACCCTGATTATGGGTGTTCAAGGCTAAGAATAAGTGGTGCAACGCTTGTAGTCACATAAACAAAACCTTCCCATAATATCTTTCTCTAACGAACGCCAAGAAATGGAGGCTGCTTGTGCAAACTGTAGCTTTGTAGAGCCTGTCTGGAGACGTTTAGCCTATAACTGAATGTTAAATGTTCAATCGATCATTCATTCGATCATAAATTGATCATTGTTTAAAAGTAAGAAAAATTCGTATCCTAGTTAGGCCCACGCTATTGGTTTTTGTAAAATCTGAAAAGTTTCAGTATGCTCCAAATCTTTCGCTCATTTAATTCGCTAAAGGTAATAGAAACTAAAAAGCAATCAATTTACCTTTTCGCTACTTATGCCTATCACATTGGCGCGCGCCTATAGGTCCCAAGTTTCGGAGGGTCCCAAAGGAATGAAAATATTTTCTTCTATTATACAAAATAACATTTTTGAATTTTGAATTATTTTAAATATAACCTATTTTATATTTTTCACAGTTTACTGTTTAGCATTCACATAAACGTATATTATTGTAACTTATACTATTAGGGCCTATTGTTTTGTTCATATTATTCATTTTTGCGCAATTTGCGCAAAATAACATCAAACTTGTTAGCAAGAAGCCGCAACGGGCCACGGCCGTCTGCTACAGTTTAGGCCTACGTGTTTAAAGCTTTAGACTGACGATTCCGTAATTTTTAGTGTTTAGCCTAACAGTAATTAAATCTTTCATTAGTATTGTTAACTAGTAATAATAATTGCAATTTTTATAAAAATAAATATTGATTAAAATCTAGTTTAGCTTTGCTCTGCATCGAATCTGCTGAAACAAAGAAGGCAAACTTTGACCAAGAAATTGATAATTTTGCTATAGGCCTAGGGTCAAATGCAAAAAGAAAGTACTACAGTGGGATGAGTAAGCGTTGAATATAATTTTTTTTAAATTCCGCATTTGCATGTTTTGCAGCTTAACTTAAACATAAATTTTCTCTTCTATTTCTATTATGCTGTTTTTGACTAGGCCCTATCTATAGTTGTTTAAAACAAGTAACGCCGATTCATTTTGACATAATTAATTTTTTTAAAGCATTTAACATATAGGCTAGCATTGCTGCATTGCATTACAACAAACGAGTAGGCCTACAGTTGTAGGCCTACACTTATAAATATTTTATACGTATTTTTAACTAAAATTATTAAATCAAATAACTTCACAATCCTTGAAGATAGCCTAAAGTTTCTATAACTGATCATAATTATAGTGTCAGTAGCACTCACAAACGGCTTCAAATTCAACTTCGTGGGTTTTGCACATGATAGGCTAAACACCACCAGAGTCTCAGACTCTCAGTCTACAAGTTCAGAAGGGCCCCCAAATGTTTACGCCATCCCGTTTTCTGTAAACGCGCCTCTGCGTTTCTGGCCAATCACAGCTAGCATCCTTTCCATACGGTCCTACTACATGCAATCAACTAATTAGCCTAATAGCCTAAATATTACCACAGTATAATGTGATATTACCACAGTATAAATAATACAATTAATGTAATTATTTATACTGTGATATTACTTTTCGGCTTTTCGCTCTAAAAGCAATGATATTTGCATTTACCATGCAGATGATGCAACAGTTTCAACTACAGTAGAGCTAGAGCAGCGTCAAACAATTCAGAAATTTTTGTCAGCTTACTATTTTCGGCGTCCAGCCTTCTGGAAAACTTGACCATCGAAGGCATGATGCCAAGATAAAACTTTGCTCATTCCAATGAAGAGTGACAGTCGTTTTGAAAGGCAAGATATTTCTTGATTACGGTCCTTACAGCGTTGTAACAGCGTGCGCAGCGAACTAACTCCAATTATTAATCGCAGTCGTCTTGCGAGGCAAGTTATTAACGAAGACAGCAAAAACGCCATAATAGGGTCTAATGAGCGGAGTATCGAACCTATCGATGGAACCTCTCCAGTATGAGAATTGTAGAAAAAAGACTGGGGGGGGGTTAGACCTTGATTCATGTGGAGTTTTGGTGTGCAATGAAGACTTTACTATGGGGTCCTAAGAAAGACTAGGGGGGTTGAACCCTCCCAACCCCCCCGAACAATTCTCACCCTGAACCTCTCCCTTAACTGAGAAAAATCGCAATGACGTCATTTCATGTTAACAATTCGATGCTATAATAGTAAATCAAAACAGTAAAATGACGTCAAGCATTACGTCATTGTAGTCGTATGAGGAATAAGAAAAGTTTTTACCATGGGTACACATTCATCATTGACCAAAGATAATCAGATGACCTCGTTGAATGAAATATCTGGGGAATTAGAACTAGTTTTAAGTAATGCATGTGGCTGGCGAGAGTCCAAAATTTTTATAAGCGATGAGCCAAATTTGAAACTAATTCTTTCCTGAACAGGAAGCCAATGCAAAGATTTAAGCGTAGAATTCAAATTTGGACGCATTAGTTATGGCAGATCTAGCCTGATTTCTGAACTCTCAGCTTCACTGCGTCGGCTGTGAGAGGAGAAATGCAAATTAGGCCTACATCAAGAGGAGTAATTTTCAACTGGGCAGCAGTCTTTTGACTGAGTTAGTGAAATTACCAATCACTTCAAATTTATATTAAACAAAGATCTCGTGCTAGCTAAATGGCACCATATTAGATTACATACATATAATCTTTCTACTAGTTGTATGAAAAGTTTGACGGCTTCAGTTCACGGTGAATAAGTTGTGGCGCAGGGATTTTGGAGCTTTACATTACATGCGTCGAGCCTGACGTCATATCTCGCCTATTTCGAACCTCGGATATATATATATATATATATATATATATATATATATATATATATATATATATATATATATATATATATATAAAGTCTGAGGAATTAAACTGTATAACTGTATAACTTCGGCTGACAGTCTCATGAGGAAAACATTCTTAACTAGGATGCTGTACTCAACTTGATGAATACCTCTCGTTGTTTATTTATTTAGGTTTAGCCACTACCAGCTTTGCAGGGCTCAGTATGTGTGAATGTTTTTATGTTTTATATATGTTTATGTACACCAAAATGCAGTTTGCAATTGGATTAATAAAGAATATTCTATTCCATTGTGTGGCATTGAGAAATTTCGGAGATTTACCTTGCATGAGTCAGCTATTTAATACTATTATTATAGTTCATGGATTTATATCCATGGATATATTGTATGAATGTATGTATATAGTCTATCTATTGTAGTCTATGGATACATACATGATATAATGTAAATGTCTAAATTTTCTTAATGCCACACAAAAGCTACACAAGGGAGACAGCTTATACACCCGGGACTATAGGGGTCCGCAGGAATTTTTCTGGGGGCAACATTTTTTTCAGGGAGGGGCAAAATGACGTTTTTACATAGCTGTTCACAAACACAGAAAACGTGACAACTTTCAAAATCCAGAGGGGAATGCCCTCTTTCCCCCTCCGGAGCCAATGCTAGGGACTATAAAAACCAAATCCTCAAGGAACAGGTCACATCCTTCTGTTACTCGATATAACAGGATAAATGCTTACTAAAGTACATATTATGCAAGCTATAGTATACTGTTCAGAGACTTAAAGTAATTGTCCCCAACGGTGTGTCAACGCGACGCTGCATAGCTAGTTGTGAATAGTGTGAACATGGCTTGAGGGAGAAGGGTCTGGAAGGAAGGAAAGAAGGGAGGTGAAAAGAAAGAAAGGAAAGAAGGAAGGTGTGGTCGCGGTACAAGAAGGCTATAAATAGCAGGGAAGTGGAATGAACAAAAGTCCGCCACTGCTGGTACTCTAGCAAGCCTGGGCGACGCTAATGCTTTTTGTTATCACATGTGCACCGTGGCGTTAAACGGAAACTGCCAACAGTGCTAAGAGTCTAAGACGAACGGGGGGAGAATTAAAGGAATGAAAGAAAGAGACTAATAGCAGAGATAGTGAATAGCAGAGATAGTGAATGAGTGGGAGAGAGAGACAGAGAGAAAGGGGGAGAGAGAGAGACAGACAGACAGACAGACAGACAGACAGACAGAGGGGGAGAGGGAGAGAGAGAGGAGAGAGAGAATAGTGGGATTTGGTGAGAAGACATATGAATGAAACTCTATAAATATAGAGACAAGCTGATCTGAAGTTAAAACAAAATGTTAACCAGTGTGCATTAGCAAGGTTTATTGAATAAATTTATCTTAGAACTGAACAACTCTCTGGCTTGTCTGTCACAGACAAATATTCCTTATAAGCCGCCGTTTCAGTATGCAGCAGAATCGCCTTGAGGTACGGTCGAGCCTAAGGACAATCACACTGAATTCTGGTACAACATTGTGGAAAGTCCGACTACCACTGAGAGTAGAGAAGACGCGACGACATTCGCTCCAGCCTAAAATATCAATTTCCAGACAATTAATTATTTACTCCATTGTAACTTTTTGTAAGGTAAGATTAAGTCTGTTTCATCTAATCTCTTTCAACTTTTTAATAACAGTGGCCTACGTAGCTTGACTTCTGATTTCCCGTAGGCCTACATGCACGTATATATATGGGTGGTCCATTGAAGTAAAGTAAAAAATAAATAAACGTTACTGCAGTGAAATGTATCAGAGGCGTATATGGGTGTCTTGATCCTCGACCCTGAGCCGGCATTGGTCGAATCCCGGGTCCCAGAGTCCCAGACGCACTGACGTCGATCATGTTTGACAGGGGGGGGGACATTTTAGAACTGATCCTGTCAAAAAAGAGTTTGAACTGATCTGGTCAAAAAAGAGGTCAAACAAATTTGTTCCCGCTCACGCGCGAGAAAAAACTGTTCACCTTTTTTGGTGTTTCTTCAAAATTGGGGGGGGGAGGCAAATGTATGATGTGCCCCACCCACTCTTAAACGTGTGGGGTCTTGTTCCCCTCGGGCCACCCCTCCATTTCCCGGGATCGCCGCCCATGCCCAGACGCTGCAGCTAGGATCAGCCCATCTCAGGACTTGCCGTTTAATTACTTCAAACTTGTAATTGCGCCGATACAAAATTCTACAGTATCTTACTGTTTGGTGACAGAAGCACGCGCGCCACAATATCTCCCCAGTAGGCATGCTGAGCAAACCGTTGCACGGAGTCTAATCAGCATGCACGAATTCCCAATCTGTCGATTAGGCATACAGACCTAGTGCAGCAGTCAGAGGCGTCTATCCCCCCTAAATCATTGGAGCAACGTCCCTTTCCCCTCTTCTTCTCCCTCCCTGTTCCTTCCCTCTAAAATGGTGAAACACACACTGACCGATCCCCTATTTCTTGGATGGAGCATTTGCTCCAAGGTTTCTATGGTGTAGACGCCCCTGGCAGCAGTAGTGCTCCAGCCGAACAGGCCACCGTATCGCATAATTGCCGTACCGTACATTAAGAACGTCCGAAAAAAAGGGGAAGGCTCGAGGGATAACCAAAATGCGAACACGGGGTGGCGTTATATAGCCTAATCCTATGAGGATGCCCGCAACTAAGTTTTGTGCATATCTAGACCTACACTTGTTCAGTACATCTAGACCTATAGTGAGTTAAACAACCGTGGCAATTATTTAGTCAGTCAGCAGACAGCCTGAGTTGCAGCGTTCGATCACTACCCTGATAGCATATTAGGTCTATACTGGGCATTAGGTGGGGCCTATGTGGGCTATATTATATGTTTCCCATATAGCAATATGGGTCCTTAATGGGCCCCATGTGAACATATATATATGCTGGCACGGTATATTAGCGGGAATAAGCTAGAAATGAAGGCAACGGAGGGAATGGGTCCACTAGCATGTCCTTTTGCTAACGTGCAGTATAGGAACGACCCCTTATTGAATTTAGACCGGGCTGTCACGTCTACTCGCCGTACTGTATTAACTTGACCCAGAAGAAGAGAATACTAACGATCCGTTTAGGATAATAATAATAATAATAATAATAATAATATTATTATATTATATTATTATATTACGTTCCTTCTCCGTCGCAGGTAATCTTAATGCCACGTGACGTCTCTTTGTGTTGCCTGCTTCTCCGGGTCTCTCCGTCCGCGTCGTCCTCTGCTCGCTTGTAAGTCCATCCTCACATGATGTGTTGACGTGACCTACATTGGATCGACGCCCGATCTGCGCCTCCGACCACGGGTCGTCACGGTTCACGGCGGCGGCCGGCCGGCCACAGAGTCATAATGCTGAATCAGTGATGCGTATCGTGTTTGCGCCGAATTGTGTGATGGTCGGTCGGCAGCTGCAGCCTGGATGGCACCATTGCCCAAGCGGTCACCTGGGGTCACTAGGCCAATATCGCAGTCATCCGATGTAGCGGTGTGACACGGGCTTATCCAAAAATTGCCGTTGTGACTACGGTTTAATCTGAAGCGCCATCGCCCGATGCCTACTTGCGCATTTTGGCAACGGCGTTATAGAAGTCAGTAAATAATTATAATAAGGGGAATGTAAGGTAAGACAACGCGGAATCGCAGGGTAAGGTCCCAGTGTAAGCAAACCGATGTAATGTTCACTTATTATAATGCACGTACACATAGGGAATACACTTTCCGACACAGAAGTGCTGGGGTTGAAACCTTCCTGAAGGATGTTTCAGCTGCATATGTATACCAGGACATCAATCCAAACCGGGTTATAGGTCTACTGAGTCGACTTTAAAGGGTCAGAAGCTGCACTACTTGAATGCCCGTGTAGTTAGCGCATAAATGACGGAATTTAAGTGTCTTACGCGTGTGCTGGTTTCCATGAAGTTCTCGTGTTTAGCTGCGTTGGTAGAGTGTTCAGAACCGATCGGCGCCTGGGTCGAGGTCGAGGTCAGTGCGGGTGTAGCGTTGTTGGTCGAGGTAGTGGCGTTCGCAGGCAGGGGGAAGGGCACGATAAAAGTGGTAGTGGTACTCGAGAAAGAGATGGTTGAATTGGTGATGGTCGAGCTGGGAGCAGGCGCTGCAGAGTCATTCGCAGCCCAAACAAGCCGATGACCTAGCACTGTAGACGCACATAACCATGTCCAAATTATGTCATTGAACTTGAAAACAACGAATAATAGGCATTAGGACGGTAAGATATGGCAATGACATAAAGTTAGGCAAACTGAGGTGTGGTAGGATTAGGACCGGTAAGGTAAGATAAGATACCATAGAGTAAGATAACGTTAGATTAGGAAAGGTGAGGATATGGTATGGTAAAGTTAGAAAAGGTAAGGTAAGGTTAAGGAAGTAAGATTAAGTTAGATTAAGTGAGGAAAGGTAAAGAAAACAAGGTTAGACAAGGCAAGTAAGACTGTAAGAAAAAGTAACGTATTTTAGAACAATATCTTGAGGGTGAGGAAAACGTAAAATTTTTGTCGAAGATAATAACAAGATTGCGGGCTGTAGAAGAGTGAGGTACAGGTGAATTGTATGATCCGCCGGTGAAAGGTCTGGATGATAGGTTATTTTAGTTTGCTTAATTTTGAAGGGTTTGGCCATAAAAGATTGGCGATATATTGGTAATGGTATCAAATATATTATTTAGTGCATCTGAAAGGAGTGAGGAGAGAAAGACATAAAGGGTTGTGTGTCATCAGCAAATAGATTACAACAGAAGATAAGAAAATGAGTCCATTGATAATTGAACGGTTAATCGTATTACGCCTACCTGCAATAAGAGCAACGAGAACAACGCTTGTCTTCATTTTCTTTCTGTACGTAGATCAAAATTCACCCGAAGAAGAACGATCCTGGAATGTAGGAAAGCAGAAGAATAGTGTTGTTACACTTCAATCTGCGTGGTGCTCATGGAAAGCTGGTTCCGTGTGCTTAGCTTTACAACTTTAACGACGGGCTGCATTGGCTTCCTAGTCACTTTTAATACACTCTCGTCGTTAAGCTGTTAAAGAACCGCTGTATTAACTTCGAGTTTTCCTTTCCTCTCCTATACGATCACGATTGCTATCCTACACCATAGAACTGAAATAGGGCCTACAACTAATTTTCGTCATTCGCTCATCCCATCTCTCGCCTGTCAATCTAGCACTCCCCCGCTTGCCTTCTCTCCCGCGGCTTTCCTTTTAAGACTGAAAACCTGAAAACCGAACATTTCTCAATCTATCCTACCCTAGTTCTGCTCCTGCACCACCCCACGACCACCGTCACTAATGCCACCTTTCAGAATGATACGTTAGGGCAGACAGTTAAATTATCTTTAGATGAGATCAGAAAGGCAAGTTGCAAGGACAGTGTAGGCCCTATACTGTGATCCGCAACACAGCCTACCTACGAAAAATTCCTCACAATCTCTACCCAAACCAAAGGAACACGTTGAGCGCCATATTATGTTTAAGGAGACTGCATACGCTCTTAAAGGAGACTGTATACACGCTGTTAAAAATTTCTGCTGTATCTGTATCCACACGAGCGCAACATGTTGAGCGCAATATAAGTTGACTCGTTGAGGCCTAAATACGGTGCCCTCACCAACCTGTATATATATTAAAGCTGTTCTCTTTTGGTCAAACGTCGGAAGATCCTCTGTTCCAGGGGGTAGGCCTACCTGTACGAAGCGCCCCGTATCGATTGGTAGCAGCTCAGAAAGACACGGGCTTTTATGTGCCTCGGATTAAGATTTGCACTCGTGCGTACAATTGACATGCCTTGTTCCAGGGCCTAAATACCTCAATTCGTATCATGGCAACGCCGGGGAACGGACATTAACCCCCCCGGACAAAAGCCCCCCCGGACAAAAACCCCCCCGGACAAAAGCCCCCCCGGACAGAAACCCCCCCGATTTTAGCTAGGACAAAAGCCCCCCCGGACAGAAACCCCCCCCCCTCTGTGTTATAAGCCTATATCTACATTTAATTGAGAAACTTTAATAGCCCTGTTGCCCTCGTGTCAGCTTGTTAATGATGTAAACGTATAGACTAAAGACTTGTTAGTGTCATTCAGGTGTAAAATAAGACTTGTTAGTCGCCTAGTTCTTAACTTAAGGCTTGTTAATGTCAGGATTCGCGAGCCTGGTCGGTCATCATCACCCTTCCCTGTGGGTTCTCATAGGGGCGCTGCAGCAGGATGAGGCCATGGTAAACACGGCCTTATTACAGGCCTCGCGAGGTCAGCTGCCCATTAAGCGCGTCAGACGCACCACCAAGCAGCTACAGGACCGTCTACTGTGCCAAGATCGGCGTGATGGAAAGAAATCCATCGAAGATACCCTCCATGGATTAGGACATAACATTCGCCTGTAGGTTTTTTAGTTTTACTAAAACAGCGTTAGAGACAAATTTTGGACCATTATAGTCTTATAAACTTTTACGTTGGTCTGTAATCATTCTTCGAATTAAACAAACTGTAAATATATATTTCTTCTTATTAAACAAATTGAAATATATTCCGACTTATGTTGAGGTGTATGTATGTATTTATGTATGTATATATGCATGTATATATGTAGGTATATATGTATATATGTATATTATGCATGTATGTATATATGTTTGTATGTATATATGTATTTTATGCGTGTATGTATATATGTATGTTTGATAATTATATATGTGTGAAATATAGGTTATTATTTCCTAGCCGGGGGGGATTTTGTCCTACCCCGGGGGGGTTTCTGTCCGGGGGGCTTTTGTCCGGGGGGGCTTTTGTCCGGGGGGGCTTTTGTCCGGGGGGGTTAATGTCCTACACTCGGCAACGCCAGCCAAGGCGTCTGAATTAATCAATCAAACACCGTGAAACCTTATCCATGGTTACTGCAGAGATGATGCATCTATTATACTCGGTGAAGAGCTTGGTCACGGAAGAGGACAAGACTGACATAGATACATACATACATACATTATTTTATATACATACATACAGACATACATACATACATACATATATGCATAACTGCAGTCTGCATACATATTAAACACATATACATACATACATACATACATACATACATACATACATACATACATACATACATACATACATACATACATACATACATACATACATACATACATACATACATGCATGCATACATGCATAGATACATACATACATACATACATACATACATACATACATACATACATACATACATACATACATACATACATACATACATACATACATACATACATACATACATACATACATACATACATGCATAGATACATACCACATAATACGACATATATACTGTACATCGATCGATTTTTATATATATATATTAACCTGACCGGACTATAAAAGAGCAATGTTCCGTCAAGCGTATCCATGTGACAATGGTCCGTGGAGGGTACAGGTGTCCGAATTGTCTTAAAACGCATTCATTTTAGATCAGTTAGACCAGCGCTTCTTAAACTTTTGGATGCTGCGGACCGGTGATTGTGTTACCAGCCACTTCGCGGACCGGTGCTATTCAACATCAGCTTACATGTTTGACATGACAAAAATTGGATTTTATATAACATTGTCACTGTTTATAGCAACTATATTATCGTTACTGTTGCCAACTTTTAAGCCGTTTATTATACATTTTCGCGAATAAGTTGAAAAATTATGAATGTTAAGGACTGTTTCACGGACCGGTGACCAAAGCTCCGCGGACCGGCGCCGGTCCGCGGACCAACACTTTAAGAACCGATGAGTTAGACAACAGTAACTGTGTGTGCAGCTCTCCTCTTTGGTAATTAAAAGGCGCTCATAGGCCTATATATTCAGAGGCGTCTACACCATAGAAACCTTGGAGCAAATGCTCCATCCAAGAAATGGGGGGGGGTAAAGATCTGTCAGTGTGTGTACCACCATTTTAGGGGGGAAGGAAGGGGAAGGGAAAGAAGAGGGGAAGGGGAAGTTGCTCTAATGACTTAGGGGATAGACGCCCCTGTATATATTTATACACGTGTATACATACATATAAGTAGGCCTGTGCATGTATTTGCATATGGGTCTACGTCTGTATGAGGTGCGAGATAGTGTAGTGGTTAGCGTGCTGGACTGTCAACCGAGAGGTCGCGGTTCAAATCCCCTTCAAGACAAAAACTTGTTTCGAGATTTCTGCTCCAACCGCGCCCTCTGGCCAACTCAGCTATAATGAGTACACTGTACAGTGTACACTGTCGGTGGGAAGATGAGACGGTGAAGGAGAGGACTGATGGCCACCGGCCCTCGTATGCCAAACGAGGCTAAGAAAATGAAGTCGTTAGCACTGCATAGTTTATACCAATGACTGCCTGTCAAGCTAGCTTAAGGGACTGTTCTTGTTCTTCTATGCTTATATGTGTAACGTAACTATATACGTAAGCTTATAGACTGAGCAGGGGCGTAACTTTGGTCTAAAAAGTGGGGGTACCAATTTCCTACATACACGAAGCAAGGTTGAGACTGCGATCTCTGGGAAGGCACAATAATAAAATATTGATTGGCATTGTTCAAAAAGTGAGGGGTACTGTACCCCCCGGTCCAAAACGTGGGGGTAAGTATCCCCATCGTATCCCCACAAATTACGCCTATGAGACTAAGTATACTCACGCAGTTACGTTACACTTGTTAGCTTATACAGGCGTAAACACGATTCGGTTCGAGATTTGAAAGTCGTCTTTTCCCGATGGCCATTTAATTGCCCAGTTATATCTAAATTGCTTAGAGCGCAAGCCTCAGTCTGTGCGACTGGGCGTGCGGATTGCGGTTCGCCTCCCGATGGTGGCTTATAGGCCTATCTCAGAGCTTTAAGTCTAGGGCTAGAACCAGTGGCGGCGCTAGCTATACAATTTCAGCAGGTCGCGACAGGGTCATGGGCAGGGGCGTAACTTTGGTCTAAAAAGTGGGGGTACCAATTTCTTACATACACGAAGCAAGGCGGAGACTGACATCTTTGGGAAGGCACAATAATAAAATATTGATTAGCATTGTTCAAAAAGTGGGGGGTAAGTATCCCCCAGTTCAAAAAGTTGGGGGTACGGGTACCCCTCGTACCCCCCAAAATTACGCCTATGGTCATGTGCGTTATTCAGCAGGTCGAAGAAATTAATATTTGAGTTTGACGCATCAAGCAGCATAACCTCAACATAGGCAGCATAACTTAGATATATAAAACGAGCAAAATTATTACTGAACGCTAATAAATATTGTTGTAGCAAATTCAAATTTAAAATGTAAAAAAGATGTTAAAAATTCCAAAGAATTTTACACAGCAGTAGGTCAAGAGTAAAATAGGCAGGTCATAAGGCGCAGGTCAAGAGTAAAATAGGCAGGTCATAATTAAGGCGCAGGTCAAGAGTAAAATAGGCAGGTCAAATGACCTGCCGCGACCCATGGTAGCGCCGCCACTGGCTAGAACGGTCCGTACACTGAAACCTTAATCGTAATCGTAATCTCCAATTTTCTAAATAAAAGCGCCACTTTGAAGCTAAACGCAAAGCACCATGCATCTTATTCACGAGCGCCCATTCGAACGGGCAGCGGTGGTGAAGGATCTTACCCAATCAATTCATTGCAAAACTAAGCAGGGTCGAGGCCATATTACGGTCGCTAAACTTGGCTAAAGAAAGACGTGTACATTTACATTCAATAATTAAATGGCACAGAATATATCGATCCGCCCGCCTACATTGAGTTCAACGGACACACACGCAAACACTCAGTTCGCAACTCTTGCTTCTGCTTGTCTGTAAGTCGTAATTGTCTTCTTGATATATATTCAAATGCAAATTAGAAGGTTTCCAATTATACCCACGTACGTTATTGGGCTTAAAGCTCGATACATTCAAGGCAGCGCTCGTGAATAAGCCAATGCCCTACGCTTAACTTTCGAGTGGCGCTTGAGTTATTTGGAGTTTAGGCTTACTGGTAATTTGCAGTCTAGGGAAGAGCTACGATAGTCCGCGAATAGAACAATGTACATGAGTTTAGGTAGCGCAGTCATACAAGTCTATGCAGGTCTACATGAGATTCTTAGAAAGATTAGTAGGCCCTACGACAAATCTTTTGTGGGTGCTGTTCCATGTTACTAGGTTTGACGATCATGACATTCAGAACTAGATTATCTGGTACTTAAGTCTAGCTGGGCGCTTTGTTAGTCAGTGCACATACCTATCTATTTGAGTTTAGGTGGCGCAGTCGTACAGGTTTAAGCAGGTGTTTGGTGCCTGGTATTAGGATAAGTAGGCCTTGCGACGAGTCCTTTATTTGCTCTTTTGGAAGACAGTGGCTGCCAAGAGAATGGAGTTCACGTTAATAAAATCTGATCACTTCCGAAATTGTTTCTTGCCCGTTTGTTCCGGACCTGACTTTGGCCGTGTGCGTGAGAAAGGCGTGAAGGGAGGCGATTAGGGCCTAGGTGTACAGCTGATCCGGATGTCACGTTGATGACACATATATAGGCCCCGGTAGGGGTTTACCCGCGTGGTCAAACAAGTGGAAAAGTACGATCGCCATTGAAGGGCGGCTGTGTTAAAAGTGGCAGCTTAAATCAGTTTCACCACGTCTGTACATGTCAAGTCCATCTGCAAATGCCTGACTTTCCAACTGTTTGCCTGTCTACATATATGCATATATCTGCATATATCTGCATACATACATACATACATACATACATACATACATACATACATACATACATACATACATACATACATACATACATACATACATACATACATACATTCATACATACATACATAGCGCATTGGATAACATCTGGCGTAGAGTGCGAGTGGTACAGAGATCGAGTCCCATAGGCGGACATGCTTTGTAGGCTGCAATTTGCGCCGTGTATTGCAGGCTGTCTGTTCTGTTAGTGGTTAAGATTTATCGCATAACATGTACATGTACAGCGCAGTGCGTTTGCAGGCGCTTAATTAAAGAATAAATATTATTATATTATATTATACATACATACATTACATACATACATACATACATACATACATACATACATACATACATACATACATACATACATACATACATACATACATACATACATACATACATACATACATACATACATACATACATACATACATACATATTATTATTATTAAGGAGCTTTTATAAAGCGCCCTTTCAAGGTGATCTACTCAGAAGCGCTCCCAGTCCAACCACGGCTAAAGAGTATGTTTGTAAGTTTGTAAGGAACAAGGTAGAGTGAGTCATAGGGACCAGGCAGAGTGCATATACATACACAGATACTACCCATATACTTTACATCGATCGATTTTGTAGCCTATATATATGACTATAAAAGAGCAATGTTCCGTACATGCATCCATCGATCCATCTATTCATGAATACATATATCTTAAGTATAGTGCCTACGTATGAATACATGCACGTCCTCTCTATTTCTTACGGCTTCTCTGGAAACTTTCCTGACTGGCTTGCTTCCTATCTCCAGGACCGTTCTTGCATTGTATACGTGGCTTGTGGGTCTGCTAGGTCATCCTGCTCCGTTTCACCTGCCACAGGGCTCTGTCCTGAACCTCTGTTATACATTCCCTGTACTGCTGGCCTTGGTCCCCTCTTAGTGGCTAGTGCATTTTAAAGCCAGTCTTACGCAGACGACCTTCAGGCATATAAATTATGTTCATTGCTCGGCGTTGGTAGGTGCTGTTGCTGCTGTCCGAGAGATATTATCCGGGCTATGGAGACCTTGGAGGCCTGAATGTCCTCAAACCGACTACGGCCAAACCCGAGCAAGACCCAGTATGCCTGGTTCGGTAGCGCCAACAGCTTGCAAAAATTAACTTAGAGGCATTAGCTCTTGAGTTCCCTCGGGTTTTCTTCACCTCCTCAGTACGGGACCTTGGCGTCATATGTTGAACCAGAAGCTTACGGTCACGCGACACATAATCTGCCTTGTCGCGACTGCTAATCAATAATATTACGTCAGCTTAGGGTGGTTTCTCGCTCTCTGACCCAAGCAGCTGCTTCCACCATTGTCCGCGCCTTCGTGTTCCCCGTCTCGACTATTGTAGTGCCCTCTATGTTGGCCTCCCAGCTGTCCGGGTTGGATGCCTGGACCGGGTTCTGCGTGCAGCTGCACGCCTCATTGGTTGCATCCCTAGATTTGGCCAGGTTTCTGAGTTCATGCACTGGCTTCCCATTCCCGTTGTGGATAACATACAGGGTCTCTGCGCTGCGTCAAGGGACTTGCACCCATATAGTTGCGGGAGCTTTGCTGCCCCACTTCGGCTGACCAGGCTGAACTCTTGGTCCCTCGCTCGCGGACAGCCGTCACACTGCGCCGCTGTCTTTCGGTTGCTGACCCGTGACCTGGAATGGACTCCCTGTCGCAATTCGCCTGGTCTCTATTGGTCACTCTCCTATGTTCTTTACTAATTTAGAGACTGTTTTTTTTAGCCGTGGTTGCACTGAGAGCGCTCCTGAGTAGACTACCTTCAGGCTCGCATTAAGGGGGTGCTAAGGGAGCTGCAGCACCCAGGCCCGTAGTTTTGAGGGGCCTGCATTTGCGGAAGTACATTACATTTTTTTATTGTACTTGTAATTGGGCCCCGCGCTGATGGCTATATACTATATAATCACAGCACCCGGGCCCGCACTAGCCTTAATTCGGCCCGGACGACCTTGGTGCGGCGCTATATAAAAACTCCTTAATAAATATAATAATTGTTAGGCACATTAATATGTACCGACTACATAGGTCTAGGCGTATATATATAGGCTTGTGTGCATTTCACGTCCAGGAGTCTTCTGATCTGATCTGATCTGGGGCCGTATGTATCGTTGCTTTCAGTATGCGCGACCAGTCGATATGTACCTGTAAGATTCTCAAATCGTCACCATGATCATCATCATCACATCAGCTGCGGCTGCTGCAGACGACAAGACAGACGTGTCTCGACATGCATGATCACCTCTGCTGCAGCCAGTCACCAGTCGTCATGGAAGACTGCACACAGCAGGCGTTGTTACAGTGACAACCGACACGCGTTGCAGACGATGCAACCGACATAAGCAGGTGTAAGCAAATCGTGTTGACGCTTGCTCGTATCACATAGGCCTAATCCGCTAACTATAGACATGTCTAGCAATTCCTAGCAGAGAAACGTAATAGGCAAAACATTCATCATTAATTAGGCCAGTTTTAGTCTTATTAGGCACGTTTTAATAACGATATGGATGCTTGTAGTTTACTCTGGTGGAACTGTAGCAACAAAACGGAGCATTTCGAAGGTTTCATTAAAAAATTAATGGTCAAGAAATGACATTCAAAGACAAACTTAGGCCTATTTTAGTAGCGCTAGGCAGTTAAACCTGGTGAAATTTTCGTCGTCTAAACTGTGGTTCTCCTTGAAACCATACATCGTATAAATTGAAATGTACCTTGTGTACGATAATAAAGCCATGACAGTTGTTTGAATTAGCCTGAGAAGAATTGAACGGAAAAGCTTTCACAATCTTCTTTCGGAAAAGAAAAAAAGTGAATTGGTTCAAAACTAAACGGACACGGTTAAAAGTAAGTGAAAAGTGAAAATATGGAGTACGGTCAAGAGCGTAAATCACTGGACCATGACGCTGATAATCTGGACCATGACGCTGATAATCTGGACCATGACGCCACACATCTGGACTGTCATGCCAACCATCTAGACCATAGGAATAAACAACTGAAATCTGACGCTGATCAAGTAGACCATGACGACAAACAAAGGAACCACGAGGCCCATCAATTGGACTACTCCAATAAACAGGACCAAGAGAATAAACAACTGGACCATGACGCCAATCAGATGGAACATGACTCCAATCTGCTGGACCACTGGCATCAACAACTGAACCACACGAATAAACAACCAGAACACGACGTCAATCATTTTGACTATGACGCCATTCAACTGGACCACGAGAAAAAACAACTGGACCAAGAGCATAAACAACTGGACCAAGAGATTAAACAACCGGAACATGATGTCAATCATCTTGACCATGACTCCGTTCAGCTGGACCATACAGATACTCGACTGGAACAAGTTGATCCCCTGGACCTCGAATATAATACACCGTACAACAAAACTGATGATTCGGCAGAAACAGTTTCTACCTGTCCGACCCCTGATGGTTCGGCACAAGAAGTGACGACACTGCTAAGACGGGCACGACCAAGGACTGGAAGCCGTCGAGATGGGAAGACCTCATTTTTGGGTATGATCCTGACAAAGAAGCGCCGACCGAAGATCCGGTATAAGGGCGTCTGTGCCTACTACGCTTGCTACTTCGTGTTCTTGGCAGTGATCGGATTTCTCTTTCTTGGCACCCTGCTCCTCCTGCACTTCCTGCGATGCCTAGCCTTCTACGAAGAACCTCTTTATGCCTGCTTCGTCAACCTCCGGTTGGGTCCTGATGCGTCGAGGGCTCATCGGTCCATGTGGAGGCCGAGGGCTCCTCCTGGATCCACCTAGAAGACCGACAGATAGGTGTTCAACGATCTTAACAACCCAGGATCAAAATTCACAGGAGGTAGCTTCAAAGGAGTATACAGATAACAGTGGTCAAAAGTTATAGAATTAAAACTAAAGCCAAACAAGGCCTGATTTACGAGACATTTTATTCAGCAGCTACTGTATTCAAATTTGTGCTTCTGATGGCTTTTTGCTTACCTCGTGTAAACTATAAACAGTGAGAGAAAAACAAGAGCACTAAAGCAAGTAAACTGATTGTCCATAGAATGAGAACTGTTGAACATTGATGTGCTAGGTGGCATATTGTGAAAGTGGGAAATGTTACAACTTCTAGTCTGCATCAACTGAACAAAGATAAAATATAAACGTAAAACGTGTAAGCTTTATAGATTCCAAAGAAAATTATGCAACATTGCAGGTGTTTATGACTACCAGATAAATTATTGAAATAGAATTTAAGGCCAACTTCAGTAAGGTGAACCTCACTGCCACATATTCCTCTGACAGCCACATTCATTGGGCCAACACATGGCCACCAGGAACAGGGTGTAGGCCAGATGTCGGTAATCCTGGCAATCAGGTCAACTTTCCCCATTAGTTGTTTTCCGGGTTTCCCAAAGGCATTGACGAATACAACAGACTTCCTGATGTCTTTATCACTCCATCAAGAAATTATATCAACATACGATACAGAGACAAGTAGCTAATATACACTGTAGTTTAGGGACTGCAATTCCATCCAGTACATTTGTTAACCCATATCATTCAGCATACACCGAAATTCATTACATTAATACTAAATTAGTACTTATGTCATAACATTTATATTCTGACATATATTAAAAAAATTCACTCACACACATATATATACACATTTATGTATACAGATATTTAAATACATATATCATATATGTATAATTACATATATACACAGATATTTATATTAAATGAAGAGAAAACTACACACAAATTCGAACATGGAATGAATAGAAGTTTAGAGTCAAGGAAACACTTTCAGTTACATACAGTGCCAAATCAACAGTGTCATTCTGGCTATCAACAAATAACATTCTTTAGAAATCATTTTTAACATCTGACCCTGTCAACCTGGTCCACTGATAGTGCTACACAACCAAGTCGAACACAGCATTGAAATTCCCATGAGCTCTGATCACTTAACTTAGGCACACAAAAAGACAAATGTACCCTAACTGGACAGTTACATATCACTTTGTAAAAGCCTCTCTAAATGGAATAACAGTTCAATTGCAACTATTACCTGTTTAACACAAAGCAAAGAAAATTCAAGTACTTTGAAGTTCCATGCAACAGGTGTCAGTTGCATATAAAGTGATAATCGACAAACATTAAAACACAGTTAAGGTGTTCACAACAAACTGCGGCAGAGAATATTAATATTAATAACAATATAAACAGCAGTAATAAAATTAATAATAGTATTATTAATAATAATAACGTATTGGGAGTCAACTTATTAGCACATATCATTGTAAATATGAATTTATTTATTTCAAACACTAATTATTATTAATTAATGAACATGTATCCATGGTGTGGAGGAACAGTAGAATGATACAAAGCAGTAGATCCCAAATTCAGCTTCAAAAGAAGGCAGAATTTTCTTTGGGGCACCAGAGGTGGAATTCTAAGAAAGGTCCCACTTTTATTTTTTTTTTAAATAACAAAATACAACAATAAATAAATAATAATAGAAATAATAATATCACAACCACTTTAACAGAAACATCAGGATCACCGTAATCTGTTATCTTTAATCTGAAACGCTAAAACATAAGCTGTAAAAACGAGTACAAGTTCTGGACTGAAAATCTCAGATGTTGACTGAATTATAAATAGCCAAAAACCTCCCGCAAAACACAAGCATAGTTCCAAAGTAGTGCCTGCACCTCACACAAGATTCCTGACAAACTATCTCCAAAAGAAATTCACAAACAACCAGGCCAACTCAACAGACTCCACCCAAACATACTACCAAATCCTTTGCTGACTTATACCAGAAACAGCATGCAGTCAATGGGATTTCTCTATCAAGGGTTCTAGCACAAGTATAAACTGAAATCTTAATATTAAAGAACAAATGCTTATGTACCAGAAAACTTTTGTAGCATTTTTAAGTACCTCTAAACACCAGCCTAAAATCAACACCTGTTGCATACATCCATGAACCAAACGTTGTACTGGACTGCTTATTTGTTTTACCCATCACCTCAAAAATACATCAAAACCCGCAAGAAAAAGTCCTTTGTCTCCACAAACTGCAAAATTTGTAAGCAGAAAATCCCAATAAAAAAGCAACAATAACCGAAACACAGTTCTCGTAGCGCAAATTAACAAAAACAGTAATTACATTTCATCGACAGACCACACTATAGGCATTTTGCGATACAGAAAGCCACAGGCTTGCCAGGTCCGACTCGTGTACCTAACAAGCGACAACTAAAATAGAAAAAGTCATTATTTCAACAATAAATTAAACACTGCAAAGTCAAATTTCTGGAAGTTACTTGCACACACTTTCCGCTCGGAGTCAAATTACTGGAATTGTCGCAGGCAACGATATGGAATTTCTTTCACTGCAAACTGCTCGCGTAAAGTCTCGTAATCTGAACCAGAATGTTACGACTTACGGACAACAGCACGCAGTTTACAATTCGTAATTTTTCTAGCATGCGCAAACTTTGCTGTACACTTGAGTCTAACGACTGTACAATAAGACAGATCTTGTGACTAGACGTTGCTTAGGCATCTGTCAGGTCCTCTTTGCTGCGTCCAATAGCATCAGGATTTGCGAGTGGATCCAGTTCAGCGAAGAGGTTGAACCAGGCAGACATTTCCTGCTTCTGGTTCTGTTAATCAACACAAGCAAACATTAATTAAGCATAGTAGACATTCAAGCATCCAAAAAAATGTATAAACAAAAATAAGCTCTAGAGTTAAACCAAAATCAAAAAGTACAAGAAAAACAAATGTACAGAAAAAATTAAGAAAATAAAAGTAAAACTAAAACTCACTCTTTCTCACTGGCTATTAGGTAAACATCTTGAAGTCAAACAGTTCTTCACCTGGCAACTGGCTAACCATGCCTCAGATTCTCATTTCTTTGTACATGTGTAAAAATCTTTTAAATAATAACATTAGTAATAATAATACTAATAATAAATAATCCTAAGAAATTACACTCAACTCATGTAAAAAATTTAAAAAACAAAAGGTAGAGAAAATAAAAGCAAAAGACATACAAACTAAAAAAAATAAATGACACACCAATAAATCAAAGAACCAGAAAAATTATAGAACAAGGAATAGAAAAACTAAAAAACAAAAGGTTCAGGAAACGTAAAATGCAAAAGATACAGAAAAATGCCTAAAACAGAAAAGGTATAGAAAAACTAAAGAAACAGCAGAGGCACTAAAGGATTAAGGGAGAAGTAAATAGACTAAAAATGAGCTGCTATGCAGAAACAAATAAGAAGTAATGAAAAATGCAACTGAAAAGTCAGTAAACATTGATCAAGATTTTGGACTAAAACAAAATCTTTGATAAGCTGGTGCACCAAAAAGACACCAGCTGCACACTCAGCCCTCCATCCTTTTGCAGCTGGGCAATGAGTACCTACGCAATTGGAAATTCGAAAAGTGTCTTAATGCTAGATTACTTCACTTGTGTTGGTGCTTCAGTGAGATGCCTTTACCTATTCCTTACAAGTTGCAAGATTAATAAAGGTGCCAGACACACACACACACACACACACACACACACACACACACACACACACACACACACACACACACACACACACACACACACACACACACACACACACACACACACACACACACACACACACACACACACACACACACACACACACACACACACACACACACACACACACACACACACACACACACACACACACACACACACACACACACACACACACACACACACACACACACACACACACACACACACACACACACACACACACACACACACACACACACACACACACACACACACACACACACACACACACACACACACACACACACACACACACACACACACACACACACACACACACACACACACACACACACACACACACACACACACACACACACACACACACACACACACACACACACACACACACACACACACACACATATACATACAAGCATGCATACATACATACATTCAAACAAGCATTTCAAAGCACAGGCACAATAGAAGTCAGTCTGTACTAAACAGCTGACCCGTTTTGGCTTTGGTCCAGTCTGTGATGATGGCGTTGGTTTTGTCTGTTGTGCTGGCTGCGGAGGCAACGCAGTCTGCTGGCCACTAGGTGTCAGTAGCTGTCCTCCCATAAAGCCTTGATGCTGACCTGAACCACCTGTCGAATAACATGGGCAGACTTCAGAAAGTTCAGAACATGCAGCTTCCACATATATTAAGGCCAATAAAATATCGATTTACTAATATATATATATATATATATATATACATATATATATATATATATATATATATATATATTTATGAATAACAATTTATCTATCTATACATATAATATCCATATAGCGTGTGTCTGTCGGAGGACGCTACATCACAGTTTCTGTTCTATTGTGAAACAGAAACCGTTTGTGATGTCAGTACTGCCGTCTTGACGACGGCGATCAGAGCATTTTAACCAACGACATAATTATATAGGCCTACACTGCCGTCATAATATGACGGGCAAATACTCTAGTTGCACAAATATGAAATAAGAATGGTTCCTTAAAAAATAATTTCCATAATAAAAATAATTTTATTTTCTCGTAGTAAAAAATAAGGATGTAAGTAACTCAGCTGCTCTCCGACATGATCTTACCTCCCATCACGTCTCTGAACTCGTGTACTGACTCGCTACTCCTACTCTGCTCTCTGGCATTATATTTAGTGGTGTCTAAATGTGCCAACTGATCTGCCAGATTTACTCCACCTTCAAGCCAATATCTGAGCACACTTTGGCATAGAGTAAAAATATTAAGGTTACCAGCACAGTATAGTATATCATCGTCATACGATGCTTTTGGGGCTTCATTTAGGTGCTTGGTATTCTAGTGGTTAGCATGCTGGACTGTCAATCAAGAGGTCGGTGGTTCAAAGTCCCACCAGGGCAAACATTTGGTTTGCGATTTCTGTTCCATGTGCACCCCTGGCAAACTCAGCTTAACATACACTGTCAGTGGGAAGATGAGACAGTAAGGGAGAGGACTGGCCACCCAACCTGATATGCCGAGGCTAAGAAAACGAAGTCGCTAACACGTCATATTCATGGCTTCCTCAGGGTTAACTCAAGGGACTGCTCTTCTTTTTCTTCATCATCATCATCGCAAGAGACTTTCTGAGATAGTTTAAAGGCTGCACATGAAGTGTCTAGAATTATAAAAAACATACAAATGATAGTAATTCATGATGTATTGGTTCCTGACCTGTCGAACTCATTCCTGACGTCATGTCAAGCAAGCACGAAGGCATGAACTCAGCCGCCCGCGCATTGTCAGACTCTACAGGTGTCAGGTTGGTGCTGGCTGACAGAGGCGTGCTGCCGAACACGGCCTGCCACTCACGAGAGAAGTCGTCGCCACCAGAAGTTGGCGCATTGAGGATCTCGTTTAGAAGTTTAAGATCGTCCTTTTCTGTATCGTCCACGTCAAAGTCGTCCGTTAAAAGGTCCACGCCACCTGGACACAGAAACAATGCATCCAGGCTTGTAAGGTAACAAAAGGTTAGGTAATTCCCCAACCAGCACTCGAATACAGTGAGTGCAGCACTGTCGAAAGGTACTAAAAGGTGCTATATTAAGGTGCATAGATACATACATACATTTCATGCATACATAGATACATTACACCAATACATACATAGAAGGGAAGGCAAAAACGGGAAGAAAGTGTCTCCTTCAGTATTGAGAATGGATTGTTGCCAAAGTTGAACAGAAATGGTAATGTAAACATAAGTCAAGGCAAATGCAGGTATGGTTTGGTTGTTTGTGGGTCCTCGGAGATATGGCTCAGACAAATAGACAAGTGAGAATTCGACGGCTACCTTTAGCAGTTGGCTTCTTCTGTGACTCGGATGCAGTCTGTCTGAGCATTCCGCTGAAATCAAATTCCTCATCCTGTTTCCTCTTGATCTCCTCCAGATCCTCCTCCTCGTCCTCCTCCTCTCCAAAGTCAATGAACGGAGCCGACGTGTCAGTCGGTTTCCGTGTAGCGGCATTTGCGTCCTCTGTACAAAAGTTAAATCACATGAACAAATTAACGGATGTCCAACCCACCTAATGCCTGCTGTAACCACGTTATCAAAATGCACATCAGTCGATAGTAGCTGCTTGACACAGACATGGAATAATGCCTAGATGTAGTGGATTGATTTATAAATATGGATGGATGAAAGGGAAAATGGTATGATGGATAAGTGAATTGAAAAGGTTCATGGATGCCGGGATGGGACACACCAACACATGGATACATTGTATGATGGATGGAAGAACTGAAGGATGAAATGATTGATAAACTGTTGCTGTCTCAAGGAATGGAATCGACTACCAAAGTTTCTCTAGTGCTTGAATTCTTTCTGTTCCTTTAAGAAACAACTTAAAACTTACAGTTTCTCTTTTGCTTTCAAACCTCTAGATTCTAACTGCTCTTCACCTAGTGAATGACTAACCATGCCTCAGACTCCCATTTCTGCGTGACTTTGCAAGCGATTAAAAGGTTCATAATAATAAGAGTACTTAATAATAATATGTGGACTGATAAAGTTGAAGGGTGGACAGAAGAGCAAATTGACAGACTAATGGATAGATAGATGTATGGAAGAATAGAATAATGGATAAGAGGTTAGAAAATTATTAAGCGATTGACTGATGGAAAGATATAACGGATGAAATGATGAAAAACTGGACTTAAAGCTTGATGAATGGCTAATCGGCAGGTGAATGGATTGACAGGTTGAATCATAGAATGATGATTGATGAATAAATAATTGAAAACTGATTGGGTTGACAGCTTCTTGGATATACGAATGGAGGGACTGCAGAGATGAATTGAAAAATACTGATGGATTCACAGACCAACAGATAAATGGAAGAACAAACTAGTGGCTGGATGAATAGATGGATTGAACGACTGACAGACTGAAGAAGAATTGATGGAATGGACGAATGAATGGAACGATGTAAAGACAAACAAACGAAATTTTACCAGGTTTTGTGAATTCTTTATCAATGGCATCCAACAGGTTGTTTAGGCTGCCGCTGACTTTCTTCATGGAGTCTCCCGTTTCGTCTTTCTTATCCTCCCTTGAATTTGGTCTGCACAGGAATTGTTCTCACATTTAACCAGAGTTCAAAACAACTCTTATACACAAGCCTGTTTGATTGTAATATGTAATATGAAGTAATATGCCGTAATATCTTTCATGTACAGCGCTGAGCGTGCGCTCGCTAGAGCTTCTTAATAAAGAATATACTTACTTACTTACTTACTTACTTACTGTTTTCTGTCTTCTTACATATCAGGCAGACCTAGTTTCTGATATCCTGTGTTGATACCTCATTCTACTCATCTATTACACTCTGCTACTGCTATCAGCTCCATATATGGGCACAGCTATCAGAGCATCCAGTAAGCCAATCACTCACATACAAAAAGCTGCTCACCATATAATCAAGAGTCCCGAGTGCTTTAAAGTAGATATCTTAAAGAGGTGCTGCATTAATTTACTGAATGAATCAATGAATCCATTCATCTATGAATCCATTAAACCACTCATGAATGCATCCATCCACCCACCTACCCATCCATCCATCGTTCCATCCATCCTTCATACATCAATCCATAAATGAATGAATTCTTTATGAAAGAATACATCAACATATCCATCCACCCATGAAACAACACATCTCATCCTCCCATGCATCCGTCCATCCATCCCACCTATTCTCCTTAACCGCTCACACTAATGTTCAAATCTGGACATAATCAGTTAGTGTAGAAAACTACACATTAGCACATTAGCTGTAGCCGCAATTACTCTAAGCAAACACAATAAAACCAAAATAAAATGAACCTCTTGGGAAGATGCCAGCACGGGGTTAAATCAGGAGCACCTTTTTCATCTGGGGACGAAGTGAGAGCACCGGCGGCTTTTGGAATAGGAGGGAGTGAAGGCATGATACCCGTGGGGAAACTAAAAACACCAAAAACAAACTGAAAATAAGATCAAACAAAAAACAAAATAGAATGAAACAAAAAACCAGTTAAAATGAAAATACGTTCAAAACCCAGACAAGGTACAAAGTTTTACTGAGCTGTATTTGAAGCAAAAGTTCCTATAAGCCACATAATCCATACTTAGATAAACAGTCCAATCAAATTCCTACTTTCTCTGGAGCAGAGGTGGGCAAACGTTTGCACATTGGGCCACATTAAATGCCAAAAATATCCGGAGGGCTGGGTAACAAATTTTAAACTTTTAATAACGACTAACATGAAAATAGTTTAGCCTACTTATTTAAAATTAAATATACTTAGGCAGGGTTAATACATAATTATCATGAAAGATGAGACCGGAATAGTAAGTAAGAAAGCAGCACCACATGAGCAAAACAAAGAAAACCCTCTCAGGGTCTGAATTTTGTGTTTTTTTCTCAACAATTGTGTGTGGGCCGGATAAAAAGCAATGGCGGGCCGGATCTGGCCCGCGGGGCGGCGCGGGCCATAGCTTGCCCACCCCTGCTCTAAAGTAATTGTAATAATGTAAAATACACCAGTTGACATAGGCCCTACTGATACGTTGAGACAGACAGACAGAAAGACAGACAGATAGACAATGTGTGTGCGTGTGAATTCATTCATATATATAATTTTATATATATATGAGCAAAATTTTATATATATACATATATATATGTATATATATATATGCATTAAACCACTAAGCCCATCTACCCATGGATCTACCCATCCACTGATCCTGTCTCCATATCCACTCTCTAATCTAGAGGAGGGCAACATATGGCCCGTGGGTCAAGTCCGGCCCCGGGGACCTTTGGACCTGCCCTTGACATGTCTGTTATATTAGCATTGTACCTGACACTTGGGAACCTTTTATCCGGCCCTACATGAATGTCTGGATTTCTGTACGCTGGCCGACATTAAAACATCTGTCAGATCTCACATTAGTCATTAAGTATAGAACAACAGGCAAATGGATACATTGTAAACACACCTAGCAAATGGATATATTGTACTGTAGACTAACAGTTTTATGCATTTTTTAAACTGCAGAAACTTAAAACATAGTTTTTTTTTTATTATAGTGCAGGACTGTAGGTATTAGGATAATTATGCTTTAATCATAAAAATTAATCTTCATTTACTTTAAACTTAACTGAAGTTTAATCGTAATAGTTATTCTGCAATATTTAGTTTGAATAAAATTAATATTGTCTCATTTTCTGGGGCAAATTAATCTGCAAAAATTAGCCCGCAACTGGCATGTGGCCCCTGAGCTGCCCTTAAAATCTTAGGGTGGCCCTTTGTTAAAAAAGTTGCCCATGCCTGCTATAATCCAACCGAACATTGTTATTATAATGCCCAAGGCATTAATCAACGGTCGCTTCCAGTGAAGGACCAATCAAAACTCTGTCAACTTATTTGAATATTTGAACCCAACTGATATAGGTCAGCCCTAAATCAACAATGGATTGATGATAAAGAACTTTTTACAAAGGACAGATTTAACAACTTTACCAGTCAGGTACAACCAGCAACAAATCATGCCCCAGCTTTAAGCTTAACCCATCAACACTGCATAATATTACATCGCTTTACATATATTACTTTTATCTAACATACTAGAGTCTAAACTCCAGATACAAATGTAATTTAGGCCAGAATGATGCCTACTAATTTTTAACTTTAATGAAAATTTCTTACATCCGCATAGCACCATAAAGGATCATTGATATCATCAGTAGCA
This sequence comes from Allolobophora icterica, assembly GCA_963556255.1. Classification (NCBI taxonomy): domain Eukaryota; kingdom Metazoa; phylum Annelida; class Clitellata; order Crassiclitellata; family Lumbricidae; genus Allolobophora; species Allolobophora icterica. The sequence goes on along the minus strand of OY744609.1, from coordinate 14,404,821 downwards.
CACTTGCAGGGGCGTCTACACCATAGAAACCTTGGAGCAAATGCTCCATCCAAGAAATAGGGGGAGGAGGGAGATCTGTCAGTGTGACTGCAACCATTTTAGGGGGGAAGGAAGGGAAGGGGAAGAAGAGGGGGAAGGGGAAGTTGCTCCAAAGACTTAGGGGGGATAGACGCCCCTGCACACTTGTAATGTTATCACAGCAACAGGTGAAGTCCTCACCAAGGTTCTTAATTTATTTTTCTGGCAAGGCAGGGAAAGGTAATCGTCCATTTCATACAGCAGTGCTACTCAAACTGGTCCACGTTTGATTGGTCATGGAATGAAAACCAAAATCACAATTCTGATCATACTCAAATAAATGATTTACATTGTGTGGTGCAAAAATTAAAAGAATGAGAAACATAAAAACTGAGAGTACAACACAAGCTATAGTATCAAAAGCATAGTTGTAATAACAGTGACGATATTTATGAAGTCTAAATTTTAATAGGCCTATAGAATATTATAAAGGCTTACGTAAGCTTATATTGAAAATCACCAGTCTGTGGAGAGGCAAAAACAATTCCTGGTCTACAGCATCAGAAAGTCTGAGAAACACTGCATTTCTTAGAGGACACTATCAGCGTGAGTCTTCATACACATGGTCCCGTGCTCCAACGATATGTGGATATAAGAATCTGAAAGCTGGACACTCTTTCTTGCAGGTTACATGAAGAAGAGCAGGCGACAGGCCCCTATGCTAACCATGAGAGCACCCACGGGTATGAAGTATTAGTGACTTCATTTTCTTAGCCTGAGCAGCACACGACGGCAAATGGAGAGTTCGAATGAAGACAATATCAAATATAGTCATATTGTATTGCATTCACGTTTTCAGATTACAAGCAACTCTGACGAATTTCTCTTGAAGAGGTACTATACAAATTTGTGATTAACAATAACAATTTGTGATTACAATAACAATTTGTGATGACAATAACAATAGCTGAACAAAAACAGTATAAGAATACATAGCTATACAAACGACCTGTGTAGTAATGCACAGGTCTGACATAGAGACTTGGCACCAAATGCAAAGTATATTTCGAAACAAGAGTACTTTCCACCTTAAAGCCTATTACCTAAGTCAAACTGATTACACCTTTTCTGAGAAATGAACTCAAGACAGCTCATCTCTGGCCAACAAAGCTAGCAAATTAACTGTACCAGTAACCACTTACTTCATTTACATGCATTACTCCAGTACCTGCCATGAGGACCCGTTTGCAAAATGGTGTTGGGGGGATTTCTCACTTCCACTTAGTCAGTGGGTCCCTAGACATGAAAAATCACCGAGGTGCTTTTCTGGCACAGTGCCACGAATTGCGCTATGGCCAAATCCAAAATGGCCGCCATCAGCCATATTGGAAAAATCATCTTTTTTATTTTTTAGAGTATATGCACGTGTAATACCTCTAATCTGACTAATTTAGGTATGTGGAATTCATTTCTGATATTGTTTTCACCATTCGGGGTCATCTTCACCTTGAAAGGTCATGGTCAAGGTCACGATATACTTCTTCATAAATTATCAAATTATGGCATCAGAGGCACCCAATTAGCCTGGTTCACCAGTTACCTAGAAAATCGTTTCCAATTCGTTTACTGCAATGGCTCGCAATCTGACGCAAGGAAAATCACTTTTGGAGTCCCCCAAGGATCCAACCTGGGCCCCCTCCTTTTTCTCCTCTACATTAACGATCTACCTAATGCCTCCCAAATTTTGTCCTTTATTTTATTTGCAGATGATACCAATGTATTTCATTCTGACAAATCGTACTCTAACCTAGTTCTGACTCTTAATAATGAACTTAAACGGGTAGCCGAATGGTTTTCCTCCAACAAACTTTCTCTAAATATAGATAAGACTGCTTACATCCTCTTTAAATCACACAGGAAGGTTGGTCCCCCTGATAATTCCCTGAAACTCGCCATAAATAATACCGCCATTACGCAAGTCAACTCTACCAAGTTCTTAGGTGTCATTGTCGATCAGCACTTGACATGGAGCGAACATATTAAGAGTATTTCGACTAAGATCGCAAAAAATGCAGGCCTAATTCACCGTGCCTCCAGCAAGCTCCCGCCCTCAGTACGCACCCAATTGTATTACTCCTTAATTTATCCGTATTTATCGTACTGCAATATTGTATGGGCATCCACTTACGACTCCAGACTTCACAAACTTGTTGTCTTGCAAAAAAGAGCGGTACGTTCCATCTGCAGAGCCCCATGGGGCTCTCATACAGGCCCTATTTTTGCCCGTTATAAGTTACTAAAAATTGATCAAATAAGGCAATTTCAAATTGGGGTCTTCATGTTCAAATTTAGACGAGACCTTTTACCTGCGAAATTTAAGACCCTCTTTCACCAGGGTTCCGACATCCACTCCCATTTCACGAGGAATTCGAATAAATATCGCATTATATATGCTCACTCCAACACTCGTAGATTTTCCATTAAAATCACAGGGCCCCAGGTTTGGAACGTTCTCCCCCCCTCTCTCCAGCAGGTGGGGACCCTTCAGGTTTTCAAAAGAATGCTACGCCTGCACCTTATTGTCAACGACGCAAGTTCTAGAATGTCCTACTATTAACCATGTATTAGTTAAGCTCTTAGTTAAGTCTTTAATAGCAACGTTATTAATTATTAGAAGTGTTTCTGTTCCCTTATTTTTTCTTTTCTGTGATCAATTATCATTGCTCGGTTATTTAATACTTCACAGTATTTCCTTATTCCAGCTTATTGAGCCATAACCACTCTTATCTTTCTTCTTCTTCCCTTGGTTTCTTTACTGCCTCAGGTAGCGGCGGTCTCTGGTCAACCTTCAATAGGTATAACAAACAGAACACTCCATAGTAACTTAAGCCATTCAAGCTGGTCTCTAACTACCCTGCAATTACTTGTTGCAAGTAGGTGTCCCTACTAGCGGGATTATTTATCCCTTCTGGGCCTACCATTGTAGCCATCTTGTTGTTCATCCTTTTGTAAAATTGATTGCATTGTACATTTATATGGTTGCAATAAAGAATTTTTGAATTTGAATTTGAAAAAAAAAATTTTGTTACATCGACGATTTCGATCATAACATAGCCGAATTTAGCAGTAGAAACAGGAGTAATATCTCTAATTCAACTAATTTCGGTATGTAGAATTCATTTCTGATATTGTTTTCGCCACTAGGGGTCATTTTCACCTTGAAAGGTCACGGTCAAGGTCATTTTGTTACATCGACAATTTCGATTATACATAACTTTGCCGAATTTAGCAGCAGAAACAGGTGTAATATCTCTAATTCAACTAATTTCGATATGTAGAATTCATTTCTGATATTGTTTTCGACATTCGGGGTCATCTTCACCTTGAAAGGTCATGGTCAAGGTCATTTTGTTACATTGACGATTTCGATTATAACTTTGCCGAATTTAGCAGTAGAAACAGGTGTAATATGTCTAATTCAACTAATTTCGGTATGTAGAATTCATTTCTGATATTGTTTTCGCCACTAGGGGTCATCTTCACCTTGAAAGGTCACGGTCAAGGTCATTGTGTTACATCGACGATTTCGATTATAACTTTGCCGAATTTAGCAGTAGAAACAGGTGTAATATGTCTAATTCAACTAATTTTGGTATGTGGAATTCATTTCTGATATTGTTTTCGCCACTAGGGTCATCTTTACCTTAGCCGAATTAGTCTGAGCTCTGCCACTTCTTTGGAGTTTGGCTGCAATTGGTCGCCGTCACCAAGAATGCTGTAGTATCCGAGAGAGAAGGAAACTGGAATCTAGGGCCTACTTGCGGCTACTGTCGATGATTCTATGCCAATCTTTGCAGAAAGTGACTGCATCAACTACCTACGTTATGGATCGGGGTATCTGGAACAAATCAAAGTGTTTGAGTTCACACATCCTGTGCTCTGCCGGCGCTTCTGTGTGGGCCAGTGGGTTGTACAGGATCGCCCAGGATGGTTCTGCGCTGTCGGAGGTGACATGAAGGTCGAGCAGACCATCCAGCGGGTGTCGAAGGGTCCTGGAGGTCACTATGTGGTTGGAGCCACACGCAATGCCACTGCTGTGGCAGAGTTCGAGCTCTTGTTCCACGAGATTGGGTCTATCACCAGCCTCCTCAACTTCTTCACCTCTCATCACCCCATGAGCCACACAGAATGCCATCTACATTCTACAGCATGCTCTGAGCTCCACTCGCTGTCTCACATTTAACCATAGCGCGTCTAAGCTGTTAGACTTTGTGCTAGAACGGAAGAATCTATAGTCGGTGACAGACTGACAGTCAGTGTACCGTGCCTCTGCACAACCTGTTCACGAAGGTGGCTGTTGACCGGAAGGTGGCTATGCGTCTGCTCAAATTTCTTGAGAATGGTGAGCGTGTCTACCGCTCATACAGAGGGGAGAGAATAATTCAAAAGACCAAGAAAATTTGCATGACCATATCGAAGTCTAAACTGCCACAGTTCACTGACCATCCTCAGAAGTCACCATCAACAAATAACAATGGAGAAGGAGAAGAACGATCTCTCAGCCAAGGACATGGCAGAGGCACATAGGAACATGGACACTGCTAAGGAGCGGGGCATGGACCTCAGGCAGATAGTCACTCACAATTTGCTCTTGGCATCTCCACTGTTTGATGGTAATCTTCCAGCTCACACCAACAAGTCACTACTTGTTGGGGAAATTGAGCCTAGACTGGACCTCACCCAATGGCGTCAGGAGTCTACTCTTGCCACTCACGTTGTGGTAGATTTCATGTCTAGGATACGGCAGGTGCCAATAGCACAATTCCATAATCTGGGTGTGGTTATCGATGCCATCATAACCTCAGCTTCATCCCTCTGCCAAAATGTGAAGTTCGTCCATCTGGTACTTGACTCCTACATTGAGATGTCTCTTAAGGAAGGCGAGCGCATGCGGCGCACTGATTCAACAACAGGCATTGGCATTATTGGCATTGGCATGAACAGCAACTTGAAAAGTTCTGGGCGTCTCAAGAAAACAAGTGGAATCTCCAGCTCCTGGTCAGAGATATTGTTTCCAATCGAGCCTATGGCGATGCTACCATCATCGCCAGCTCTGTAATTTCTGAAGACAATCTTAATTGATGTATTGAAAAGTGACATAATACGATATCAGTATCGGATGTAACAAGTCATAATTAGTTGAATCAATTAGCTGAGAAGAGATATTAAACCTGTTTCCACTGCTAAATTGGGCCAGGTTTTTAGTAATGTTAAAATTAGTTGAATTAATTAGTTGAATTAGAGATGTTATACCTGTTTCTACTGCTAAATGCGACAAAGTTATAATCGAAATCGTCGATGTAACAAAAGGACCTTGACCGTGACCTTTCAAGGTGAAGATGACCCCTAGTGGCGAAAACAATATCAGAAATGAATTCTACATACCGAAATTAGTTGAATTAGACATATTACACCTGTTTCTACTGCTAAATTCGGCAAAGTTATAATCGAAATCGTCGATGTAACAAAATGACCTTGACCATGACCTTTCAAGGTGAAGATGACCCCGAATGGTGAAAACAATATCAGAAATGAATTCCACATACCTAAATTAGTCAGATTAGAGGTATTACACGTGCATATACTCTAAAAAATAAAAAAGATGATTTTTCCAATATGGCTGATGGCGGCCATTTTGGATTTGGCCATAGCGCAATTCGTGGCACTGTGCCAGAAAAGCACCTCGGTGATTTTTCATGTCTAGGGACCCACTGACTAAGTGGAAGTGAGAAATCCCCCCAACACCATTTTGCAAACGGGTCCTCATGGCAGGTACTGGAGTACATGGATTTTATTTTAGTTATGAACTGAATTTATCTACAGTTCAATAAATCACTATATTATTAATTCATTAATAATCACCACCTCAACTTTTTCATTGGCCAAAAAAGCTAGAAAAAAACTACCAATAGCCAGAGATTTTATTCCATTTATCTTTAAGTTTGGTCGTGAACTAACTTAATCTACAGTAAATAATTTGTCACAATTCTCAATTAATTGTTGTGTCAATTTTTCTGTTAATAGATAACAATAGCCCTAAGTGAATGTTGCAACTCTAGGTCCTTTAGATTCTGTCATTTACATCTCGTCCCCTTCGATTGACAGGTTTGAAACTACGAACCAGATAAAGACACTCTTCCATTTTCAACGGTTCCCCTTCACTGATGATGTTATGAGATGTTAATCACTAAATTAAGAATATGTATGATTTAAACAGAACCACTAATTAATGAATCTAGATAGTGGCTGCAATTGTTTGCACTAAACTGTGCATGAAGGACTTGCTTAAAGTTCTTAGAGAGGCAACCATGATATGCTCATTGCTCGTCTTGTAACGCAGAGCACATGGGTTTGAGCTTCCTGGGACACAGTTACTTTGCAGGGACCTTGATGTAGTCCACAGATAGACAAAAGTTCTTCACACACAATATCTCAGTACCACCCCTGATCGATACCAAGTCATCAGACAGTCGTGCTTCATACATACATAAATAATACTTAATGGGAGGCTCAACTTCATAATTTTCACATACTGGGTGAGAATTTGGCTAAGTCACACCAGATATTTAAGAAAAATCATTAACATTTTCAAGGCTGACAAGAGATCCTGCATGTACAATTTCTCCATCAAGACTTCCGACATATATTCAATAGATCATATTCAGTAATTATTAAAATCGTTAGTTACAAGACTGGAATAAATTCAAAACTTAAAAGCCTTCACCATCAAACGAATCTGCCATAGTCGCCAAAACAAAAATCTCCTGATCGCCTGCGAGTGCCAACCAACCTCAGGTCAAAGAGTGACGGGTCAGACACAGGGTCACAGGTCAGGTCGAGTAAATCCTTTATTGAAGCAACATTGTCATGAGCCTTCACAGGCACGTTGCTGCATGCATTGACATTGGAGTCATCGCGTGCCTCAGCAGGCACATCGTCATGAGCCTCGTGCAAACTTTCACTATCACTTTCAGAAAACTCGAGAATGTTTCCGTCATCTGAGTTGGGATGCTCTTCAGCGGCTGGCTCTGTTGGTTTTGCCAATGCCGAGTCATCACGACGCTTAGTCGGAGGAGGCTCACTTACAATGGTAAATATTGTAAATATGCAAGACTTTGACAAACATGCACAGAATTTACAAAGGTAAAGACATCGGAACATAAGGTTTTAATGTTAACACGAAAATCTAAACAAAATAAAATTAACAAAACCTGACAACTACTTACAACAACTGACAACACCAAAGTCATAAGATAGGTGTCACACACACAACATACAAGCCCAGTGGTTTTGCAGATACAAGTATAATAATAATAATAATAATAATAATAATAATAATAATAATAATAATAATAATAATAATAATCGTTTATTGATTCAAACTGACAAGAATGCAGTAAGATTACATGATATAGTAGTAACAGACGATAACAAGTTTAACAGGAGTTGAATTTAACTGCAAGGCAGCCTGCAAGGCACCCATCTGTCCTACTGCTCATTTTACCGTCGTCATCTAAGGAATGGAAGGCAGAGTCTACCTTGTGGGGCTAGCGGGTATCAAACCCACGTCCCTCTGATCTTCAAGTGAGTATGTTACCGCCATTCAACCATCTCCCTGCCCCCTGTCATCACAGAACCCCCCCAGTAACCCACTTTATAACAATTGTGATGAAGTCAAAGAGACACAGGTCCTAAATTACTTCTTTTCTGCAGGACTCTTTGCCACTATTAATTAATGAACCTCAATATAAAGCAACCTTTTGCTAATTTCATACTTGATATGACACCAACATTAAGTAATGCCAACAGCATGAAAACAAACGCAAATGATGAGATCAAAACGCCTGATCGGGATGTCATAGTTCGGCTTGGATACTGAGGTGAAGTCCCCGTCAGAGGATTGATATAGTTGCATTTGTGCCTCAGCTGAATGACCCTTTGACCCCAGGTACATGACCCTGAATAGTTACTCTAAGTGTAAACAAGTGCAATACCTCTACCTTCATGCTTGTAGGGATAGTTTCTGCAGAACTGTGTGTAAACACGTGTGTTACATTTTAAAAATTTACCTTCACAGGTTAAACTTAAGATTCTCTCAAGTCCAAGTCTCAACATGACGAATGGTCAAAGCATGAATGCAGTTGAATGGTCAAAGCATGAATGCAGTCGAATGGTCAAAGCATGAATGCAGTCGAATGGTCAAAGCATGAATGCAGTCGAATGGTCAAAGCATGAATGCAGTCGAATGGTCAAAGCATGAATGCAGTCGAATGGTCAAAGCATGAATGCAGTGCAATGGTCAAAGCATGAATGCAGTCAGAAGTATCTCACCCGTACTCGTCTGAGTCGTCGTTGTCGTGCTCTGGTGCTTCGCGACTTCCAGTTTCTTCTGCGAGCTTCTTGCTTGGCTCACCCAACTCCTGCCACAGCCGAATGCAACAAACAACCTAAGTCTAACCAAATTCATGCTTGCAACATCACTGCTACTTTTCCCAACAAAGGATAACTGCTCTCTTTAACTAAGACCAGGCTGGGAGCAATCTGAAGAGATAACTTCAAGGGGTGCTATATGAAATCTCTGCATGACTGAATGGATGGACAGAAGGATGGATATCACAGAAATGCAACTATAAAATTAGAAACTGGACATGACACCATACATTCTAGGGATTGACCCACAACCAACTGATGTGCAAAGGCCAATGCTTGACCTCTGATGGTCAAGATCAAAGGACTATTGGAGTAAGACCAAGAACCTCAGATCAAGGACATACACATGAAGGTCAAGGCCTTAAATTCAACACCAATATCATAAACATCCAGGCCACAATGCAACTCAACTTTTGGGCATATAATATATGTCACTGCACAGGAACATCACATACATGTTTCACCAAGAATTTAAAATTGTTCTCTTTTGCAATGGCTGGGAGCCTTCAGGATGAGTATCTTGAAAGGACGCAACATAAATGCTCAGAATTAAAGCATCAGAACAAATACGTCAATTGAGATGCAAAGACCTTCAGCATGTTGAACTCGTAGTATTGGTATCCCTTAAAGCTCTCGGCCACGGCCGTCATGCGATAAGCCGTGCGTTCCCAGAAGTGAAGAAGCGTCGACTGGTATTTAGCGAGGACGTGGCTGAACATGTTACAGCGACTGGCAGCCAGCAGGTCAATCTTCTGCATCGTGTCCAGCTTTAGTTTATCGAATTTGGCTTTTGTCTTCTTCACCTGGGCCTGCACCTATAACATTCCATTGTTACGCAGGTATGTAGTAACTCGTACACTGCAGCCTCCTTGAAAAACACTTCATTATAACATGAATTCTGATATAACATGATCAGGTGCATGGATCCGAAATTCAATTCAGCTTTAGAAAATAACTTCATCATAACATAGTCTCATTAGAAGGCATACAACTTGATATGACTCCCAAAGACAACTATAACCAGAATCAACTTCTAAAATTTAGATGGCCGTGTCTGTAACAGATCAGATTTTGCAGTGCAAGTGAAACATATAGGCATGAAATGATAAACTATCAGCCAAGGTGCTACCATTGCAGTCTATTAAATGCAACAAAGTAACAGTTTCTTAATTCTTAATTTCTATTCTTGTCCATCCCCGACTGTGTGAAATTGTCACCATGTTAGAAGCCAGTGTTAAAAACATACGTATCACCACTTACTGTGCGGAACTTCTGAAGTTGTTTGGAAGTGTCTGGATCAAGTTCTTCTGAGACGTCCTTCATCCACAGCAGGGCTCCACGGTATTCCGTACGAGATGCCTCCATCCGATTGACTGTCACCAGTGTGTCTGAGATGGCACGGTATCGGAATGTTTCCACCTCCTGGTAGAGGCGCACCAGAGGCGCTCGCAGCTGCAACCTGGATGAGGAAGCAACAATCCATTTAAAAAGCACTGCAAAATATTAGTAAATTCAATAGAGAAATGACAGTATGAAACCAAAATGACAATATGATACCAGATATTAAAGTTATTAAAAACAATATGATACTAGTAACTAAGTTACTAAATTACAGTAATATGATACTCTACCAAAGTGACTATTTAAGTAACAGCAATGTCAAAATAGTTAGGAAAGTTACTAAATAAGAGTAATGTAATACTAGATAGTAAAAATACTAAATTACAATTCTGTACTAGTTTCAAAAGTTAATAATCACCGTAATGTGATCCTAGGTGGCTTAGTGGTTGACTGGTAGCACACTGGTCTCAGGATATGGGGTTTGATTCTTGGAATCATGTAAAAACTAAATTTTTTTATATTTGATATATGTGACTTACATCTGCTGAGATGAGAAGCTCTGAGCCTTTCCAACGGCCGCCATCATTTTCCCAGCCCTTGTCTTGTCATGTTGACTCTCAGCCTTCAGCAGTCTCCCCATTGCATTCTCTTCCCTTGACAGAACTTTCACAAAAATGCAACGCAAACATTTTTTCATACAGAAATACGATATGAGGTAATAGTTTTTTTTATACATGCATGTTAAGTGATTTAAATAAATGTAATAATAGGCATCACAGGTATTAATTACGTTTGTTTTTGTCTCATTTATTCTGCTTTTGCTACTGTTAGTCCAGTAGAACTTATATTATGTTCAACGTTCATTCTCTTAAACAGTTTGCTGATAAGTGGCTCCACTAAACAGGACCTCAGTCCCTTCTGGGTGTGCACCTTGTATCTTAGAAATATTTCTGTACACTGTGTCCAGTGATGGGCCAAAAGGAAAATGAATTAATAAAACAGTGCATTCTTTTGCAAATGTGACAACAGCATAATTCAACTCTTGGCTAAAATAGCTCGAATGTCAATGTTACACGATGCATTCGAATACAAAGAATGTAAACTGTCATAGTGTCTCGTGTAGCATAGGACAGTGGTTTCTACCATTGGGAGGTTGGGAAAGCGATCTTCCACAAATCCACGGCTGCCAGAAGAGGTGGGGGCTAACAGTACTGGTAAGAACACAGTCTTAATGAACATTTATAGTATAGTAACTTCTTATTTCAGTTTTTAGCTTGTAGTAACATTTGTTATGGACCATGTATGATGCTGATGTAGATAATAAAGAAATTTACAGTTCTGAGTGACTTCTGAGACTCAAAAATATATAAGTCCACCAGAATGGGGGTTTGTTCTCCCATTCCATGTGGGGGGTTAGATGCTACTGGCACAGGATTCTACTTTGTAGTACGTGGGTCTGTAATCCAGTTACTGTGGGTTAGTCCCGGCTGAGCAGATTCTGTGTAACAACCTGGACAGGTTGGTTGGTTCTGTGTGCACACTTGTCTTGTGACTTAGAAGTTTCCGTCTTGTGAAAACAATAAGCAAAACAAACACAGAAAAAATATGCAGGGTGCATTGAAACATACCACAGATTCGATCCTGGTATCGTTCGATTACTCGAAGCAGGTCCATCGACGATTTCTGTATTGCTTTGAATACCTAGAGTCACATTCGAAAGCCAACAAATTTAAAGATCTTTAAACAAAGAAGGTAGTACAATGACTGAAAGAAACTTGTTTAAGTATATAAATAAATACACTGAGACCTAACTGAAATATGCTCTGTTGTACAACAAATTCACATTTTTCCGTGGGTGGACCTACTTTTTGGAATCCTCTCCCTGTGTCTGTGCGCTCTGCTCAGTCGCTTGTGTCATTTCGTTCTCAACTTAAAACTTACCTCTTTCAAATTGTCTATCCACTATAGGCTGCCTCTCTGTCTTACAGTGTGATCTTCTGGATACTGACCAGATAACAGCTTGGTTTTGGTGTGCCACCGGTTGATGCCTTGTGCATTAGAGACCGGCGCAATACAAGTTACTAATTACAATGTATCTAATGTACAGATATTACTGCAAAGCACAAAGGGAACCTCTAAAGGGACACAAATTCTACTAACAAAGCTTCCCACATACCTGGTCATTTGTTATTCAGTTAAGAGTCTTGTATGTTTGTATTGTGTCCTGTAAGTCACCTAGAACTTGAAGGTTCAACTTGGCGACCTGACCGTACCATTAAAAGACATGAAGCCAACTCTGTATTTCTACCCAGGAACAACGTTTGAATAGATTCAACAGATCACCTAGTGAAAGGGTATTCGGTCGCTGTACGACCATGGTCTCCAACAAAAGAACCTTCACCTCAAGAGTTTCTGCAGACGTATGGAAACAAGTGTGCTACCTTCTAAACCCCTTTCTACATCATCCAGTGACATCCACTTAACAGAAAATTTTAAAATAACTATTGTTGAACCAGCTCCACAGCTGTGTATGGTGGATAACAGAATCACACAGTGTCTTTACTGTATACTTACTTACTTACTTAATTTTGAGAGCCACTCACGAGTATGTAAGTACTTAAAAGACAGCTCTGCCAGAAAAAAACAAGAATGACATAAACTAATTCACCTCGAGCTTTGCATCAAGCTCCGAGTCCGAAGCCACTATGTGCTCGTCTTCTTTTTTGCCAAGCTTCCTCATGACCGCCTGCTTCGTTGTCCAGTACGTCTCTTTCATCTTATAAATAGTCGACTGGTCATTATTCAATGGCACCTGTCGATCGTATGCTGCTCCATAATACCCCTGACCACTAAACAACCAGCACAGCCAAATATATTCATCATTAATCTAATGACTTCTGCAGCACCGCTATAATAATTCACAAGGCATCAGTAAGAAATAAATTTTAAAGAGACATTCTATGACAGAAATTAACATCTAGCAGAGTGCTGTAACCAAATCACCAGCCCAAACATGCACTTAATTGCTAATAGTTTCTTGCACAATGCATTCGCTTACAAAGACTTATCTAAATAATGCAGGGCATAAATTTTCATGCAAGAACATAATCAATAAAGCAAATGAATCTGTGCAAGAAAGGAAAGTGCATTAGACACCGGCACAATAGAAGTTACTATCTATTCTCAGGGTTAGGGTTTACTAGTTACTATCTATTCTCCAAGTGTTGTTCATCAATTGTCAAGATGTAACACTGAGTTTAACACCATAGACTGAGACATGATTTAAATCAGTAATTGACTTCGTTATTGAATGTCTTCAACAACCAAAAACCTATAGAACAAGCCCCTCTGCTTCAAGTTGGAGACTATGCGGAAGTGACACAGTATGACCTCTATTGTTTTGGACAGCTTTACATACTGGCAACACTAAGTGTTAACTGCTCATCGAGTCTCCCATTATCACAACAGTAACAAAAGTGTGTCAACCATGATGTGGCCGACTGGTTTAAGGCTTGCTGACCTTCATCTGAGGAGCTTAAAAAACCGAAAATGGGTAAAAATGTCCAAACCACAGCGATTGTACCATTTTGTCACTTCCGCAGAAGTTTCCACTGCCAGGATAATGTTCTATTAACAAAATCAGATAATTTGCCAACATTTGAATCAGAAGGTCTCTGATTCAAACATTGACATCTGGCATGTTAATCTCTTATTATAATTATTCATTCATTCATTGCTCGACACATGTTGCCCAGCAACATACAATGTATGCAAGCTCCTTAGCAGCCTCTTTTTGTATCTGTTAGCAATTGAAAACCCTCTGTTTGATCATAATTTTGTGTCATCAAGTCGGCAGTGCCTCTCGTGAGTTTCTCTTGGAAAGCATTACACAAATTTGCAATAACAATTACTTACATCAGTTAATAACTTGTAAAATGAAATGTCTAAAACTGAGTGAATCCAGGATGTTGATGTCAGTACATACTGCACCGAGTAATTAAACAGTAATTAAACTCTTCTCTTTCACTGGGGAGGGGGTGCGCCTGTTGCAGGGGAACCATATAAACGCTTAGAGTAGGAAACAACAGGTGGTGCTCATTTTGAATTCCACTGCTCATGAGCCAACAAGGGTAATACCAAAGGCCTGTACACAGACCAACCTATCAGAGATACTTAGAAAGCACAAAAAAATTTCAGTTACATTACATGTAATATTAATCACAGACCAAACCATCCTTTTCAGCTGATACTGGTACCAATTTCTACTGCCTGGTAAAACTATCAAAACTTTTTACATTTGCACTGCATTAGAAACATTCCACATTAACAATACTGATGCTACGCTAGACCTGTGGTTAAGAACACTGGGATCTTCATGCCAATTTTTCAATTCCAAGGTGTAATAATAAAAATTATAAGACGAGAAACTTACGACATAGTGTTACAGATGGCAGCAGCAGAAGAAACTATAAAAAATACACAGATTCATTTAAGCATCTATAACCGTATAATCATTTAAAGATAAATGCTAATGGCTGTTTGATGTTTCTCAAAAGCCCACATTCAACAGGCAGCAGCAAGTTCCTTTTGCTCTCATATACTGATGGTCAGAAATGGATTTGAAGTTACATGCAACAAATGATACGAGGGCCTAACAAATAACGTCGGCCTGTATGCAAGTCAAGTTTGGAACTTGAATAAATTTTTTGCTGGCCCAAATGAATAACCCACTGATACCTCTCAGTTCAAAAGTAAATCCAAGTCAAATAATACCCTAGATATTTTCACCTGACAACTAAACAGACTCTAGTTTTAAATGTTATTATTATTATTATTACAGAGGTTTTATATAGTGCCCCTTCAAGGTTATCTACTCAGGAGCGAAAATGTTGTGATGCTAGCAGAATTCTGAACCCCATTTCTCTGGACAAGATGCACTGGACCAGAGGTTCTAAAATGATGGTACATGTACCCCTAGTGGTATGCGTAAGTGGAACGAGAACAAATTCACAAACTTTTAATTCTCTACGAGTTTCTGCCCATCTTTCTTTGATTAGCTATTGACTATTGAAGCCACTATTCTACATCAACCATGTGTTTCTTTTTCTTTAAATTTTCTATGAGTTTATGCCCATCTTTCTTTGATCAGCTATTCTATGTCCACCATACACTTCCTTTTCTTATAAGTTTAAATTTTTTTTCTTTAGAAGCTAATTGCAAGGGTACGTCACCCTAGCCTGTTGTTTTTGATTTGACCTTTGCTGGTGGTATGCCAACACTCCATTTTTTTACCTGGTGGTACAATAAAAATCAACTTTGAGAACCGCTGTACTGGACCATCTTTCTGGAACAGTCTTCGTCTGAAAATCAGAACTGTTTGTTTGATGCAGCTAAAGACACAATTTCAACTGATCTTAAATCACGAGTCTTTCAGTTCTGTCTAGACAGCCATGCTTGAGCACCGCTGAGCGGCTCTGACAAAAATACATCAATTGCCGAGATGCCTGCTACAGTACGAGCAAGTCACATTCTGGAAGTTGCTAAATCAAGTAATCTTAACTTTTGGGTCACCTGCAGTTGATAACCATATAGGGTCATTCCATGTGAAATCAACCAGTAAAATAACAATTTGCCACCACACCCCTTTAGATTTTTCTGAAATTTTTTATACATAAACTACATGCAAAATTAGGAATAATAGTGAAAATTTTAGCAGAATATCTCATAATTTGACCAAGATATTAATTTTTGAAGTTAATAACCAAAAAACGGATCGCAATTTTTTTTAAAAATTATTTCCAAGGAAAGGAGCAGAACACCATCCTGAATTTTTCACCAATGACAGTTCTATGTATCCTCAATATATGTGCAAATTTTCATGAATTTCATTAGACATACATTTTCACTTTTTGGGCAAGCCGTAGACCCCACTTTTACGATCATGGTAAGGAAAAAGTCCTTGGAAAGTACAGACATAATGAAACTGATCAGGTACTAACTATATGTCTGATGAGCACCCATGTACCTCAGTATATAACCAGTATAAGTATTACTATACATCATTCCTGCCTGCTGATATGATGTCTGGAACTTGAGCGAAAATTGGCCTCTGTGCGATATTTAAAAATTTATATAAAAAAATCACAGGTAACACCAACCAGATTCTTGCATATTTGGAAAGAGCACAACAAACTGATTACATAAAAAAATATTCAGCCCTCTAGCTCATTTCCTAGCTGAGATATGACTGTCCAAAGTTGGTGGATCATGCCGTTTTCTCGCGATCCGTTTTTTGGTTATTAACTTCAAAAATTAATATCTTGGTCAAATTATGAGATATTCTGCTAAAATTTTCACTATTATTCCTAATTTTGCATGTAGTTTATGCATAAAAAATTTCAGAAAGATCCAAAGGGGTGTGGTGTACACCCCTGGTTGATTTGACGTGGAATGACCCTATAAACAATATGGTCACTCCAGACTCAGATACAATAGCGCATTAAGAACTCCAACAGTGGAAAACATTTATGTAAGTAATGATTAACAAACATCATATTTACGAAGGTGAAAACTGAATCAAGTGTATAAGCCAATATGTATAAGCCAAAATCTGTTCAAGGATAGCACCAAAACACTGGAGGTGTAAAGTTTCCAGTTACCCTGTATCTGAGTACATGAACACTGTTATCCAAGACACAGCGGGGTCTCGCCCCCAAATATTTAATTGATGTAATTCACCGCCCTCTTTCTGTCTCTTCGCATCGTCCACTTCGCTCCTCAAACAGATTGGATCTTTCAGTTCCTTGTTCTAGAACAGCTATGGCGCAGTCCCGATCTTTTGCCTCAATTGGTCCCTCTCTCTGGAATACGCTCTCTCCTTCTACTCGCTCTCAAACTTTAATAGGTAACCCCTCGTCTTCTTTTGCTTTTCTCAAGACTTATTGCTTTTCTCTCGGCCTTGCGCACTGGGAGCACCTCTGAATGGTTCACCCTACTAGAGGCGCTTCACAAATGTTTAAATACAATACAACAAGTTTACTTCTAGCAAAAATGTGAAATTGCTTAAGCATGGACATGAGTAAATTTTATGGAATGCAGAGCTCATCATATACGCCACTTACGTTTTAGTGTTGCGTGACCTACCGGGGGATGGTAACAGAAGCAAGATTGGAGGTGATGATGACAGTGAAAGTGTTGGTGATGACAGAAAACGCTGTCCTAATATTGTAACAGAATATAACAACTACATGGGAAGCGTCGATCTCTTCAATCAGCTACAATCGCAAATCAAAAAGATCGCGGTTTCGTCTATTTTACCTGCTTGACGTATGTGTTTTATACATTCTGTACCAACACTGTTATTGGATAAATGTTCACCCGCCAGTGGTGTATCGATCTAAGAACCAACTACAGACACATGCTCAGCTGATCAACCAGCTGGTAAACTATTTCACATGTCATAAGTGGATTGGACCTCTCACAGTTCCTTTTGTATCATTGATTCCAAGGGGTCATGTAGTTTTTGATAAGTGCTCTCATGGAATTCGTCCAGGTAGTTGTGAAATGTGTTCCACTGGACAATACACGACGCCAAAGAAAAGTAAATAAATGATTGATGTACGGCTGTCCAAAGTACATGCGACGTTAATGTCAAGTGGGTTGATGGACTGAATATCTATAAGTATTATTGTTTTCTGATACATTCTATATGTCTGGTAGTACTGTAGAACAAAAGCGCATAAAATGCAACGGATTTAACGCCATTTTCGTGAAATAATGCTGGGAGTCAACGGGTTAAACAAGTTAAATTCTCAGGTAATGTAAATAATGTCAAAATTTTCTAGCGCCCGCTTTTGTTTACTCCCTGGTGGCTTATACAATATGTCAAACAGCTGAGGTGTTGCACACAGCTCAAACGTCTTTACCTCTGTTCGGTCAACAATCTAATATTCCAAGAAATCAAGCTTTTTAAGAGCAGAATTACTCCGCACCAAGAAAGACGAAAACACTTTAAGCATTTAAATATAGAAATTATCGCCAATTCTAACCCAGAAAATAATTCTTGTCAGACGTAAGCTACCATACAACTTCCGGTCAAAATGTTCAATTGGGTGTTCAAACATTTTCACTCACGTCAAATTATTTTCTCCACCACAGATCCAACTGGATATACGAACGACTTTTAAAATCACATGAAATACCCTATAAAAATAAATATATTATTCACTTTCTATAGATAACGTATAGCACTGATTCTGTTCATTTCGATAAATTCATCAGGTGAAATACTTAGCCACTGCTCCTCGTTAAAAATTTCCGTCTACTGACCCTGCAATCATCAAATTCAAATCTCTTAAATCCAACCCGAGATCGACCCGGACGTATTTGCGAAAAAGTATCACACGCAGAGGCGTCTAAGATGAGGAATCAGGATAGGTTTTGTGGAATTGAGTTTTTGTGGAAAAGAGTGTTTTCTGGTTTAAGTGAAACACCTGCTCCGAGATTGCAGGAGGTCGTAGGCCTAATCGTAATCACTATCTCCAAACTTCTAAACTTCTAAAGCGCCACTCGAAGGCCAAGCGCAGGACACCAGCCTATTCACGAGCGCTACGTCGGCCCTAGGCCGTATACGCCCATGCATTTCAGCGATCGTGAGCAGGGTCGAGGCCACACGGTCCTAAGTTCCTAACACGTGTAAATTCACATTTTACAGCCTTGATGAGTCCATAGTGTGGTAGTTATTGTAATTCTGACAGGTGTTTATTCCATGACTATGGAACCAATCAGCCACGTTCTCAGGGCTCAGATCGGGTTATCATCGTGACAATAGTACTGCCACTAATGGCAACTGGTGGCCCGCAGTGGGCACAGTTTGGGCCAAACAAACCCTGACTTTCACAGAGAAAATTTCAAAATTTTACGGATGAGATGCGGAGTGCGAAGAAATATTAGGGTATGCGTAATTTTGACTGCGCCATGTTAAAAACACTTATCAATGAGTAAAAAGCAATGCTACTTATTCAACACAATAATTATATAATAATTTGTGGAAAAGAATGTAAAGTGGAAAAGAGTGAAAAGTCAGTAATCAAGGTTTTATTATGCCCGATAGCGCATTGGATAACATCTGGCGTAGAGTGCGAGAGGTACAGAGATCGAGTCCCATAAGCGGACATGCTTTGTAGGCTGCAATTTGCGCCGTGTATTGCAGGCTGTCTGTTCTGTTAGTAGTTAAGGTTTAGGCCCTATCGCATAACATGTACATGTACAGCGCAGTGCGTTTGCAGGCGCTTAATTAAAGAATAAATATTATTATTATTATTATTATTGTCATGTTATGACAATTATAATAAAACCTTGATTACTGACTTACTTGCTAGCTTGCATATTTATTTTTGCTTACTTGGACATGCTGTTCCAGTTCAACGGAGGCGGTTGTCTCGTCGGTTGCTCTAGTCTATTAATAACTCCTTGGTATGCGAAACATCGAAGGATTCTTTAAATCCGCAAAAATTGTTAAATAAAATTTATATCCGAATAGCAATTGTTCCATAGGTACATTTTCAGCCGAAGTTATTTTGTAACATGTTGTGTACCTTTTCCGAAATGGGTTATTTGAGTTTTAGACCCACAATCAAGCAGATTTGCTAGTTTGATGGCAAAATGGCGACCTAGTCCATTGTATTCGCGACTGCATAGGCTGACGTTAACTATTACCATTGGATTTTCAGATCAGAGAAAAATGAATTCCAATTGATTATTTCGTTGCAACATGTAATTAAAAGCCGGTTGTCATGTTGGCCATCCTGTTGCTGAATGATTTGGAGGCAGTTAAAAAATAACTATGGTTATAATGTGCTTCACTACCGATGCGACCAGGCCTCGTGCGTAAATGCTCTGCATTTCAACGAAATATATATATATATATATATATATATATATATATTCACACGATGCTCTCTTTGGAACCCTGACATAAAGGTGCAAATCTAATGTATTGGGCTTAAAGTGAACAGACTAGGAGGAATTTTGTAAAAGACACTGTGATTAAACTTGAAGGGAGCAAAAAATTTGTATGATGCTTATTTAGCGCGGTGCAATAAATATTAAACTTGTAGTTCTGGTTTCTGTGTTTCTAGAACGTTCACAACCACAATGAACAACTTTCCATTTGAGCCTCCAACGGACTTGTTCTCTAGTGGATTACTGAGTCCTACTAGCAGTCTCTTTGATAATCAGCTGAGCTACCTTACGGATGTAACGCAGATGCCAGTCGCCCAGACTCATATGAACTTCTTTGCGGGCTTTAGGGATGACTTTGCCACTGTCTCAACGGGTTATGATACGTTAACAACGAGTGTTTATGGAATGCCATCAATTGATTCTAGTCAGAATCAAATGGGTGGTGGAGAAGCAAGTTGTCTTGAGACAAAAGTTTTCTCTGGCTCAGGTGCAACACTAGCTTTCTCCAGCACTGACACCACAACGGTTGCAATCCCAAGCACAGAATCCAGCATGGCTGTTCTGTCGGGTGCTCCTGTCAAAACAGAGGTGGTTGATGATAAGGTGGCGCTTATCCCCAGCAATAGCGGTGTGGCATACGATACAAGTGGTGTTGCACACGATGGAAGTGTGGCCTGTACAAGTGGTGTCGAGAGTTTTGCTGTTAAACAAGAAGTTGTCGAAACCCAAGAAGCAACGAATCACGATGATGACGTGCCTGTTATTAGCATTGCAATAAACAACGTCGTCTGCGCCTTTAACACGAAATGCTACCTCAGTCTAAGAAAGATAGCCCTACACGGGATGAATGTCCAAGAGAAAAGAGGCAATGGGGTAGGTAGAACTTCTGCAGTTGATGTACTTAACTGTTCTGATCGTACATACTGCAGTTTACTAGAATAGGCATCTTGAGAGTGCCTGTCCCATTTTGTGACTGTACATACCTCACCTAGTTGCTGAGAACTGTAAAATAGTTATCGTGAGTGTTTGTTCTGTTGTTTCTTTGCACAGAACTTATCCCGTTCTGTGCCATCATTCAAGGCATTCAAGTCCCGGCTCAAGCGTCATCTCTTCTCCAAGGCTTATCCTTCTGGGGCCGTATGCATGAGACGGGTGTAACTCTTATTCCCAGCTTAAATCTGGCCTACGCCGGAGTAGTGGGTTAATTTGGCATGTATGTCACACACTTGGCGCTTTACACTGGGAATAACGCTACTCCGAGTCTACCCTAGGTGTAAGTCCGCTATTCCTAGCTTAGCGGCCTTAAACAAAGATGGCGGACGTCATGATTCACCGCATTCGATGAAGTTTTAAACGTCAAAAAGTGTTTCAGAGGTGCCATAATTAGCTCGCCTCATTCACTGACAACGAACTTTATATTGCTTTTCGTTTGCCGTCACAAAATGCTAAAACTTGACGAGATACCTGACGATGTTGCATTCGAAGAGCCGCGTCAGGTTCCGTACGGTGGGTAATGATGAGGGTATTTTCGCGCGGGGAAAACCCAGATACATGCATTGTCTTGCACAGTTTACACCCGGAGTAACTAATCACTGGCTACACGGGGTCATGCATGCCAACAATGGCCAAGGCTTTTTAAGGGAATATTTTAGTTACTTCGGGCGTAAGCGCTATTCAGGGAATAAGCTACTCTCGTCTCATGCATATGGCCCCTGATGAATAGGACCTGATGTTATGTTAGGCTGTATGTGGTGCCTGTACAGCGCCCTTGTAGCGGCATGGTCGCGTTACGGCACTATAGAAATTGTCTGTGTTATTATTCTACATGCAGAAATTGACTCTGGTATCACTTATGTTACCATTAAAAAGTTCTATGAATTGTTAATATGAATGTGATGTACAGTACTGTTGGTCCTGCAACTCATTAATGCCCGAAGTCCTTCAAAATTAACTCTTATCCACCTCTGAATTGCCGAAAAACGTATACCAAATTTCATGTTTATTTGCCACTGCGGTCATAAAACACGATTACAGAACAGATCACTGACTTTCTCTGCAACCATCTGACAGGGGCATCTTCTTCTTTGGTTCTCTGCCTTTAGGCAGGTTCGCATGTCCAACGGCGCCATTCCTCTCGATGTTGAGCTGCTGCTTTCATCTGTCCGTAGCCGTCCCTCTTTATTGTCCAGTCTAAGAACATCATTCTTGGCCTTCCTCGAATGATGGGGCATCTATCCACCCCTAAGTCATTGGAGCAACTTCCCCTTTCCCCTCTTTTTCCCCTCCCCTTCCTTCCCCATCTAAAATGGTGGCACACACACTGACAGATCCCCCCCCCCCTATTTCTTGGATGGAGCATTTGCTCCAAGGTTTCTATGGTGTAGACGCCCCTGCCGTCTGATGTGTATATAAATCAACAATGAAAAATTGTAGTTCATTTATCACCCTAACTAACCGTGTTATATATATAGTACTTACATACAGAAGAAAACCATTGGTTCCGTAATGTCAACTGCTTTTGTAAGTGCATCTATAATGTTACATGTACAGTTCGGTGCCTAATGCCTATGGCCTGCGTGGAAAGTTCCATGTGTAGCAATTTTTGGCCTGTGGCATACAAAGGGTTAAAAACAGCAGTTCTGATGAGCATTCTGTATTGGGGTTTATATTATCTTTCCAGCATTGTTTCCCATATATAGTCACTTCTGTAGTGTTAAATTGTGTAACTTTAGCCTATTTCCATGCTTTTAATGTTGCTAATTTAGCGAGTACTGCTATATTAAATAAAAATAATTTTAATAATAGTGAAACACCAAGTCATTGCACCTTTCACTAAGGCGCTGTGACACAAATAGTCAACTTACAAAAATCGACATTTTGATGCACTGTTGTAACGAAGTCAAAATAATGATAATTGCAGAAACAATAATAATTTATAATATGTGATTCCAGTTGGTTTCTATGAAGCTGAGAAAACCAAGTGTTACAGCCTCCATTTGGACAAATGGAAAAGTAACATGCACAGGTTCTCGAAGGTACGATGTTCTGATTCATGACAATTAAGCAGAACTAAATTTTTCAATTAAGTTACAAGTGAACATAGAATTTATGCATGTTAGAGTTTTATGTACCCCTGGTAGTGTAATTCAAAAGTTTGTTTGAAACAATAAAACTATGAGTTAGAAATCATCAAGAAATAAAACCAATGCATTGGCAATATTTGGGTGTTGGAAGCTTAGGCTGGACACTGGGATATGTCGACTATTCTTATAGATCTACAGTTTCTACTGTATGACAACTCGGAGCAACGTCCATGTACCAGTAGCGAGAACTAGATGTCTCGGGAGTTTTGCAGCTGCTGGACCAATGACCTTCTGTCTGGAACAGCCTACTGTGTGGCATCTGTAAACACCAGCAGTTAATCAAGTGTTAAGATAGGACTGTAAACTACCATGTGTTCTTTTAAGAATATCCATGTGAGTCCATTACAGCCCATGTTGTCGATGTAAGGACCATGAAATTAATCATAATTATAATAATAAGCCTTTGGTGTGCAAAGAGGAGAGATTTAAAAGTAGTGAAGATCATTTTCAATTTGAAATTTCAGTCCTCCGTCTAAAACTCTATGGGGAAAGATAGAGTAAAGGAGACTAGAAGGTTCATTAAAACTGCGTATTGTGAACACCAACTTAATGAAAATTATCTTCGTTGTATTGTATTGTATTTATGCATTTATAAAGCGCCTCTTGCAGTACAACCTAATCAGAGGCGCTCCCAGTGCGAATAGCTCCGTGAGAAAAGAAAAGTCTTCGTTGTGTGATGTGCTACTTTAGTTTAATAATGTGATGTAAAGTGTGGAACAGTGTTGTGTTTTAATTTAAACTATAAAATTTCTGAATTGTGTGCAATTTAACAGTGAGGAAGAGGCACATGTTGCTGCGCGGAAAATCGCTCGCTGTCTGCAGAAAATTGGCTGCAAGGTCAGATTTGCCAATTTCCGTGTCGTCAACGTCCTTGGAACATGTTCTTTTCCGTGGGGAATACGTATCCCTGAATTTTCTCGCAAATATCCCAAACAGGCCAGGTATGAAATTCTCCATTACCTTTATGATACAGATGTCATAATATCAACCGTGGATGGAAGTTTGTTGGTTTGTCTGTCTGTACAATGTGTAAATGTGTATGTGAGACTGTCATTGTAGCCTTTCTAGCTACGTGGGCATCATTCATGTATAGACAAACTTGTTTCTTTGTAGAAATCTAAAATCCATTAGTCTAGACAGAAGTGCAGTGATGAGGTAGATGAAAGTTGTTTTGAAAATGTCTAGTCTTTAAAACATTTAAGATTTTTGGTTGGGCTGGGAGCGCCTTTATGAAGTGCCATTGTGTAATCGCCAAGCATCAATCAATGGTGGTGAGCAACTGTGAGGGAAGGACTTGCTCAAGGTTCCTACACAGTAACCGTCTCAGATGAGACTTGAACCCATAATCTTCGTGTTACAAGTTTCTAACCAATGCACATACACATTGAAAGCGATGTGTCCCACCACATGTGTGGTACATTGAAAGCTACCATGCCTATCATAGGGAGCCCTCAATGTTCCTTCTGAGATAACAGTTCAGTGCATTGGTTTTTGAGCTTGCATGGAAAGGTTTTATGTCCAATTTTTTGCAGTGCTTGAAGTTGAAACTGTGTGCAGCTTAGACAGAACATCATTGGTAGCTTCTAGACCTAAAAGGACTTTGTTATGGGATAGGGGAACATAAGGACTTCGAAAAACGTGGATATAAGTTCAACGCAGCTTGGAATGACAAACGCAGATAAATAATGCACGAATATAATCCTTGTAATACTGTGATGTGAATTCCACATTCACACTTTTTAGGTCGACCTATTTAAGGAGCTTTAAAAACGATTGGCTTTTCAGAGGTTTTTAAAAAGTTGTATTCATTAAAGCCCTAGGTTTTAGGTTTGGCGGTTTCCCTCGTAGAATGAAGTGACCAACGACTGTAGGCGGTTCAAGTAAGCATCTGTCGGCCAATGGGCGTTGATTTCATTTTGGTTTACACATCTTACAAGCATAGGCTGCTGAATTTAATTATATGCATAGCCTAGGCAACATCGTCCGCTTTGTGGAATGGAGGCGAGGCGCAGGGACGGTCGGTCGATCGGTGGTAGCCCCCACCCTAGGCCCTTCACCCTCCCTCTGGCCCTCTAGCGGTCGGACGGATGGATGGAGATGCATCGCTAGGGCAGACTAGACCCGACAGGGCATACCCCGTACAGGCCCTACCTCGATCAATTGACCACTTGTATATATATAACCGAGCTGTGGGTCGACTAATTTGTGTATACGAAAGCCAGGTAAGCTGGCTAGAGGTCATACCTGTACTTCTAGAATGTATACAAGTTGTTCCAATTATCCAAATTTACCCCCCCATACACTCATATTACTATGGAGTTCATTGCTATGAAGATACTTACAGGGTTGAGAAACAAGTCTGTAGTTTCTATATGCGATTAGATTGCCATGAACAAATACGAACTTACTATTGTGGTAGATGGCGATCAAGAGGAAGCCATACGGGCATTTTTTGCTCACAACAACTGGAATTTTGAAAAAATTGGTAATTATGAAGACGATGCGTATATATATATATATATATATATATATATATATATATATATATATATATATATATATATATACTGAAATTGTATAAATTGTTTTGTGTGGTGAACCCTGTACAAGTAGGCCCTATTGTTCTTCAGGTAGCGCTATACGTGCGCAAATAAGATTGAACTAAGATTTATAAATATTAAATTAAATTGCATTTATTATCCTTGCAAATATTTAGCTCAAACCATGCTATAGAAATACATAGTAATAATAACATCAGCAATGTTAGTATAATGACAACTGATGTGAACAGCAGTAACAGCAGTAATGATAATAAATGGCCAATTAAAAATGTAATTATTAAAATTACCATGATTATTATTATTACGATATGTAATAAGACAATAAACATATGCATAACCCAGCTAAGCTGTCGTTCAAGTCAAGTCGAAAGAGCTAATTGTATGTTGATGACATTATAAATATATCTCCAACCAATCGAAACTGCCTTTGTTCCAATTGCAGAGTTGGAACCACCAAAGAGAAGAAAATCTTGTATGGATGCCGCTTCGAAGGAGGTCTTGGTCGCGTCCAATGGAAATAGTACAGAGTCAGAAATTGAGGCTCAAAACAGTCATGACATTCAAGTGTCAGCTGATCATTTGCAGCTGCAGGGTGAAAATCATCAATCGGAAGGCGCCTGTCCTCTTTGTTTTCTCTCTCCGTGCGTGGGTTCTGCATCTCCAGGTTGGCTTGGCGGAGGACAAGCAGCGCATGCAGCTAACAGTCCAATACGAAGAGTAATTTATGGAAAATATTGGAAGACGAGCCCATTATATCTGGCCAAGAAACTAACGGAATCGAACGGTGTACTTCACATGCGGGAAATAATGCCAGATTGCGTAGTGCGAAAAGTGAGATCGTTGTATCCGAATCCAACAGGCACGCCTTACATGGGCCACAAGTGGGAGTAACATTGATACTTTGGATAATTCGCCGGACTTTGTTTAGACAGAGAGATTTTTATTGTACACTTACTTTCTGACATAAAGCAGAATTTTATCGATTGTGAGCTGCTTATGTACACCTGTCATAGCTATGATTCAATGTAACATAACATTCCCCCATTTTAAATTTATATAGCGCCTCTTCAAGATTCCTACTCAGAGGTGGATTTAAACCTGAATTGCCCTCAATTGCTCGGCGCCACACGAAAACCACGTTACGGAGACTAGGTTTTTCATAAGTGCTATGTCAAATCAATTTTGCAATGGCCACAGTCCCTTGTCCGTTCAATCTTCTTTTTTTCTTGCTTGGATTAGGACCTCGTTGAGGGGGGGTAAGCCACAGATTCATTTTTATACAGATTGGAGCATCTTGTTACAGATCGGATGCCCTTCGTGGCATCAACCACAGTTTTCCGCTGTGGACCTAGTCTTGGTGATGAACACATGCCCGCTAGGCAGAGGGTCATCAGGCTTATTTAAATTGAGTCATGTGCTCCCATGTCACAAGGCTGTTATTGGATATTTGCAGCTTTTAGTTGTCAAGCAAAATGCCACTCTTTTTCTACAGTGTGCCCTACTAGCCTTGCCGCTGTTGGTCCGCGACTGCTTATTCGTCAGATATAACCCTGCTTATTTCGCAGCTGACCTCTATTTCTAGAGGTCGTTCCACTATCCGCCACCTGTGGACGCGTGTGATAGCAGTCAGCTCTGCCACACATCAGCTCTGCCACACATCTCTCTGTCCTATGCCAGGCCAAAATCCGGGGAGGTCAAGCAGAGTAGACAGCAGAATGCTAAGGTGGTTATGTGTAATGACGGTTGATGGTTATGTAGCACTGATATGTTTGATTTTAGTGTATCATACAATATTGTCACAGCTCTTACGGTTATTCTACTGTGTAGGGTGCATTGCTTTCATTTGAAAAGCTCTCACTGTCTCCTAATTGGTCGTCATCGGATTCGTCCGAAGAGATTTCACTCTGGCAGGTCTCCTTATCTGCAGAAGTTTCTGTCACAGACTCCGATATTGCTTTAGATGCTGACCACACGGCAATGTACAAATTCCAAATGTTCTCAACAAATACGTAGGTCTTGCGCCGATACACTTTTTTCCCGATTTGGCGACGTGGGTTTTTCGAACGAACAGTCGTGCATATAGACGTGTATGGTCTGTCGACGTGTTCGTTCCAGTCCAAGACAGCCAGATTGCTCCGCAGCTCGTACATTAAATTCCCGTAGTGTATCCGTTTATCCAGATAGATCAGACAAACGTTATTAAAACTTTCCACATAAAATGTGTCGTGGCCTTTGACATAATCTTCAGCGTGCTTGTACACTACCAACGACCGAAGAAAGTCCTGGAGCATTGTAATTGCAGCCTCATTTGAAACAATTCGAACTTCAATCATATGCCCCGGCTCTTTGCAGTGGGAAGTTTCATGGCACTTGCTGTGGTTGTTCTGAAAATGAGGGATGCATGATTCTATGAGCTTACGCAGGGTTTGGGCATCTCCATTGCAATTGTCCATACACCAATAGACGTGGTTTCGAATGGCAGCACCCTTGTCAGAAAGCTCGGGATGCCATGTTTTTCCAATGTTTTTTTGTGCTCCTTGCCCAATTTTTTTCATCCCGGCTGTTATAGGACGGGTGCAGTGCCAGCGGTCATTGGAATTCCTGGCTTGCTTCCTCTCACGTAGGCGCTTGTTGATTGTCATGTTTCGATCATGCACATGATGGGCAACTTTAATGTTGCTGAGATCCAGGCTCTCGTACATCCTGTCGAATCCCACTGCCTCGTGACGCTGTGAACAGTTATCATCATTCCCGTTAATGTGTTGAATATCAACGACTTTGTGAGTTTTCAACCCGATAGCAACATGGTCGGTGTGATAACTATTTCGTCTACAATGATGTCGTGCGTCAGTCATTATAGAGATAGCTCCATCAGGCGACAGTGAAGACTCCTGCGCTCTAGCGCCAAATATAGATTGCTTTCGCAGGTTCTCAGAAATGGCACTAAATGTAACCATATTCCTCCTGCGGAAAAGGTCTGACAATAGTCCAAACCGACTGAAGTCGCTAAAGCGCTCGTACTGTATGGGTGTCATACCAGAGGCCAGGTAGCTCAACATCACTCGGTGGTTGACTTCAAATTCCTTCCGCTCGCTGTCTATTGTGGATGAGGAACTCCACTGAAAGGAGTGTTTTTTCGCACACTCCATATCCACCGACAGCACATGACCACTGTGTGTCCATGACTTCACTGAATACGGCGTCACACATGTGGATGAATGTTGTGAGATTGTGTCGATCAACTGGGCAATGCTGGAGCACTGCCCAACAAAATTCTCATGTGCAGTCTCCAAAGCTGTTGCTGGAGCTGCTGATATTGCTGCTGTGACAGATGCTGGATCAGTCAGTGAAGTTGATTCACTTACTTCTTCCGTGACTGAAGACATCGTGAGTGTCTGCTGCGGATGTTGAGTTGCAGAAGAGAGCTTATTGGTGTCAACATCCATTATGACTTTCACCAGAACTTCTCTCAAACTTTTTACTCCCAACGCCAAGCGAATGTCCTCACATTTTTGCTCAAATTTAAGTTTATCACTGTCGGTTGTAAAAGTTAATTCAAAATGTTTCCTTACAGAAACGTAAGGGTAGCTATAACTCTTGGTAGATCCATCAGACAACCGTTTTTTAAATGTTCGCATGTTGCCAACTGCAACACCTGAAGTCGGTGTCGTTGGTACAGCGTAGTCTCCATCCATCTTTGGAAATAGTTCGATATAATGATACTAATATATGTCCACTAACGAAATACAATGTTATACTACTATAAGGTCCACTACTGAAATAAGATAATAATATAATATACAGACACGAGATATAAGCTGTATCGACTATGCGATTTAAAATGGCTATGAAGTGAAGAAATTACGAAGCTCAACTCTGCTGCAGCGAAATTCAAACTAGAATGAGTACTGCAAACCAAGACTCAATTGTGAAAGGACATTTCCTAAGTTCATTTCCTAAGTTCATTAGCATAATTTGGCATGTGACCTAGTCTCTCTTCCTTAGGCTGTATATTAGCATCTGATACTGGTGCAAATTCTTAGAATATGAAATACAGCTTATTGTCTTTAGTGTTCCGGGTATAATAAGGCAACGGTGACAGCATCAACAGCTGGCATTTATATACAGGTTTACGACCCAAAGCTCGGTTATATATACAAGTGGTCAATTGATCGGGGTAGGCCAGAGGGAGGGTGAAGGGCCTAGGGTGGGGGCTACCACCGATCGACCGACCGTCCCTGCGCCTCGCCTCCATTCCACAAAGCGGACGATGTTGCCTAGGCTATGCATATAATTAAATTCAGCAGCCTATGCTTGTAAGATGTGTAAACCAAAATGAAATCAACGCCCATTGGCCGACAGATGCTTACTTGAACCGCCTACAGTCGTTGGTCACTTCATTCTACGAGGGAAACCGCCAAACCTAAAACCTAGGGCTTTAAGAACAAAGCGTTGATAAATAAGAGTCGCCACTGGCAAGCTTATGCAGAGTCCAGCTGATGAATTCCCATCCGGAACTGATAGTAGACACGATGTTTGAAGTTCACTGACTACACAGTGTCGAAGAATATGAGAAATGATAGCCAATGAGGCTTGCAACACGCAAACCCCCAACACCGTGCAGTCCCTTGGAGATGCTGGAAGATCCAAGCATCACTGTGCCACCTGAGTTGTGGAGGATAACATTCTTGGGAGCCAGCAATTGTTCTATAGCATGTCCCCACAGTTCGCCTTTTCTGTTCAGTTAGTAACCTGAAAATTCTCAGGATGTACGAGTCCATGGTGCACACGAGACCCTGATAATAAATGTTCAAACACTGTCAAAAACACTGAGAAGCACCGTCAAAACAGCGAAATAAATCCAAGGGCACATTCCAGCTCACATTAGACATCTGACCAAATAAACATTTTGAGCAAAATCCACTTGAGACCAACTAATCAATAGAGAAACGTGCAGTCCTCCCCGTGCCACTTTGTGCGGTGTGCAGGCCGGTACTTGGCTCACAATCACAATCACTGTTCTCTTGTAATTTCTGCTTTAACTCTCTTGGGTGCTTTGCTGTTTCATTGTATCGATATTTTGATGCTTGTGTTCAGTTATGAGCCAGAGTTACATCCAGGCGTTACATACAGAATTGTTGATCCAAAGGCAACGCTGAAGATATTCTCGACTGGAAGCATTACTGTTACAGGCAAGTGCTGTTAGTTGTAATGGTAATTCGTTACCGATGTTAACGTTACATTATGTGATTGCAGTGTACATCGTATGAAATATGTTACATAGTAGCTGATTGCTTTGAGCACTCGCCTTGTAACATGGAATCAAGCCTTCTAAGATGGTTGCTGTGTTGGGACCTTGAGGAAGTCCTCGACATGCAATTGCTTAGTGTCAATGACTGATGCCATGTGAGTATATACAGGTGCTTAATAGATACGGGAATAACAATACTAATAATGTATAATCGACCGTCAGACTAAGTAAGAGCTGATGGTTTCTCTTGCTTGAATGATTTATGATTCAGCATATTGCGATGTTGATTGTGCCTTTATGCAGCTGCTTTTCAAGCGGCTCCATAAAGGCCTGCAGATGACCTGTGAGATTTTTAATTTTCACTTGGGGGTCATCCATAAAGGACGTCCTCAATGAGGGGGGGAGGGAGGGGTCATCGAAATGCGGACAAAGGGGAGGGAGGGTTATGACCAGTGCGGACGTCCGCATCTAAAATTTTAAATTTGATAGTTTTTTAAACACCACCTTGTTTCAACTTTCCCTGAAAGACGAAAAGGTCAGTGAAGTAATTGCCTAAAACCTCATGCATGGTATAACCTTTACTGCGACTTTAAAGAGGCTTTTATTACTGCACATTCTGCGATATGAAACCTGAAATGTCACTTAAACGTGCACAGGAACTGTGGAATAATTGTAAAAATAATGATGGCGACATTAAAATTGGCTAAGGCCTGCGGACGTCCGCAAGGGGGAGGGAGGGAGGGTAAGGTCAAATGCGGACAAGGGGGGAGGGAGGGGTCCAAAGTGGGTCATATTTTGCGGACATCCTTTATGGACGACCCCTTGGAGAGAAAATGAGTTTTTGGAGCAATACATGTTAGTGATCAATCAGTTGTCAGTGAAACTATTTCATTAACTTAACATAGTGTTATTTGGGAGTGGAGTTTTTTCTAGTTGCAGGAAAGCTAGAATTCCAGTATTAAATGGAATGTCAGTAGCGTATAATTTGTTTGCAAGTTCGTTATTTAGAAAGTGCTTTTGTATTTCTGATTGCAGCTCCCTGTGTCAGCAATATAGAACGAGCAATTGAGCACATCTACCCTCTTGTCCATGAATTTCGCAGAGAACTCAACAAAGGAACTGATAAGCTGGACCTAGGGTTAACTGCTGCACAGCAATCCAAACACCAGTTTCAAAACCCGTTGAAAAGACCCCTGATGCCAAGCCAGTCAAATCAAAAACAGAAACAAGGCTGTTTTATTAATACGGACAGCAATAGCGCAACTTCTACCGATTCGGATTATTGAACGTTGCTGGTATAAACTTTGAGCTATAGAGTGCTTGTTCGCCATTTTTTGTTTCTTGCTGTCGTAGAGGTTTAACAGAAAATTGAAACTGGGTTGTTCTTTCGATATGATTAGTTGTAGAGCAACTGTTCAGACAGATTTGGTTCTTGTCATTGGTTGGGTTTTGCACATCACAGAGCACTGCTTTCATAGGTGGGGTTGGAAAGTAGATGCTACTGAGAGTGCACTGTTGTATGATAACCTTGGATAGTGTCAATAAAACAGATAACCTGTTATATGATGAATTCAGTTTCTGTCAAATCTCATTTCTGATCC
The DNA here is from genome assembly GCA_963556255.1 of Allolobophora icterica. NCBI lineage: Eukaryota > Metazoa > Annelida > Clitellata > Crassiclitellata > Lumbricidae > Allolobophora > Allolobophora icterica. Next base: position 14,372,453 of record OY744609.1, on the reverse strand, counting down.
GACTGTTTGATCATGCCAATTGGTTTGATGATGCAAGTAACTGCTTTAAACAAATGAGCTTTGTTGGTACACGGCTAACTCTTGTGAGCCAGTTTTCTAGCTTAAGGCAACAAGCTGCAAACGGTTAATGGACTGCGGTTTTAAAAATAAAAATGCAAGATTTTATTGTTTGAGTTCTTGTCAATGTAAGTGGCTATACTCAGACTTAAGAGCTGAGCCTTTGTTTTGGAAAATGGAGGTTAAATAAAGGGATTTATGACAGTTTAGGATTAATCTCACTTTGGTGTATATCTTCATTTGATACTGTGGGACAGAGGAACTAAATTTAAAAAAAATTGGAAACCTCTGGAATTTGACAGGCAGAAGATAGAGTGAATATAAATTAGACATGAATTTCTTCAACCTTGTAAAGTTTTGAAGGCACTACCGGTATATAGAATACATACAGAAATTTAATTGCATTCTGAAACAAAAGGGCACGTATAGTAACAACGCTCAACAAATGCTGGTTTATGCACAGTCCGTTGAAGAGGCTATTAAATTTTAATGGAACTGTGCAGTGAGCTTAGTCAGGAGAGAGATTCTCATATTAGAAATGATAGGTGAGAAATTAATGCTTGGAAACAATTCCTAGCTTAGGTTAAATTAACAAGCTACAGAATCATATTGGTGACCTTTGCTGTTTCTATCTGCATTATGTTATTAATTGGTCATATTTGTTTATCCGTTGATGTGTGCTATTTTATTTTCATTGGGTTTGCAATACAGCACTGTTTATCGATAGATGACTAACGTAGACTTGGAGCAATTGAGAAACACATGCTTGGGAACATTGATGGGTTAAAACACTTAAAAGGATTTCAGATAGTAGCTTACTGTAGATGCTATGTAAGTATTTAAAATAGCATTTTAAGAACTTCAAAAGTAAATACTTAAAAAAGTTTTACCCAGCAAAGATTTTACCCAGCACTACAGGTGGGAACCTTTAATATATTGGGTGGCTGATCCAGACTGATCACGAAAATGGTGTTATGCAGTGTGCCTACGTTAATGCGTATGCAGTGTTCAGAACGAGTAGAACACTTGTCACCTAGTCACATTGTGTGATGGGACTATATCCTGAAATGCCGGATATCAATTAAAGTACCTCAGGGTACCAACTATAGCTGGGAGATTACCAGCTTTTGGCTGCAAAGTGAAGGTTAATACATGTAGTGTTTAGTTTAGATGTTTCTGTTGAATATTATTTCTGTATTCAACTTGGAATAACATCTTGTCTAGAGAACTTTCTAATGATAACATGTGTTAAAATATTTTATAAATTTGTTGAAGAAATATAGGTTTATTACACTTTCAGAATTTCCCTATGTTTGGTGTACTATTTTCTAAAATATGCTGGTAGTACCGGTAAGTTTCTTGAGTAGCTTTGTCTTTGGAAATCTGTCTGTTGTCCTTAGGTGATCGTTCGATAAGGGCAAGAACTAAAAATCTCTTCATCATATGCTAATTTTGCTCACTGTATTTTAGTAATGGAATTTTGTTTGAAAGAGGACAATTGGAATGGACCAGTTGCGATTACTGTATTATTTGTTTTCTGTACCACGTTCAGCAGGTCAGGTGATTTTGAACAAGCCGGTTCACTGTAGGATGTTCTTTTTCTATATTTCGGTAGCAGATGAACACGAGACTTAACTAAATAACCATAGATCCTTTCACGCTGTGTACCGGTATGTCCTAGTCATTTGTCTTTAATTTCTTCTGCTTTTGTGGCTGTGCATTTGCCAAGAGAAGGAAGACATAGCATGCTCACCTGGGAACATGCAGGTATGAAAACCATACTAGGAATTGTCAGGTACGGACTTAGAAAAAGTCAATACATGCAGTAGCAGTGTGGTTTCACTACTATGTGTACATTGCTGCATAACACGTACATTTGGTTTGTTACAAATGCTGTTATCTTAACAGATTTAATACTTAAAAACTTGGCAAATTCCACTATTGAACATGCTAATAATTTTCTATGTGCAGCTATATCCTCTGGACTTGCTGTTTCTTTATGTTTGGGTAGTGCATTTTGAAATTTCTGTGTGTTTGGATAACATTTGCATTAAGTGTACGTATGTTGAAAGATCTTTTACACTATGAGTATGTTGAAATTTCTAATTTTTGGTCAACCACAGATCTCTCCATTGCATATAAAGGTGGGAATGTGTCCACCTTCATCACGGACGTTCACTGTCAAGTTAAGAATCTCTCCCTCAGATTCACTTTCTGTATGACTTGTGTGCACTAAACATTTTGGCGACAATTCTTAAGGGTGCTTTATAAGTTCTGTATTACACTGCACAATTTGCGATTCAAGAATCTGCCGTTCTGCTCTTGTTCAATCAGCAGTTTTTCTAAAGGGCAGTATACAAATGCCCAGATATAAATCATTATTGCATTTGGCATTGCACTTTCAGGGTGAGAGCACCATCGAGTTTACATTCTTGTAGTGGTGCTACGTACGTATTGAACGACATTAACCTACTTATGCTGGGACAATCCACAAGTAAATGCACTTGGACTATGCTGGTTTCCTTAAGTTGTGTGGTCTTGTAGTTCATGTTGACTAACCCTGAGTTAAATCTGAATCTAGGTAATTTTCTATTCACAGATTTAGTTCGAAATAAACTCAAATTGAAAAATCTGCTTTCAGGTTAATTTTAAAATGCATGCAAGTTTTACTTTTGCCCTCTAAAGCCTTTTAGATAATGAGACTGTATGCTAGTTGAGGTGTCTCCACTGATTTGACAGGTATTAATAATACAGGTGCTTCTCTCCGCTAGGACCTCCTTGTTCCCCATGTCAGGACTTCACAGGTTCAATCTAGATCTTTTGCTTCCATTGGCCCTGCCCTTTGGAATGATACGTCTCTGTCTTTTCGTTCTATTTTCTCGGGTAACTTCCTCTTACCTTTCTTAAAACTTGCTTTTCTCTGAGGGTCTTTCGCACTGGGAGCGCTTCTGAATGGCTCTCCCGCTAGAAGCTCTTTATAAATGCTAGAATACAATACAATATGCCATGGTCAAAGCCTTTGCTTTTAAAATATGAAATTGTCACTGAATTCGAAACAAACTGGTTGCTCTAAAGCCAAAGCCCTGAATTTAGACAAAACAATGTACCTTTAGTTATGTACTCGCATTGTTTGAAAACAAACTCAAATTACATCACACACAACTCTCAGTTCCAAACATCAAAACTGTACGTTGCCATTTTAGCACAATGAAACATGTGACTGTAATCTAGTTTCTGACATCCAATAGCTACAAACATAGTTTTAGACGAGTGAAACAAGTCCCCCTAGTCTTCTGGCTTCTCCGGTGGAGGTCCACATGGCTGGAGCATTCTCTCCATCAAGTTAAATCTGACTCGAGCTTTTGACTCATTTTCAGCGATTGCAAAATAGTTGAGCAAGTCTGGGTGACCCATGTATGAGGCATAGCTGTCACGATGCTGGTTTGTCAGCCACTCCCATTTGTTGGTGTCGGCATGACCCGTTCCGATGTACTTAGACTGGAGGTGCTCCAGCTGACTGTGGATGTTGTAACGGTCTCCCATGATGAACACTACAAAAAGCCAGAAATAATCATAGTTAACACGTGTGATATGCCTAGATGTACACAAATACATACCATATATTTATACATACACACACCAAAACCTTATAAAGCTGTATTTATAAGCCATATAAAAAACACCTTATAATGAGGTTGCATTAACGAATTTATTTCTTAAAAGCGAATTAAATTTGAGATCCATGCCCCCAACCATATGTCATAATGCATATTATACTGAAGCAAGTTACGAGTCTGGTGTATTAAATTAATATATGCAGTATATATAATCGTTCTATTTCAACTTGCTTGTAAACCTGCTCACGCTTGGTTCCCTGACCTATCAGATTTCAACTGGTTTTTCAGTTCGATTTTTGACTAGTTTTTTAAGAACTTAAAAAGTAAATACTTAAAAAAGTTTTACCCAGCCAATGTTTTATCCAGCACTACAATTGGGAACCTTTAATATATTGGGTGGCTGACCCAGACTGATTACGAAAATTGTGTTATGCAGTAAACGCGTATGCAGTGTTCAGAACGAGTAGAACACTTGTCACCTAGTCACATTGTGTGATGGGACGGGTCCGGCCCGATTCCCCGAAACCGCTGAAAATACAGAAAAGCCCGAATTCCCGAAAACAGTTTTATAGAAAGCGGCTGAACTCCCGAAAACTATTCAAAGTTAAATTGTAAACTCTTAAACATGACATAGACCTAGCGTGGTCTTGATGTATCTCGATATGATATAGAATATAGATTTAATACAGAAATCGATTTCGGGGATCTGGGCGATATTCTTTTCGGGGTTTCGGGGATTCGGGCTGACCCCGATGGGACTATATCCTGAAATGCCGGCTATTAATTAAAGTACCTCAGGGTACCAACTATAGCTGGGAGATTACCAGCTTTTGGCTGCAAAGTGAAAGTTAATACATGTAGTGTTTAGTTTAGATGTTTCTGTTGAATATTATTTCTGTATTCAATAATTTACGTTCTTCAAAAATCTACAAACCATTTCTCGATCTAGAAATATGGTATTTGCATATTTCACAAAAAATGTATTAAAAGTGTATGTTTTATATGGCAGCCTATAATTATTATTATCATTGGAGTCGCCAGACTCGCCACATTATACCATGGTAGCGCAGTCAAGCTCTGGTGGTGTTATGCTTTGGCGTAGAAACTGGGGTCTACTTGAAACCTGATTCTCTGAAAGTGGTGAAACTGCAATTACAAGTATAAAGCTGGTTTTAGTACGACCACCGAGGATATCTTTCCTTCGTGTTCACTGTTCGCTTCATACATATTTCTTCCTCTTAATTGTACCTTCCGCTCTTTAAATACATAAAAACAATGTTTTCGAAGATTACCTGCGACAACTTTATTACGAAAAACTACTTTATCACGCCGCGTTTCTCAAAATAAAATACACTTGTTGCTCGCTCTTGAACACCTGTAATTGACCATAGATATAATAACTTAACTTTGCAAGCAAAAATGTGCAAGTAAGACAACTTTCCCGGCAAATGGAGAATAAACTTGTAGCGCTGTACTTTTGTTTACACGCGAAAAATTCCTTTAATCGTATGACTATGACCTGTTATTCATTGTATAGCAGCAAAATATTGGCTAAAATCCAAGCTATTGTTTATTTGTAGTGCATATTCTGAAAACCTATCCACTTCTGTATTATGCTCGTGCATATTCTGTAGTTGTATCACAGTATAAGTAATTACTGTGGTTGTATTGAAATTAAAACTTCTTTACGTCTAAACTTTATTCTCAAGCACGTCTAAGATTTCACCTATTCAGGGCACCAGCTTATTCACGAGCGTTTCGTCATGTCAGTACGGCGGTCCAGATACTAATTATTAAGTAAGAAATCAAGTTTGCTCGTCAGAAAACCAGAGAAAGGATGTAGAGAAGAAATACGGCGCTACATAAATGTTTGTATGCATGATATATTTATTTAAATAACAGTTGGCCTTATACCTTCCTTTGCAGCAGTTGCAGGAGTGACAGCAGGTGTCGCCATTTACCATCATATAAGCAGTCTAAACCATGTATATAGGTATACGTAGTCACTAGTAGATAAGGGTGCCAACTCTGGACACAATTACGGCGAGGCAGAAACTACACGGCTCACTATCAAACTTTAAATCCAGCCAGGGTCAGAGGGTGCGGTATTCCCCAGAATAGGATCCTAGCGATTTCATTCTACTCTCAATATCATTTGACAGGATATGAAAGGGGCTTTAACTTTTTCACTCTCTAGGGCACCAAATCTTAGTGGGGTGTGGTGGCTCAGTGATAAGTTCGGCACCTTGTGACCGGAGGGTTGCGGGTTCGAATCCCACTCTAGCCGCTGCGTACGGACCTTGGGCAAGTCCTTCACTCGCAATTGCTCGTGACGCTTCGGCGTGAAAATTCCGGCACAGTATCAAATGCTGCAGTCGGGAGCGCCTCTGAGTAGTAGTTGACTACGAGAGGCGCTATAGAAATATCCGGAATAAAAAAAAATAAACTCTCACTCCTTTGAGATAGAGGGTAGAATCTAAGCCTACTACAGTAGACCTAAGCACCGACGATATCTGAATTCCAATTAAATTTATGCAGCATTCTTCGTAGGCCTACTTATTTTTGGTCCTTTCGTTTATCGATGGAAAGAAAATATGGCAAAATAGGCTTACACAATTATTTAATTTTCAAGTTTTAATAGAATATTGTCTTTTGGAATAAAAAAAGTAACAAAACTTGTGTGGGAAAAGCAGAAAACCGGATATTTCCGTCTTCCGGGGTATAGTACCTCCGACAGAACTTCCATGGGCATTAGATGGGACCCACATGAGCTCTGTTGATCCCAGTTAAGAATTTAGATCCTAAAAATAATGGGCTCCACATGCACATGCTTTAGGGTATCCAGAAGGAAATTATATTAGCCGATTCCGGGAGACTCCCGGCTAAACGGGGCGGTTTGTGGGCAACCCCAATCATGGAAATAATGGTATTTCTGTCATTTCCAGTTAAAGTTGATTGTCGCTGAGACAAAACGCTGTTCAGGTTTTCTCTGACTTGCATCCTTTAACAATGAGAAATGATCGAGGATCAAGCAGGAACTATGATAACTAAAAAACCAGTTGCCAATACAACTGTGTTTGGTATTGCCCTCTTTGGGGTCATCCATAAAGGACGTCCTCAAAATATGATCTACTTTTGACCCTCCCTCCCCTTTGTCCGCATTTGACCTTACCCATGGGCGGCGATCCCGGGGGGGTCGAGGGGGACAAGCCATACATCGGACCCCCCAAATTTTGAGGAAACCCCAAAAAGGTCATCAAATTTTTGCGTGACCTCTTTTTTCACCAGATCAGTTCAAAACTCTTTTTTCACCAGATCAGTTCCAAAATGTCCCCCCCACCTGTCAAACAAGATCGCCGCCACTGACCTTTCCCTTCCCCATTTGCGGACGTCCGCACGCCAAAGCCAATTTTTAATGTCATCATTTACAATTATTCCACAGTTCTTGTGCAAGTTTAAGTAAGAGTTCGGGTTTCATATCAGGATGTGCAGTATTAAAGCCTCTTTAAACTCGCAGTAAAGTTTATACTGTGCACGAGGTTTTCGGCAATCACTTCACTGATATTTTCGTCTTTTGGGGAAGGTTGAAACAAGGTGGTGTTTAAAAAGCTATCAAATTAAAAAGTTTAGATGCGGACGTGTGCACTGGTCATAACACCCCTACCCCTTGTCCGGATTTGGATGACCCCTCCCTCCCCTCATTGCAGACGTCCTTTATATATGAACCCTCTCCAAAGGTCAGCAGTGTACACAAGACTATAAAACAGACTTGAACAGAGCATTGATGGCGCTGAGCAATTGTAAGTGAAGGACTAGCTCAAGGTCCACACACAGTAACTGCCTTGGGAGTGGCTTGAACCGTTACTCTCCCCTATCGGATCTATCCAATCGGCAACCGTGCCCCAATACTTCATACACTGGTCTTTCTCAATATAATCAGGTCGACCTATCATCTATATTAGACTATCAATACTAGCAATAAACAAGCAGTAACACCACTACAGTTAACAAGTATTTAACAAACACGTAAAAACTGAACAAGCTGTAGCATCTTTAAAGTTAACAACTAATTAACAAACAAGTAATAATTAAGTGCATGTACAGATTGAATTGAATTATAAAGTTTACCAAAGCAAATTAATCTTACCAAAAATCTTACCTAATTAAAGTATTACAGTAAAGTTCAGCTTGTCAACAGTCCTAAACAGTGTAGACCTGAACTGAAATGATCCTTAACTGTTACAAGCAGAAGTGTGAAACCTCATGCATATGTTAATTAAACAAGCAAGCCGTGCCTTCTCAATCGCTGGGCAACCTGTATCTGCAATAGACATCAGACGTGCTTCCACAGGATTTTTTGTAGGGGGGAAAAATGACGTTTTAGCATAGCTATTCATGAACACAGAACACGTGACAACTTTAAAACTAAATAATGGTCAAGGACTTTACCTAAATAATTGTTTTTACACATTGAAAATCGTGTTGGGACTGTTGTAATAATCACAATAATCAAAAGACTATTTTTTTAGAATATGCACAAAATTGGGGAGGGGCAACAGCCCTCCCCTTGCTCCCCCTTCCTGACGTCCATAAACTTCAGTTACTTCTTTTATTTATTCATTGCACTTGATACTAAACACAAAATCAGAACTCAGAAAACACCTGAACCAGAGGCACGAGATGGATATGAGCAAACAACCTGTCCAGGGTTGATATATCGAGTCCACGCAGTAGTCTGGAACCAGCAATCATGGATTACAGATCGAGGGCTCCACCAAATAAACCACCATTGTAAAATCTCACTATATCTGCATGTCCTTCTACCTGTGGGTCCTATTTTGAAAACTGTCCTCCTTCACCAAGACCAGGTAAGAAGCACTTCTGATTCCATATCTTAAAGAGGTGCTATATAAATTTCCTGAAGGAACCAATTAAGCAAAGACCTATAACTCGCACAAGTAAACAATTGAACATCAGCAAAGGATAATGTATCAATTATTTCAATTAATACATAATTATAGAATGTTTTTGAAGATGAAACGTTACAATTAAGACTGTCACATTGCAAATGAAGCGTTGTATTTAACAGAGTAAACAGCAAAATTCATCTTAACACTAAAATGCTTCAAGCATTTTGCAGCTGGGAAAACATTTTACCCATAAAACTGTTCCTCTGTCTCAAGTGATTGTCCTTCTGCCTTCCATACTTCAACATGTACCTAGACCAGACAACTGAGCAAATCTCTAAAAAAAATGAGATAACCTCAACTCATGGCAAAGCCAGAAGAAAAATATCATATCAAGCCACTTTCTCTGACTCATGCTTGAACTGAGAAACAAAGAGCCCGTGTGAAATCCTTAAAAGAAGCTACATGAATGTCCATGTATATTGTATAAGTGTCAAGGAAATAACCCATGAAAACACTACCAGACCTATTTTTTTCACAGAAGAGCTGGAGGAAGTTTCGCTAGGGTATTCCCTGGGCTGTGTCACTATCTCTCCTCATTCCATGAGATATACAGTACACTGACATCACAACAATCAGACTGGAAGCAAATTCCTAGGCAACTTTGGTACTTAGTCTGAACTTTAATACTGCTCGTTATTGAGATTTTACAATTTATAGCAAACAGAAACTTTTGTACAATCAGCTGACTTTTCGATTCATCAAAGCACAATCTCGGCAAGCAGACTCAACTTTGAAAATTAAACAGAAGCTGCTGTTAGCTGGAATATCTTTTATTTTTCCTGCTAACAAGCAGAACTGTCCCCCAACACTTTAACTAACAAACAATGTAACTAGCAGAAAATTAAAGCAACCAAACTCTGTAGGCAGCTTCTGGTCTGAAGTGTTCCATGTATAAGACTATAAGAGCGAATTAGCGAATGGATCATACCTACAATGTATTTCACATTATCCTATTTTTCATCAATTACAACATTACTAAAAAAATTTAATGACTATTCCAACTGATTACGACACTTGAACAATAAAATCTAGGTGTTGAATACCTACATGTTGCAATTCATAAGTTATCCAGTCATGGTGTTTTGGTAGCAATAGATTTATCACTTAGATTTATCAACTTATCACAGCAAGTTATACACTTCACAAGCTGGGTTTAAAGTCTTAAATCCACATCCTTGGACACAACTTTAGGTGATCTATCTTGGCCTCAGAATCAGGGCTGTAGTGGTAAAATCAGAGGTGAGTACACGCTACCGGTTACTTTTCCGAAACAAATTAGAGGTGAGTAAAAATATTTTGTGAGGTGAGTTTACGGTCTCTAGAGGTGAGTACACGCTGTATAACCGCGTATACCCTCGACTACAGCCCTGCTGAGAAGGCAAATGGAAATTGACAGTCATGAAGAGGTTGAATTTCCTCAAATCCTCTGTAACTTCAGTAGTTTGAGGTTGAAACAGCAATAGTGAGAGCATTTGAGCAAGTAATAAAATTATTCAATTTTCCAGATGGCAAGAGGCATAAGGCATCAATCGATGGCGCACCAAAACCAAGCCGTAATCAGGTCAATATCCGGAAGATCAGCCCTCTAAGACAGAGAGGCACCATATGGTCGATAAACAATTTGAAAAAAGTTAAGTCTTAAGTTGAGAATGAAATGACATAAGCGACAGAGCAGAATTAAGAGAGTCAAACTACTGAAAAGCTCTTTCATCAAGTTCTAGTTCTCAATATGCACTTGATGTAATACTTTGCATACTGCGTGAAATTTGTATAGCACCTTACTTGAAATGCTTGCTTCGGATGTCTTCGACTCCGTCATCCAGATCTTTGGAGGTAATGTCAATACCTTCGTCCAGTGGACCCCAGTTTGACGCATCTGGATTCGCTAGAGCTGGGTTCAGTCGCTCAAAAGCTATCAGCGCTGCTCGACGACACGCTGCTGACAAATCAGCAGGGCTGAAACCTGGCCAAAAAAATAATTTTGCATGTAATTGCATAAGTATGGAATCTTGTCAGAAAGCAATACAGTACAATGCAATTCTCAGGGATTATTAAATTTCACAATTAAAATCTATTCTTACTTGCTTATTATCATATAATGTATTGTTTATGATGTACAGGTCCAGTTGTATGAAATGAATGATTAACTCATCTTTGTCTCAATCCAAACTTAAATTTATATAAGCAGCACTTGCACTCTTGGTTAACTGATCCAAAGAAGTAGATATGGTTCAAAATCTATTTTTCTAGTTAAGGTATAAGACATGTCTTACCAACATTGTCTGTTACATATTTGTTTTGATGTTGTGAACTATGCTGTAACTATGTCTATGTTGCTTACTTTGGACCAATAAAAATTTATGGTTATGGTTATATTACAATTATGCAATTCGGCTTACCATTTGTCACATTTGCGATCATCTTAAAATGATGGCGAGCGATTGTCCATCCCTCAGTAATTGCTGCTAGCAGCTGTTTTCTCTCCTTCAAATATTGCATTCACCATATGAATATTTTGTTCATTGTTAAGTAAATTTTACGGTAAGTTTTATAAAGATAGGTGGCATACCCCATCGTTATCGGTCTACACGGTCCTCAATCTCTACTTACATGACTGATGTCTTGCATTGCTTCCTATCTCCGCTCGTATTCACTTCAAGATCATAACTCTTGTCTCTAAGGTGCAACAGGGCTTTGCTCCAGCCTATCTTTGTGACCTGATGGCAAACCTCTGTCTGCTTCTTCTCATCGTCCCCTATATTCTCTGAATCGGCTTGATCTGTTCGTTCCCCGGGTGAGGTCTACCCTGGCTCAGTCTCGCTCTTTCGCTGTCGTGGGCCCATCCTTATGGATAATGGAATTCCCTTCCCTTGGTACTGCATGGGACCCTACTTACTAGGTTCTCTTTTCTGTTGTTCATCGTTTAAAGTCGTTTCTGTCTCCACAAGACTCACATGCTCACTGAATAGTTTGCCCTGTGAGAGGCGCCTTATAAATTACCAGATACCACACCATGCAGGCTGTATAATAATAATAATAATAATAATAATAATGTCATTTGTGACGTGCCGAAAGAAACTGAAATCTTGCATTAACAGAAAATAAACTACTCATAGTGCATCGTAACACATTGACCACCACCATGTTTTTCATCCCTACACCACTATACTGTTTTCTTTTTTATGTACACCTTATTTAAAACTCCATTAGGTAGCCCAATCTGTTTAGTCTCTTTCATCAACGGTTAATCTATTTATTTTCACTTGCAATTAATGTCTGTAACACTGTGTAATCCATCGCGTCTATGTCAACGGGCATCTGTCAATAACCGAATATTTGATTCGACATGTTGATGTTGTAGGTGAGGATGGAATCTGGTTTCCGTACAGGATCTCTATGTCTGTTCAATTTTGCTCAAGCCGCCAATTTCCTGGCATGACGTGTGCTCAGTATCATAACATCGTGTTGTCCTTCCATCTTGTGACAACGATCTGCTGTCACAACCTTCTGAGGCAAGTGTTTGCGGTTGCTTCTCTACAGGTAAAAGAACGATGGATAATCAAGCAGAACTTTGCATTTATTCCAGGTAAACCAGCGAATGGAATAACTGTTGGCAGAACGTATCTGTCGCCCACCATCCATGCATCACTCCATAGGTTGGCAAGTGGTTCGTTTTTGCTGTCACTTTCATGGTTACTATCACTATCCATATCAGCCTTAACCGACTGAGTTACAACGGCTGGACGGTCTTGTTCGTCTTCGTCAGCTTCAGGAATACTGGGCCTGTAGTCAGAATCTGTATCAGAGATTCTGATGTTGTCAGAGCATCGTCAAATCATCATCTGACATGTTGAAAATTTCTAAAGAACGTCTGCTGCAGTTTTGCATTTTCCACTGGAAGCCGACACTTTGACCAAAAGCAACAATAAACAAATTTGAAAAAATATATTTCTCTTGTTCATATTTAAAAAAGTCATTTGCCTCCTGTCACTAGTGTATCTTGCTATTATTCCCACGCCAGTAGATAGATTACACAATGCCAGATATTACATAGCAACAGTTCCCTGAAGGACGAGTTAACTCGTTCTCGGCATCTGCATAAACTTCTGTAGGATGAGTTAATTTGTCCCTGGCGGTCAATGTGTTACACAGGTAAGTTCGTAGGCATAGCCAGTTGCCTCCTCTTGCCTTTTTTATATACTGGAACTTCAATTGACCCAATGACAAAGAGTTTGCCAATGGTCTGTGAAGCTTGATTGTTAACAACAAATGATCGAAATTTGCCTCCTCTTGAATTTCAGTCTGGCTACTCCACTGAGTAAGTTTAAACTGTAGGCAAATTTGCATGAGGTTTCTCTATTATACAGTAGATATTTACATCAAAATCTGGAAGCCGCATTTCAAACATCAGCTCAAGACGTCCGGGACGTCGTAGAGCGTCACCGATACAAGTCGGAAAGTTCGTGGCCACGAGCACATAGACCGCACCACGATCCGAGAGTCCGTCAAGGAGGCACTGGAGAGTCCTATCCATCCGTGCATGACGCTTAGTGTCAGACAGTAACACGTCAATTTCATCCAAAAATATGAACGATGGGCTCAGCTTTGCTCCCTAAAAATCATAAATAATTATTTCTAAACCATACAGACAATTTGACAATCGCCAGTGAGCTGGTTTCCCTGATGCAGCTTTAGTGTGGCGCTGAGAAACTACAGTGCTTTTGTCTAGAAGAAAAGGTTCCGGAACTGAACAATTATGGAAGGGCTAAATCGAGGGTCTGGGGAGCATAGTCAGAGGCGCGTTTACGCATAGGTGCACTAGGCGCGCGCCTAGGGCCCACAATCTCGGAGGGCCCCAAACATAAAATTTTAAAATTTTGAATTATTTTAAATATAACCTACTTTCTATTTTTACAGTTTAGTGTTCACATAAAGTATATTATTGTAATTTATAATTGTCTTGTTCATTTGGGCTATTAATTTTTTGGCAAAATAACATCAAACCTGTTAGCAAACAGCCGCAATGGCCGTCTGCTGCAGTTTATGTGCTGAAAGTTTTAGTCTGATGATTCCATCATTTTTAGTGTGCAAAAGTAATTAAAACTTTTATTAGTATTGTTAACCAGTAATAACATTTGAACTTTTTCTAATAATAAATACTGATTAAAATATGGCACAATATTAAACGTTGCTATGATTCTGGAGCTACAAAACAAAGAAGCATGAGCATGCGATACATGAGTTAAGCAGACAAAGAACTCGCTTCATTGTTGGCACCTTAAACGTTGTTTGTTGAAAACTGATGAAGACATCAACAGCTGGTTTGGACTATTTTTGGCATTGGCAATGACCAACGTAACATGGTGAAAACGTTGATGGATGCATACAAGGCTGATATTGACTGTGAGATGTTTGAGGATGAGCTTGATCAGCTTATGATCATCACCAAACAGGAAAATCCCATCAATATGTATCAACTTGTGGTAGGCTATGTCGTCTACAATCCACACTGTCCAAATTTGGACACAGTTTTGTGTATTTACCTTATGATACCAATAAGAAGGCCTAATGCTTCAGTAGGCGACAGAAGGCCTATATATAATTTCGTTTATTATGAATCAAAGTTGACAAACCGCAGTTGACAGTTTAAAGAGCATACTACAAAAAACCATTAGTCTAGATTATGAAATGAAAATGAATAGTATACTATTTAGTTCCTGGAATATGTCAGAACAAAACTCTAGGTATAAAGTAGTGATTGTCCTTGCATGTAAGTTGAAAATCTTGGGGCCTTGTCAGAAAAAAGTTCTTTAATAAAGGAAATGGTAAATTTCGCGTGCCAGAAATTTTATTGAACCAATGAACACAGATACCCAAAAAAGTGAAAACTAATATTGAAAGCCATTGCATTATTTTTGGATGTATCTGCTTAAATAATGTGATTTATTTATAATTTTATATGGAAAATTACACTGTCAGTGTGACTTTAGTTGCTGGACAGTAGATGCTAGCTGTTTTGTCTGATTAGTATTTTGTTGTTTTCAATGCCACGCATGTAGCACTTGTATCATCGGCTAATCTGTTTCTAATGTCAGACTTAGTGATATTCAAAGTTGAGAGCAAAGATTCGCACAAGTAACTTGATGGAAAAATCGATAAAATTCCATATGCGACAGTTTGGAGTGTGTTGAATGTGTCTGGAGCAATATCCATGTTCGGAGAACTTCATTTTCTGCCGAAATATACCCGGGTAATATCAAATATGGTTCCTTTTAAATGGTCATGTTCGATAGTTTCCAGTTGCTGTCTCAAGTCAACAAATTTTTACTTCCAAATTGAACTTGACTGAAAATCCACAAGTTGCATTTCAAAATTGTGAATATCCAGCTACTGAAAGATTTGAAGATCTAAATTTTCTGAAGACACGGTATCTGTATATTTTAGAAATTTTGCAGTTCCTTCAAATTTTCTCTTTTTCCCCAAACCATGCCCTATTATCAGTCCACACATCTTGTAAGTCCCTGCCACTTCCCTCATCTGAAAGTTTTTGTTTCTTAAACTTTGAAAAGACATTATTTTACTGATTTATTTATAATAGATGTCTAATGATCTAATAATTCTAAATCATATTATGTATTACACAAAATGCCTGTTGACAGCTTCCGGTAGAAGACACTACGGTCAAGGTTACAATAATAGCAGCTGACATGATGCAAGTGTAAAAATTTACGGTCTAGGCCTACCGCTGGCATCATCTATTGAGTGCAATAAAAATTAAAGCCTAAAAATTACTATAATTTTGTGCGACAATGAAGAAGGAAAGATAGTGCTGAATGTAAGAAATACAGAAATTTTAAAAAGTATGAAAAAACGTGTTCAGAGTTCAGGTGGCATACCAAGCTAAATCTGTTGGTGTGCCAGGTTGGGCACGCGTGCCATAGGTTCACCATCCCTAGTGTAGGCCATGGCTCCTAGGTACAATATCTGCAAATAGAGAGCAAAGGACGTGGCAGGGGTTCCGTATAACCGCCTGTAAGAGAACGATCTGGAGAACGATCGTTTTCTGCACTTAAGAGAGTGAAAAACTATATAAGAAGTTCCATTGATCAAGATCGGCTAGGTAGTTTAGCTCTGCTGTGCATCGAATCTGCTAAAACAAAGAAGGCAAACTTTGACCAACGAATTGATAATTTTGCTAGGCTCAAATGCAGAAAGAAAGCCCTACAGTGGGATGAGTAAGCGATGAGTAAACTTTCTCTTCTATTTCTATTACACCGTTTTTGACTAGTTGTTAAAAAACTAACACGGATTCAATTTCATAGAATTAATTTTTTCAAGCATTTTTGATACTATGTAATATAGCATTGCTGCATGGTTTTGCAACAAACGAGTACTGTAATATTCTTGTTTTTTTTACTAAAATCATTACATGTATGTATATCAAATAACTTCACACTCCTTGAAAATAGCACCTACTGTATAACTAATTATAATTACAGTGTCAATAACACTCACAAACTTCAAGTTCATCTTCGTGGGTTTTTGCACGATAGGCTAAACCAGGGGTCTCAAACACGCGGCCCGCGGGCCGCATGCGGCCCGCGAAGTCCTTTTTTATGGCCCGCGACGGCTTTCAGAATTTCTTAAACATTCACAATGAAAGTCTATAGGTCTACTGTTTAATAAAAAATAATGCTAAAACTATTATGTTATGTTTTTGACTTACTCCGTGTCTCTCTAAAAATTAAGCTCGATGGTCTCTCTCGTGAAAATGGCAAAGATTTTTAATAAGTGAACAAGATGGCCCATTTACAGAAATTTGGCTTGCGCTGTGCGAATCTAAGGCGGGTGATGCATTCTGGTAAAACCGCAAGGGCTTCTGGTCTATTTATGGGTAAAACAACAAAAATATCCTATACCTAACATGTTAAAACCCATCAGTTAAGAGTCGTTTTATACGAAAAGTATCGTAATTGCCAAATCATATAGAATTTTTATTGGTAGTACTTTATTCAAACTTTGGATATTTTGATGCTTGTCAAATCAACAGCGTTGAATTTTCTCGTTTTGGATCATTTTAATAACACCTACAATTATCACCGCATTGCAGCCGCCACGTAGTTGGTAACAACTAAAACGAAGAGGCCGGAGTTTAGACGACTCTTAACTGATGGATTTTAACATGGTAGGTATAGGAATTTTTCATTGTTTTACCTGTGAATAGATCAGAAGCCCTTACGCGTCCTAGATTCGCACTTTCGTCATCAGTAGTTCATCTTATTCCATCTTAAAATCTTTGGATAATGGTCTCATGTTATACCGTCTCATGTTATACTGTAAATAACTTCCGATCAAGATGATCGGAAGTGATTTACAGAGCATTTTCATTATCATTAAGAATTAAAGTTTATTAAACCCATCAAAATGACTTCAGAGTGTAAGAAAAGAAAAGTTTTGGAAGAAAAAGAGTTTTCCAAGAGAAATGGGAAAACTTATATTTTTTATGGAGGTAACGATAAAATGCATTGTCTTATTTGTCAGCAAACAATTACTGTTCCGAAGGAGTACAACGTGCGTCGGCACTATGACACTATGCATCAAGAGAGAAATATTACGCTATCACAGGCAAAGTCAGAGGTGAAAAAAAACCAGCAACTTAAAGTTCACTTCGTTTCTAACAAAAGAATAAGAATATTGGAATTTCAGAATTCTACAAATTTCTTTCAAGAGAAGAATTTTCCCATTTATTCACTTTTTCTGCAAGGAAAAAGTTACTCTCTTTCATGAAGCATTATAAATTCTGTGTTAAGGTCAAGACTTACTGATGAACATTTACAAGCGTCTCTTAGATTGCTTTCACCTCAGGATATCAATCCTAATATTGATGCTTTGGATGAGGCAAAACGCTGCCAGTTAAGTAGCCAACGAAATTGACTAAATTACTAAAAGCCAACGAAATTGACTAAATTACTAAATGTAACTTCTTACGGCCTTATTTTTAGTTTTTAGAAAAGATAATAAATTAACTTTAAACAAAATACAGTGCTACTCTTTATTTCACCATTTCTGCTTAACTTTGTCACTTGTGTCACTGAATGAATAGGATCATTCACTTATGCGGCCCACCAGCTCGCATACTGGTCTTCCTTTGGCCCTTGGGGTACTTTGAGTTTGAGACCTCTGGGCTAAACCAACCAGAGTCTCAGACCCTCAGTCTACAAATTCAAAAGGGCCCCAAATATGTTTGTGCCCAGAGCCCCGTTTTCTGTAAAAACGTGCCTCTAAGCATAGTATTAGTATTACTGCCACAAGCAATTAGTACTACTGCCATAAGCAATTTTATGGAATAATGCTATAACAAGCAATATTAAATAATTATATATATATATAAATATATATATATAATATATATATATATATATAAAATCAATAAACACAGAAAACACTGAAATTAAATTAAAGTAACAAAATTATTTGTTAATAGCTGGAAAAAGGTTCCAGAATGCTGTTCCGGGGCATTCTGGCAGAAAAAAAGCATTACAATTTCTGTGGGATAATCATTTGTGGCTTAGGTGGTCATTTGTGGCTTACGCTAACCTCAGTTCTACTGGTCAGACACTCATTCTTCGTTCATTCATTCGTGAATTTTTTCTTTCTGAATCAAATTTGATAAAATTAGCAATGATTCAAGAAGTAGTTACTGCGTCAAAGAGCTTGTGGATGTTGTTGTTAGGATTTCCGTCCAACATCACCCCCAGTTTCGCCTCAAAGAAAGCAACTTTTCGGTTGTTAGATCGGCTGCATTCATCCCTTACTGCTCTTGCAATGCTTGTTTTGCCCGAACCTACAATCAACGCACAGACACTCACCCTCAGATTCATGTAACACAGGGGTTCCCAACCTTTTCTATGCCTCGCACCCCTTGGAAATATTTGATTAGCGCTCGCACCCCCTACAAAAGTCATATCACATTTGAAGACGACTAAGTCACATTTCTATTTTTTAAACCACAGACTGAACGACATAAACTCATACAGTACTGTGGGTGAACAAACTGAACTAAAAATGAGCTTTTAACTCAGTGCATAAAATACACATAGGCTTATAAATTCATAATGCTAATGCACTGGGGTTTTTGCAAGTCGTCATTTCCTGTTGTGCAAGTGAAACCAAAGTGCACATACTCATCATTCCATTTCCTTCTTTTTCACATGATGAAAAATGAAGGGTTAATCTGCGAACTACCAAGAGAAAAGTATGAGCTAATTTACCTGTTCATAAAGCTCGTTTTGACAAATTTTTCCTGCTCATTGCTTCTTTCAAAATATAATGTCAATATGACATTGCACTCAAAGCAAAAATAATGACCTACAAATGCCGGCACACTGCAAGACACCGGTTGCACTACGATACTTATACTGCTCAGTAAGTATACACACTTGCACACACAATTATTACATTTATTAATATCAAGTTCTGTTATAATAAAATAAATGTGACCTCACCTTCAATGCAAACAATTTTTGTAACGAGTTAATATCGTGACATTTGTATTAACATGACGGATTTTCTATCAGCCGAAAAAAAGTCTACCTACTCTTTCTCGCACCCCCTGAAATGCCATCTCGCACACCTAGGGGTGCGTGCACCCCTGGTTGGGAACCCCTTAATTTCTGGTACCATTTTAATTTCGGTTAAGCAGCACATCTGAATAGATATTTCAGAAGGCAAATGTTAAGTACTCACTAAATATGATTAGTTAACGACAAAGAGTAGATAGCAGATAGGTTTTAAAGCAAGAAATGAGGAGCTAATGTGAATTACCTGGGGGGCCACTCAGGATCATTCCTCTGATGGGCCTGAGCCTCAGGTTGGCAAACAGTCCAGGACTTTTTTCTGGATAGCGCAACATGCGTGTCATTTCATGTACGATTTTGTCCGTCTGTGAATTTCCTGTTGGTTTGAACTAACACATCACATATATTTTCATTATTAATTATCATTATTGTTGTTATTAATTAGTAATTTCTATAATCAACGATAATAACAATGATTACTTTATATTTAAATACATAAACTAATAAAACAATTCAAAATTAGTCACAAAAGTACAAATTTCCACAGCATCTGCTTTTCATTCTGCAAATCTTCTATTTCTTCTTCTTTCCCTTCACGCTGGGAGAAGATCTTCAATGCAATTCTTCTATTTAGATCTAAGTAAATTTTAAAGTTGTTTTGCAACTTGCTAGATCAAGTAAACAGAAATAATTAAATTTCAAACTGAAATTTTGTTCAAGTTAGAGTCTCTGTACAGTATTAAAAGATCATGTCAATGTACATTCTGGAGGCGAGTACATCCTGTCCAGAGGTGAGTATATTAAAAATATGTATCTTTGAAAGGTGAGTATACGGTCTCTAGAGGTCAGTACACGCTGTATATCCATGTATATATTCATCTATAGCGCTGCTTTTCATACGTATAACGTAACACTGGAAGCCTCTGAGACTCGCTGATTGTCAAGACCCCCCAAGTTTACACCCATGCATCAACCAATCGCTCACAGTTCAAGCAATATCTGACGATCAGTCCGTCCAGAGCCTACGGCGGACAAGCAATTTGAAGCAGATAAGTTTTAAGTTGAGAATGAAATAACACAATCAACTCAGGAGAATTCCAAAAACTGAGGTCCATAACAGAGAAGCTTTCACTACAGTGCGACCGTACGTTACCAACCGGAATAACGAACGCATACCGTACGTACATTATAAAAAAAATAACATACACGTACCGTACACGTACGTTAAAGATGCCACACAAGTTTATCTGATCGTTCACAAAGAGCCTCAATATAACTATAGTCTTATAACGTACGCGTACGTAAAAAATGATCAGTTTAGCTCTACAGTATTAATCTCCCCGTACGCAGGCCTAGTAAATTATGAATGGTACCGAAATTTAGTATTATCAATGAAATGACCATGGCACCGACCATCCTATAAAGTGTACCGTAAAATCTTAATAATCTTCATAATATACATAAGACAGAATATCAGCAATTTGGAATTTAAAAGTTTAAAAGTAGAGTTCATTGAACCCACAGCTGACTGATGTAACGGTTAAAACTGGCTACGACCATAAATCATACATATTAGTGACATTCCTTGTGCATAATGTTATGTATTTTATTTTCGTCATGAACTGTAGGGTTGCCACACGTCCCGGATTGCCCGGGACAGTCCCGGAATTTGAGAAAATGTCCCGCGTCCCGGACACGTCTTTTCCGGGACAATGGAACGTCCCGGAATGAAATTTTTCTATAATTAAATATGTAGGATTTGCTATTTTAATATTCCAATAATAATAGAAACTAAAAATTAGAAAGTATCAAAAAGAAATAACAACATCAACAAATATGCAGTATAGCACAAAATTTACAAATCAGTGGCACAATGTAATCTTAAGAGTATGGCCTGGGACTAAGATTGCTGAAATCTTAGTCCCAGGTATGGCTAAGTATCTTCATTCTGTACTAGAGGCTGATATATCTATGACATCTAGGCCCCTAATCGTTATCGTAATCTCCAAATTCCAAAGCGCCACTCGAAGGATAAGCGCAGGGCACCACCCTATTCACAAATCAGAGGAGGTTTTCAAAAGAGTTGTCCAAAGGAGGTCCGAATCCGGTTTCTAGAGGACCAGATCAAAAGAGGAGACAGATCGAGCAGCTGTCAATGCGGGTGCCGTTTAGGGCGAGCGGAATTGGAAGGCAGAGGATCGCATGGGTCAGGGAAGGCGTACTTGAAAGGCGAGGCTGCAGTTTTGAGTGAAAGCCCGGGGGTGATAGATAGAGGAACATGAGGAGTAGGATGGAAGACAAGCTGCAATGATACTGGAGGAACCGATAATCTGCGGAATTCATGGGAGAGTGGAGATCTTTCCAGAGGCATGGTGCTGTGTTGGATATAGCTCGGTTGGAGAACCTATAGTTGAGTAGTGACAGGGTGTCGAGAAAGACTGAGATAGGAGGATAGTTGGGTGGAGTGGGCTGCCTGGGTGGTGAAGAGATCACGGAGGTACTTGGGTTGGGAATATTGTAGGGAGTTGTAGGTTAGTGATAGGACTTTGAAGTGAATTCGCTCTGGAATATTTAGCCAGTGGAGCGATTTGAGGATGGGAGTGATATGATGATGTTTGGGCGTTCTAGTGACAGCCATAGGTAGTGAGTTCTGGATAAGTTGCAGACGCTTGATTTGGGTGGATTCAAGGTTGAGGAGGAGGGGATTGCAGTAATCGAGCTTTGAATAAACAATGGAGGTTGCTATGGTGGAGGCAATGTGAAGGTCGAGCATGGACCGGATGCGTCGAAGGTCACCCTTGTGCATGAAGCTGGAGCGCGATAGGTTGGAGATGTGGTTAGGGAAGGAGAGATGTGGATCAAAAGTAATACCAGGTTTCGGACCGTGAGTCAGATCTCGAGGCGAAGGTAAGAGACAATGAATTAGTCGATAGGTGCATGGAAGGGTCAGGAATTTTTTGATTTGATCAGGAAGGCCTAGGATGATGAATTCTGTTTTGGAAGGGTTAAGACAGGGGATTGGATGACATCCACTGTACACGTGAGATCAGGTTAACCACGATGAGTAATTATTGTGTGATGGTGGTGGAAAAAGAGCTTGGGGAGAACCATATGTATAGAGTTGGGTGTCGTCTGCATAGAGATGGTGGTCAACAGAGGAGGATATTATGAGATGGCTCAAAGGTGTGGTAAACAAGCTAAAGAGGAGTGGACCCAGGACGGATCCTTGAGGGACACCACAAGAGAGGGGGGTTGGGAGCAGTGGCTGGAGGCTTTAACAGACTACAGAGAAGATCGTGAAGACAAGTTGAATGTTGTACTTCATCCCTAAAACATGGCCCCGTAGTCACTTTATCAAGTCTTTGCTATCTAGGCTTGATTCTTCATTAATTTTAAATAATCATATTTTGAGTTTGAGCAGCAAATTTACCAATTTTTATTGGTTTAGCTCGTTTCTACCCTTTAATTAAAACAACTACAAATAAAATGCTTAATTTTGGTTCAAAATCTTACAAATATATTTCAGTCGAGGTATTGCGTATACTATAGCGCTCTTCCTAATGAGCCAAACTCTAACTGAATTTGACTTAGATTGAAAGTACAGTGGTGTCCCGGAATGGCAGAAAAGAAATGTGGTCAGTGGTCACCCTAATGAACTGATCTGAACGTACGGTAACGTACGGCATAATAACGTACGCGTATGGTACGTACGTTATAGAAAAAATAACGTACATACCGTACGTACGGTCGCACCATGGCTTTCACCAATAAGCACAATTCCAGTTTAGACATGACCATTGCACCGTGAATAAGTTTCAGTATATGCACATTACTTTTTCAAATCAACAATTAGGCCTACACAGAGTAATTTATGCAATAAAAATTATTATTTAACTACACTTATTTGTTTACGAATAACTTGTTGAAGTAATAATCTGCAGTTATTAACCTTTGAAAGTCTTCCATAGTTTGAGAATAAGCTGCTTCCCGAAATGTTGCTTTTTTGGGCTAAAAATCTCTATATTACGATGACGATAATCTGACTGGCTTCTGACTTATGCTTTACATAATACTTCCATGGTCATCGAAATTTAGCACAGCATGGAGGATGGTCCCAGATTAGGCCTAGAAATTACTGCATTGCACCATGAATACAGGTTAAGGTGAGAGTCATTGGCGGCGCTACCATGGGTTGTGGTAGGTCATTTGACCTGCCTATTTTACTCTTGACCTGCCTTATGACCTGCATATTTTACCATTGACCTGTCTAGTGTCTTGCCTACTACCTACTGCTGCGTAAAATTCTTTGGAATTTTTAATATCTTTTTAAAATTTAAAACATCAGCATTTGTCCCATAACCTCACTAGTGAAATTGTTAGATGATCCAAACGACTCATGTTTTATCTAGTATGTCGTTAGAAGTCTAGGTTGTAAACTCTAACATTGAAATGCTTCTTCGACCATCCTATATATGACCCTGATGCGACCTGCTGAAATTTTATAGCTGGCGCCGCCACTGGTTAGAGTTCACCCATAAAGCGAGATAATGCAGCAGTGAGACTATGCCAATTCACAGGTAGAAACAGGTGCCATAAAAATGCTCAGAATGCATTCATATTTCCATGCAAATGAAAATCTTTCAAGTGTGAGTACCTACCGGCGGGACATGTGCTGTGGCAAGGGATGGATCATCGTCAAACCGATGATATCTGTGGATAACCTCTCGCTCCGACATGTTATCGGGATAAAAACTGGAATCAACAGAAAACCAAGCAGCTTTTAAGGTGTGTTGGGTTGTTTCCTCGATCTGTTTTCACATCGTTTATCGGATAACTAACAGTGTATTCACTGACATTTTCCCGATATCATGCATTAGGATATTTATATAGAGCAGGCATGGCAACTTTATTTACTAGAGGGCCGCCCTAAGATTTTAAGGGCAGCTCTGAGGCCGTATGCCAATCGCGTGCTAATTTTTGCAAATTAATTTGCCCCAGAAAATGAGACCATATTAATTTTATTAAAAATAAATATTGCGGAAGAATTTTTTACGGTTAAACTTCAAGTTTAAAGTAAATGAAAATAATTCTTACGATGAAAACATAATTATCTTATATATAATACGTATAGGCCTACAGTCCTACATGCAGGCTTCTCTCTCGGGGTCTCTCGCACTGGGAGCGCTTCTGAATGACTCTCCCGCTAGAAGCACTTTATAAATATCCGAATAAAATACAATACAATAAAAACAAAATATGTTTCAAGTTTCTTCAGTTTAAAAAATACATAAAACTGTTAGTCTGTAGGCCTACTATGTATCCATTTGCTTGGTGTATAATATTTAATATATAATAATGATTAATATGAGATCTGACACTTCTTCTCACAACACAAATCCGGAATGTTTGCTTAATGTTCCAAATGGCAATTCGAAGTTCATTGGAGAGATTGTCATAGATCTGTTAGTCTGCATTCGTTTTTGCAATTTGTTAGTTTCATTTCTAAGAAGAACTGTTCAGAAGTGTAGGTGCTTGGAAACAGTGCCACCATTTTCAGGGCATGAAATCTAAGTGAAGGGTAAGACTCCTGAGAAATGTACAGGGCAAAAAAGATAAGAAATGGGTCGGCTCTGTGAAAAGTAAGGGTAAAGAACATGTTAGAGAATTCCTCTATATAGAGAATTCCTCAGGCTATATGCTGCTACGAAACTCACTATCACTTCATTCATTCTTATAGACCTGCGTGATCAACTTAAGAAAATCCGAGATCCTCTATTTTCCTCAACCTTGACTCTGCAATCTGCATCCACCCATACATTCTCTGCCAATGCTTCTATCCGCAGCCTAGGTGTGATCTTTGACCAAAACCTAGCTATTGCTTCCTCGATCACATCACCCATCTTTCCCGCTCTTGCGTCATGCACATCCGTGACCTTCGCAGAATCCGCCCTATGCTCGACTTCAAAACTGCTTCCACAATCGCTACATCTAGGCCCTATAGTTCACGCAAAATTAGACTATTGCAACTCGCTCTTTCTGAACATAGAAATCACCCAAATAAACCGCCTCCAAGCCATTCAGAATGCCCTCACCCGTGTTTGACTTTAACACCCAAGCACCACCACATCGCTCCTGTCCACAAATCTCTTCATTGGCTTAAAATACCCGAACGAATAAAATAGTCATATCACTCACCTACAACACACTCCAATCCTCCCAGCCCTCCTATCTCCGCCAGCTGTTCACGGTCCAACCACTCCGTTCAACCCGGTCCTCTTCTGCCCCAATACTTTTCTGCCCTTCCGTCACGAAAAGGCCATTGGACAACTTTGACATTGTACAGTATTCTGCAGGATTCATGAACCTTAACGATGTCTGGATTGCAAACCATGTATCGAGTCAAATCGCTATTATACCTCCGAATGCTAGCATCTAAGATAGTTTTCCATTCTCTTGACTGTCTAACTGTAGTCAGGTTCAAATCGCTAGACTTGCAACAGAACGACAAATAATGCAATTATCTTCGCAGAACCCCGCCGAATCTGTGAGATTCGCCATTATCGCTCAACTAAATTTAATTGCAACGAAAGTGTTACATAACGTTAAAAGGTTGCAATTGCAAGTCCTGATAAAATCGAAGCAATCCCTAACAATAACGTGAAACCCAACGCCTAATTAGCTTAAAACTCGTTTCAAACAAGCATATTTCACGAAATTCATTCATAAAATTGCCCTAAACATGAAACCAAAGACAGCATATGTAAAACAAAGCGAGTATGTAGCAAGGCATTTATTTCGCTAAAAATTGCCCACATGCAATTGCAAATTTTACAAATTGCTATTGTTAGGTTCACTGCAGGTTTTTATGGGAATGAGCCCAAAGCCTACTTAGCACACTGCCATAAAAAGCGCTTTGTCACAACTTAGTTCTAGGTTTTAAATTTTCGGCTTTAATTCTGGCATCATGAATAAGCTGGTTCCCGCGACATCGCTTTTGTGGGCGTTTAGAAATTTCGAGATTACGATTATGAAACTCACTCCAAGTCACCCAAACCGAAAATCCGACTGCGACGACCCATTATTTCAGACTTAGATAACAGCTATCTATTTTACAATCCTAGCCTGACAAAGTTCTTGAAAATTATAGTTTTAACCAAAGATGTTATTAGGACATCTTTGGTTTTAACCACCAAAAAACTTCGGTAACAACGTGACTAGCTCGAACCGGAAACAACAATATGGCTTGAGACGTCATAAAATTTGCTGCTTGACGTCATGCATCTAAATTATTAGGAAGTTATTGTTTATATGGCGCCGGTTTAGAGGGACATTATAATGCAGCTCTACCGGATAGTAATAATAATAATAATAATAATAATAATAATAATAATAATAATAATAATAATAATAATAATAATAATAATAATAATAATAATAATAATAAAAATTAAAAAAGAAAAAAAAGAAAATAATAATACTAATAATAATAATAACAACAGTTACTGTCAAGTAATAGCACAGTATAAATAGGCCTACTGTGGTAATAGACAGGTTATCTATATTTGGACTAAATAAAACAATAAAACAACGGTGATGGTAATGACATCAACACTTAAAATAGGCCTATTAATTAATTCAGGTAAATGATACGCCGATCGAGTTAATTCAGGTAAAACGATAGGCCTATTAAATTAGTTCCGGTTAATATAATAATAATAATAATAAATAATAATAATAACAATAATAAATACCGGCCATAAGATACCGGCCATCAATGAGCCCAATGGCCTCTCCAGATATGGCCTGATGGCCTGATGGAGTGACCATAATACCTTGGTCCAGAGGTCGTTGCTTGGGGCGGGATGTCACCAGGGCCGGAGTAACAAATGTGTGGTCCTGTTCAGTAAAACTGTGGGGGCCCCAACGACTTGCACTGTAGAGCGTACACAATAAAATGGCGTCATTTTATAATGTGTCACATAGCACTTGAGTTCCAGTCAGGTCAGGCGTAACTTTGGTCTAGAAAGTGAGGGTACCAATTTGCGCATCGTTTCCCCTTCAAGATCGTTAAATGATAACCATGGCGCCCAATGAATCTATATTTGGCGCCATTTGTGCGCAATGCCGAATAATAATAATGATGATGATAGTAATAATAACAATAACAATAAATATAATAATAATGACAATAAGCATAATAATAAATATAATAATAACAACAAATAGGCCTATTATATAATAATGAAAATAAAAAATATAAATTAAAATTACTAACAATAGACGTTTTTCATCGTGGAAGCGTGTGTCGATCATAATTGCAGTGACGTAACAAATAGGTCTTTATTCTCTAGATTTAAACCTGACAACAATATACTCTTCCATAATTGAAGTGACGTAAGAATGGCCTTTATCCTCTCAATTTAAAATTATTAGTTATAGACAGACGTGTTCAATAATCGAAATGACGTACTTATTGAATGATATTCTTTTATTCTCTTAACTTTGACCTTAATAACGATAGACTTTTTCATAATTTAAGTAACGTAACCAAGGCCTTTATTGTCTATATCTGAGATTAAAAATAACAGACATTTTAACAACTGTAGGCCTAATGACGTAAATATAAGCCTTTATAGTCTAAATTTAAACCTAATAAGTGTACACTTTTCATAGCTGAAGTGACGTATAACAAATGCCTTTATTCTCTGAATGTAAACCTATAATAACAACACACTTCTTTATAATTGAAGTATTCATTTTAACTATTGCATCATGCTGTATTCACCTTAACTATTGCACTATTCTGTATTCACCTTAACTATTGCACCATTTTGTAGTCACCTTAGCTATTGCACCATTCTGTATTCACCTTAACAGTTGGACTATTTTGTTTCCATCTTAACTATGGCACAATTCTGTGTTCACCCTAACTACTACACCATTCTGTATTCATCTTGACTATTGCACTATTCTGTATTCACCTTAACTATTGAACTATCATGTATTCACCTTTACTATTACACAATTATGTATTCACCTTAACTGTTGCACCATTCTGTATTCACCTTTACTATTGCACCATTCTTCATTTATCTTAACTGTTGCACTATCATGTATTCACCTTAACTAGTGCACCATTCCGTATTCACCTTAACTATTGCACCATTCTGTCATTCTGTGTTCACCTTAACTTTTGCAATATTCTGTATTCACCTTAACTACTGGGCTATTTTGCATTCATCTTAACTATTGCACTATTCTGCATTCACCTTAACTATTGCACCATTCTGTATTCACCTTAACTATGGCACCATTCTGTATTCACCTTAACTATTGCACAATTTTGTATTCACCTTAACTATTGCACTATTCTGTATTCACATTAACTACTACACCATTCTGTATTCACCTTAACTATTGCACAATTATGTATTCACCTTAACTATTGCACCATTCTGTATTCACCTTGACAATTGCACCATTCTGTATTCACCGTAACTATTGTACCATTCTGTATTCACCCTAGCTATTAAACCCTTCTCTATTCATCTTGACTATTGATCTATTCTCTATTCACCTTAACTACTGCACCATCCTGTATTCACTTTAACCATGGCACTTCTCTGTATTTACCCTAACGTTTACACTTCTTTGTATTCACCTGAACTATTGCAACATTCTGTATTCACATAAACTATAGCACCATTCTGTATTCACCCTAACTATTGCACCATTCTGTATTCACCTTAACTATTGCACCATTCTGTATTCACCTTAACTATTGCACAATTATGCATTCACCTTAACTATTGCACTATTCTGTATTCGCCTTTACTATTGCACTATTCTGTATTTACTTTAACCGTGGCACATCTGTATTCGCACTATGCTGTATTCGCATTAACTATTGCACCATCCTGTATTCACCTTAACTATTGCACAACTATATATTCACCTTAACTATTACACTATTCTGCAATCACCTTAACAATTGCACCATTCTGTATTCACTTTGACCTTGGCACTTGTCTGTATTCACCTTAGCTATTGCACCATTCTGTATTCACCTTAACTATTGCACAACTGTATATTCACCTTAACTATTGCACAATTCTGTATTCACTTTGACCGTGGCACTTCTCTGTATTCACCTTAGCTATTGCACCATTCTGTATTCACCTTAACTTTTGCACCATTCTGTATTCACGTTAACTTTTGCACTTTTATGTTATTTTATATTATTACACCATTCTGTATTCACCTTAACTATTGCACCATTCTTCATTTATCTTAACTGTTTCACTATCATGTATTCACCTTAACTATTGCACTATTCTGTATTTACCTTAACTACTGCACTATTCTGTATTCACCTTAACTATTGCACCATTCTGTATTCACCTTACCTATTGCACTATTCTGTATTCACCTTAACTATTGCACCATTCTGTATTCACCTTACCTATTGCACTATTCTGTAAACACCTTAACTATTGCACCATTCTGTATTCACCTTAACAATTGCACTCTTATGCATTCACCTTAACTATTGCACAATTATGTTTTCTCCATAACTGTTGCACCATTCTGTATTCACCTTAACTGTTGCACCACTCTTCATTCATTTTAACTATTGCGCCATTCTATATTCATCTTAACTACTGGACTATTTTGTATTCATCTTAACTATTGCACTACGCTGTATTCACCATGACTATTACACCATTCTGTATTCACTTTAATCATTGCACTATTTGTATTCACCTTAGCTATTGCACCATTATATATTCATCTTAACTACTACACTATTTTGTTTTCATCTTAACCATTGCACTATTATGTGCTCACCTTAACTATTGCACTATGCTGTATTTATCTTAACTATTGCACTACTCTGTATTGACTTTAGCCACTGCACTATTATATATTCACCTTAACTACTGCATTATTTTGTATTCATCTTAACTATTGCACTACTCTGTATTGACCTTAACTATTTGTACTATTCTGTATTGACTTTAACCACTGCACTATTCTATATTTACCTTAACTTTTGCACTATGTTTAATTCATTTTAACTATTGCATAATTCTGTATTGACCTTAACTATTGCACCATTCTACATTGATCTTAACTACAGCACTCTTATATATTCACCTTAACTATAGCACTATTCTGTATTTACCTTAACTATTGCACTCTCATGTATTCATCTTTACTATTGCACCATTCTGAATTCGCCTTACTTATTGCACTATTCTGTACTCACCTTAACTGTGGCACCATTCTGTATTCACCTTAACTATTGCACTCTCATGTATTCACTTTAACCATTGCGCAATTAGGTATTCACTTTGACTGTTGCACCATTCTATATTCACCTTAACTGTTGCACAATTCTTAATTCATCTTAACTTTTGCACTATCATGTATTCACCTTAACTATTGCACTATCATGTATTAACCTTAACCATTGCACAATTATGCAGTCACCCTAGATTTTGCACCATTATGTGTTCACCTTAACTATTGCACTATTCTGTATTGATCTTAACTATTGCACTACTCTGTACTGACTTTAACTATTATACTACTAGTGTATTAACCCGTCATAAATTATGACGTGACGACAGTGTGTCAATATATGCCTATATGTATCGTTTGTTAAAAATGCTCTGATCGCCGTCGTCAAGACGACCGTCGTCAAGACGGCAGTACAAACGGCTTCACAATAGAACAGAAGCCGTTTGTAACGTAGCGTCCTTCGACAGACAAATTTGCATATAAGGAAACTATATTAATAGATTGTGTATTGACCTTAACCACCGCACCATTATATATTCATCTTAACTACTACACTATTTTGTTTTCATCTTAACCATTGCACTACTCTGTACTGACATAACTATTGTACTATTTTGTATTGACCTTAACCACTGCACTATTATATATTTACCTTAAGTGCTGAACAATTCTGTATTCATCTTACCTATTGCACCATTCTGTATTCACATTAACTATTGCACTACTCTGTATTCACCTGAACTATTGCACCATACTGTATTCACCTCACCTATCGCACTATTCTGTAGTCACCTTAACTATTGCACCATTCCGTATTCACCTTTACAAATGCACTGTCATGTATTCACCTTAACTATTGCACAATTATGTATTCTCCATAACTGTTGCACCATTCTGTATTCACCTTAACTGTTCCACGATTCGTCATTTATTTTAACTATTGCACCATTCTATAGTCACCTTAACTATTGGGCTATTTTGTATTCATCTTAACTATTGCACTATTCTGTATTCACCCGAACGATTACACCATTCTGTATTCTTAACTTTTGCACTACTCTGTATTGACTTATGCCACTGCACTATTATTTATTCACCTTAACTACTGCACTATCTTGTATTCATCTTAACTATTGCACTATTCTGTATTGACCTTAGCTATTGTAGTATTCTGTATTGACCTTAACCACTGCACTATTATATATTCATCTTAACTATTGCACTATTTTGTATTCATCTTAACTATTGCACAATTCTGTATTGACCTTAATTATGGCACCATTCTGCATTGATCTTTACCACAGCACCCTTATATATTCACCTTAGCTATTGCATCATTCTGTATTCTTCTTAACTATTGGACCATTCTGTATTCACCTTAACTATTGCACTATTCTGTATTTACCTTAACTATTACACCATTCTGTATTCACCTTAACTATTGCACCATTCTGTATTTACCTTAGCTATTGCACCATTCTGTATTCACTTTAACTATTGCACCATTCTGTGTTCACCTTAACTATTACACTATTTCGTATTCATCTTAACTACTGCACTATTCTGCATTTAACTTAACTTTTGCACTTGTTTGAATTCACCTTAACTATTGCACTATTCTGTATTCACCTTAGCTATTGCACCATTTTGTATTCACCTTAACTGTTGCACTATTCTGTATTTGGCTTAACTTTTGCACCATACTGTATTCACCTTAACTATTGCAATATCATATATTCACCTTAACTGTTGCACTATCATATATTCACCTTAACTATTACACAATTATGTTTTGACCTTAACTATTGCACTATTCTGTATTCACCTTAACTTTTGCACCATTCTGTATTCACGTTAACTATATCACCAATCTGTATTCACCTTAGCTATTGCACTATTCTGCATTCAACTATTGCGCCATTCTGTATTAATTTTAACTATTGCACTATTCTGCATTTACCTTAACTTTTGCACTTGTCTGTATTCACCTGAACTATTGCACCATTCTGTATTCACCTTAGCTATTGGACTAGTCTGTATTCAACTGAACTATTGCACCATATCTGATGCTGGAATAGGATCTTACGTAGACTGCGAGTTGGCCGAATGGAGGATGACAAAAAAGACCGAAGTTGTTGAGAAGAATAGGCGATACGCTTCACACAGATGAGCACGTAGACGATGATAACAGCACAGATACCGAAGTACCCAGCATGCATCTGACCCAAAGGTTCCATTCAGACAACGCAGCAACCAATCAAATCAACGATAAAATCAATATGCGATTTAAATCAAGTTTTGTAGTACAACATTCCAAAATTTGTATTATATTCTCGTTTCTTAAACCTTATAGTTAATACACATTTAAGGCGATCGAAAAGAAAAATAAAATTAATTATTTGGGTACCGGTCCTGCTGCAATGGGAATTTTCCTGCTGGCAGTGCCGTCTTAACAGCATTGTGGGCCCTGGGCAAAACAATGCGCTGGACCTCTGCCCACCCACAGAGATAAAAATTAAACCTATAGATTTGTTGGTACTTTCAACATTCGCTTTGTAACAAAATGAATGTTTATACATGCATCTGTCCCCCCACCCTTTTGAAGAAAGACCAAAAAAGGCGGAGAAATGTTATTGTGTGTGAGGGTTTTCGCAGAGTTTGTGACCAGACAAGGTAAAAATCCAAATTTTGAGGAGAAGTGTCCCCCCAAAATTATGAGAAAGAAGAAGGAATTTGTAAAATATGGAAAAAATGAAATTTTTTTAAAGGAAATGATGAATGATAGAAAGAAAGGGTTAGGAGAGGCGAGGTGGTTGTTATTGCTGGGAAACGGGAAAAAGTAGCAAAAGGTGGTGAATGACTAGAAAAAAAGATCATCAACTTTTTTGGGAGATGAAATGGAAAATTTTCCGCGATAAAGTGGCAGAAAAATGTTTTTTGGCACAAGATTTTCCAAAAAGGTCGTCGACGAGATCGTGGCCGACTTTGTCCCCCCCCCCACCTCTCAGACAAGATCGCCGCCACTGTTATTCATTCTACACTTGTTGCATTGGGTCTACAGTCCATCTCAATTATTCGGGGCACGTGCTCCGGCTGCCCCCCCCCCAGAGTCTACGCCTATGGCAATATGCCAGGGGTGGCGAACCTTTTTTAAGGTGCGTGCCAAAATACTGCTAAATCATTTTTAAAAATAACGTCGCGTGCCCTTCGGAATATTGCACAGTATATAATTATTTTTCCCATATAGGTTTTAGCTAACAAATCGTAACAAAAAATGAATTAAAGAAATTATTTCAAAGATTGTTTTTGAATCATTATTATGGTGTTAAAATAACGTCCTTCAAACAAGAAAATGTGGATTCCAACAAGGATTTTGTATTTGTAAGTTTGAAATTTTGGGGGACGCTCTGAATTCCGCGTGCCCAAAAAATTTGAACGCGTGCCACTTTGGGCACGCGTGCTATAGGTTCGCCATCCCTGCTATATGCATTGTAATTATTAAAGCAGACGTCTGTCATTAATTTTGCTTCCATAGACGATACAAATAATAGTGCAATGCCATAGAGCAATAATTAAGCGAGTTTTCCCTAAAATCCGTTTGCCATCCCTGCATCAATATCTAAGAAGTCTCACTTCTGTTGCGCGTGGAGGTCATGTGTGCACGCACACATACATTTTTTGTGGTCTTTTGGGGCCCCCAGAAGCGTGGGGCCCCTGGCGACTGCCCACATTGCCCATGCGTTAAGACGGCACTGCCTGCTGGTCCGTCACAGTGAAAAGTAAATTTCTGCCGGGCCGCCACACTAAAAAGGTTGGCAAGCTCTGCTGTAGAGCAAGGAACAGGAGCAGAAATCTCAGAAGTAGATGGCGTATGAGAAACCACTGCTTTTTCGCAGATCACTCCTATTTTAGATAGACTCTTAAGACATATGGAAACGCTGTTTGAAATAGACAACATTAAGCAATCAACAAATATCCATAATAAATTAACTAAATCAACAGCCACTAGCGATTGCCGATTTATCTGTTTACAGGTCAGAAGTTACGCAACGTTTAGAGGAACTAGAAACGAAATCCGTACATTGATCAAACCCATGGCAAGATATTCGCCCAGGATAGCAGTCAGAATAACTTCTGCTGCGCCCTCTGGCCACGAAAGTCCCTCATCAATGTTAGGAGTGAGTAAGGAAGTGGACAGTTTCAGCATTGGAGTTCAGTTACCACGACGGAGTGAACGGCTGAGAGTAAAGATGAAGCGATTAGCGGACGGTGACGAACCGCTAGAAGCCCTTTTCTCAGAAAACCCTTCGGTAGGGGAGATCCAAATTTCGGAAGTTTGACGGAGAAGGAAAACATCTACTTTAGGCAAATTCAACGACAAGAGTAGCGGCGTAGCGCCCTTGCCGGAAGCGGGCTAGATACTTATACGACTACCTTTCTTGTAACACACTCCTTAATCCCCACCAGTCTGATTTTACCAAACACCATTCCACAGAAACTCTGCTTGTTTCTCTGTATAATAAAATGATATCTGCTGTAAATCATCAACAAATGTTCTGCCTCTGCCTCCTTGAAATAAAAAAGTTAGAAAGTAAGTATTTCCTTTATTAGGCCACCTGTAAACGCGCTGTGGCTTACAAACAAGCTATGCAAAGAGGTGGAAGAAACTAAATTATAACATTAGGTGAGCAAGACTAGGCCTATTGGAAACTGTCAAAACTGTCATAGCTGTCAAGCTGATCTTAGAGAACTATAATTTAGTATTCATACGCATTTAAGGTATCTTGGTTCTAGCAGTATAACATTCTGGTGATAAAACTCCTTCGGGTGAACGCATCCGCTCTGCGAATCTCCCGATTATGCGAGCGTGGGCGGAGTACGTATGTGCTGGTCTTTATTGGAGGAAGTAAGGTATGGAGAACATGGCCCGGGTTGCGGAGTACAGCTAAAAAAGGACTCCGTCAGCTCTCGCACAGAGAGTGTCAAATTTTTCAAAAGCTGCCGGCAGGTACCCAAATCGCTCCAGCCTTCTGGCAAACGCACAGAGGCGGAAGCGCTGCTGTTTTCGATGCCATTGACCATGGCCTCCTTCTTCAACCAAAATCTTCTTGGTTTGGCGTTTTCTGGCACTGCTCCACTCTGGTTTCAGTCTTACTCAGTCTTGTTGTTGTGACCTTAAACCTCAAGAACAAGACAAAGGCCAAGATTTTGAACCTCAAGACCAGGACCAGGACCAAGACTTTGAACCTCAAGACCAAAACCAAGACTTTGAACCTCAAGACCAAGACTTTGAACCTCAAGACCAAAACCGAGACCAAGACCCAAAAATCAGAAAAAAATTGTGAAGTCGGAAAAATAGCTATTTTAACGAAAACACGGGTCTTTTCTTTTATTCAAGCAAATTAACTCTAAATGCAGACTGCAGAGAATTGCGAATTCGTATGTGCAAAGTCCTTCATGCAAAATGTTATTTCAAATGCCTTTTGTATTTTATTAAAAAAAAACAATTCGATCAGAATTTTCTGACTAAGACGAGCCTTGTGGGGCCTCGTAAAATTACGTCAGGTAAAAAAAATAGTTCAACGGGAGCTGAAGTCGCTGGCTCACAAAATAGCTTTTCAAGCTGGATGTAAATGTACAAATCCTAGTGTTTTGTTTAAATCCTCCCATGGTATATCAGACCGTCTGGCTTCAGAAAAAGTCTCGGCAGGGCTTCTAGATGCAGCATAGGGCCTAACTGTTGCTGCTGCCGATCACTATCAAGAATTGTATCCGTACGCGTATAATTATATTTGTCGTATGACACAAACAGGCTTGATAAATTTTTAAATTCTTGAGTTTTGTTGAATGACTGTTCACAATGACAGCAGAGTGTTGGTCTTGGTCTTGCGAGTCCAAGAACAAGAACAAGACTTTGAACCCCAAGACCAAGACCAAGATTTTGAACCTCAAGACCAAGACTTTTGGGCTTAAGACCAAGACAAAGACTTCTAAAAACGAACTCGAGTGCACTCGAGACCTTGGTCTCGAGGACAACAAGACCGGTCTTACTCCTCTTCCCGTTCCTTCTATGTCAAAACCACTAGTCAGGGATGGTACTGACTTTGCAGAAACGTACAAGGTGGTGCTTGCTTGTGAAGTATTACAAACAGATCTATGAATTCTATATCATATTTTAACCAATCGTTATGTTTTCCTTCCTACACCCATTCATGAAGTTCTTTGAAATCTGTATAGACCTTCCGTTGAAGAATGCCATTTGAACGGAGCTAAATCTAGCGCTGCTACATCCCTCGCAGTGATACGAATTAGAAGTGAGTTCCAGTAGTCAAGCCGAATGTAAGCCAAAGCATTAGCTAATTAAAGTTAACTAGTACAAAATCTGTTTTTGTGAATATTCGTGCATATGGCCTGCCCAATTATACATGTAGGCCTACATACAAAATACATACACATGTAGACTATACATTACGAGTACAGTTACTGGCTAGTTCATGTCTGGTCAGATTAGCGTCTGCTGTTTCCTGCAGACATCAGCTTCAGGGGTCTATCCTCCATTCAAATTCTTATTTTATTCATAAAGCCCACCTGCCTATCTGTCGCCTGACACACATGTCTGTGTCTCTCTGTGTGTCTAGATGTCTGCTGTATGTGCGTCAAGCTGTTACAGAAAAGAAAACAAGAAACCCGTTAACAACCAAAAAACAGAAACAAACTGACAGATACTTCAGCAGAACACAGCAAACGTAACGTTACGTAGGCCCTAATCCTTTATTACGTGATTCTATCAGATTAGCAATTGAATGGTCGTGACTTTTGACTCTCAGAAGATTTCATTTTGATACCATATGAAGAGGGCCACCATCTCGACATTCCCTGTGATATCGAGTTCGCCCCCGGCCTCTTCTGTCGAGAAGGAGACTATAGTCCTCTGAGTCCACAAAAATTAAGGGTCTGCAACTTATCCAAAACTCACTAGCCCGGGCTGTCATTAAAACGCCCAAACATCATCATATCACTCCCATCCTCAAATCACTCCCATGGTAAAATCACTCAAATGGCTAAAAAAATCCCAGAGCGAATCCACTTCAAACTTCAAAGTCCGACTATTAACCTGAAACTCTCTACAATATTCCCAGCCCAAATATCTCAGCGAACTTATCACCATCCAGCCATTCCGCTCCACCCGTTCATGCCCTACCTCAGTCTCTCTTAACCCCCGGTCAATACTCATTTCAATTTCTCCAACCACGTCATATCGAAAACTGCACCACTACTCTGGGACGCTCTCTCCTCTGAATTCTCGTCCGCCACAGGCTCCTCTATCTATCACCGCTAGGCTTTCCACTAAAAATAACGTCTCTTACATATTATAGGATTCCTACTGTGATTCATCGGATCCTTCACTTACCAATTCTTTCGACCTAAACGACATCCTCCTTAGCAGCTGCTCTGCCTCCTCTCATGATCTGGACCTCTGGAAACCGGACTAAGGCCTCCTTTTGACCACTCTTTGGAAAACCCTAGCTCTGACTTGACGCAACGCTTGTGAATAAACTGGTGCCATGCGATTGGCTTTCGAGTGGCGCTTTGGAAGTTTGGATTATAGTCCCTGTCTGAAATCAGATACTTCATAGCGATGATTTACGGGTTTCCAATGAGAAGAACATTTGACAAAATAACGGTGCTATGGAAACGCTTATTCGAGGAATTCTCTTGTCCTAGTGGGCGATGTGTACATCGCCTGATCCTATCTGATCACGTGCATATAAACTGGTTACTGTTGACGCTAGCCCAATAATTGTTTGAGAATAATGAATCGTGTTCTTAAAATCTTTTAATTGGCCTACTACTATAAATTTGATGTAGCTGGTTGTTATGACAACGATTATGCGTCCCGTATCAGAGATCATACGTGTTTAACGAGGGTTTGAAGCGTCATCGAATCACAACCACCAAAATTTCAATAAAGGGTATGTTAATCCCAACATATCGCCAACATATAACACATAACACAAAATTTTTGCAATAAATAACCACGAATGCGCGTTATCTGGGAAGATTTAAATTCGCATTCAACAAGCTTTGTGCCGTTTTCAAAACAAGACACCCTACAATACATGACACTACACAAACTAAAGGTTGGGTATCTAACGAAGCATTTAACCAAACACGTGTTGAGTTGATTCTGTAAAGGCATGCATTGTCCGATTGGTTAAACCTCATAATTATTAGGGAGGTTTACGAAATCGCCGTCCTAGGTTTAGCAGCGAGACATTCCCTGACGCTGCCTGTTTCAGCCAGGACCTAAAAGCATCTTGTTGGTTAACCGAAACTTTTTTCAAATTCCGCGGTTGACTCTACCGTGACTAAGCAAATGTTACTCCACATCGCTCTCTGGCTTGTCTCTGTTCTTATAACTTCCTTACTTAATAATCTGTCTTTAAAGTCACTTAGGCCTACCTAATCGAATCAAATGACTTCTAAAGCGCTGTTATCATAATACGCAGAGTTAACCGAGAGTCGCTTCGAACAAAGTCGTGGTGAACAACTCACCACGATTGAATGTTATCAGTACTGCACTCTAACAGTCTAACACGTAGAGTTGTAGACGGGTAGAGGATTATGTCTAGTGAGTCTTCTGTTGCGACGGTCACTCGAAAAATAAGCGCCGGCTGAATCAACTTCTAACTCCGAGACTCAGCTTCACAAGGTTTCCGATTTTTCGTTGACTGGGTATAATAGCTTTTCCCGTGAGTGGACGAATCTCTTATTATTATTAATAATTAGCAGTTTCTGTAGTGCCGGTATTTTACGTAAACTGATGGCGCATCAAAACCCACGTCGCATTTAGACCAGTTCAACATCTAGACCAGTTCATCCAGACAGCCTTTCGTGGATAAGCAATTTGAAAAATTCTCGTCCACCAAGAGCAGTTTTATTTTTAGACGATTTGATGAGAGTACTTGATGTTGTCTCTGTCTAGGTCACTCTCTAGGGAGTGAGGAAGAGACTATGTCTGGCTGTGCGTCTGTAGGCCTAAGTCTATCTCCCTCTCTCTCCCGCCCTAGCTCTGTCCCTCCTTCACTGAGCCCGTCTATCAATCTGACCGTCCGTCTGTCTGACTGCACTCTAACACGTAGCGTTTGCTCTTAAGAAGTCTAGAATAAGAGTTCTTGTAGTTGTCGCAATGTTGTAGGCCATCTCATCATCATCAATGTAACTGAACAATTGTCTGCAATGGAACTGGGCATTCGAAAAGAGACAGTCGTAGTGAATGACAATAAAGAATTCTACAGACAGAATATCAAGTGTGATCAGTGGCGGCGATCTTGTCTGAGAGGTGGGGGGGGGGGACAAAGTCGGCCACAATCTCGTCGACGACCTTTTTTTCTAAAGTTGTCCCCCCAAAAAAATTGTTTCCACTTCATCTCCGAAAAAAGTTTGATGACCTTTTTTAGTCATTAACCTCTTTCTCCCAAAATTTTTTTTACAGTGGTCAATTTTTCCGTCCGTACACCTTTTTCACACGACCTCATCTTCAAAACATCCTACAAATTTTTCATCTCATCTTCAAAAAAGTTGATGACCTTTTTTTTCTGCCTAACAATTTATTAACTTTTTTTCCTTCTATTTTTTCTTTATTTTCGGGGGACACTTCTGCTCAAAACATCTTTTCTAGTCAAAAAGGCACTCAAAACTCATTTTCGCCCTCACACACAAATGCATTTCTTGACCTTTTTTCATGTATCTTCAAAATTTGGGGGGGGGGGGCGGGGTCCGATGTATGGCGTGTACCCCCCCACCCTTAAAGGTTGGGGGGGGGGGTTTGTCCCCCGCGACCCCCCGGGATCGCCGCCCCTGAGTGTGATAGAACTATCAATTTTCAGGGTCTTTCGCCAGCACTCCAGGATGAAGGCGGTCTATAATTATGTCCTATCGCTCCTTTGAAGGCTCCGGTAAAAGACCAAATGGAAGACTGGAAGATAAGAATCGAAGAACGGTTTGGGAGGACGATTGTCGAGCTGGTAGAATATGTTGCGCCAGACATGAAGAGTGGTCTATAATTATTAAAGCGATCTAAATTTTACAACCTCCGAGAAGCTGGATGGAAAACGTCGCAGCTGGCATACGAGAAACAATGCGAAGGCCATGGTTCCATTGCTCACTCAGTGGAATTGGTTTGCTCCCCTCCACGTCTTGATTAGCCTAGGCCTATATGAATTTACAGGCCCAGTTCAAGACATTTGGCGGCCCTAGGCAAAGCTACATTTGAGCGTCCCGTCCACCCATAATATATAAGATTATATCTGCGATTAAAATGAAGTCATTAGCTCTTTTTATTTTGCGATGAAATAACAAATTAACACTATAAACTAAGTATAGTACGTAGCTAGTAAAGTACGGTTATTTCGCCTCAGTGTCTGATGAAAGTGTAACTGACATTTCTGCTTATGTGAATTTCACTTTTCTTGCTTTCATGTTTGCAAAGTCGTCTAGTAATGCTGAATAATCGAGTGAAGAAGCGATATAATTTTCGATGGATATTTGTGCTAACCCAATAAGTCTATCTTGTGTCATTGTTGAACGAAATTATGTCTTTATAAGTTTTAATTTGTAAAAACTACTTTCGGCGGATGCCGCAGTAACTAGACTAGAGTAAACTGAAGTGCTGATTCAATACTTCCGGAAAAACTTATGATCAGGGGCGCCGGCAGTGTGACGCAATGGACGCACGTGCGTCCACCCACCAAATCAAATCCATACAAGGATTTGACATCGAATCGTTACTTTTGACAATTCCACTGTGTAATTTTGGTTTATTACACAGTATGTATAAATAATATCATATGCATGCGTTATAATGTACTTTTATGAGTCACTCTGAATCGTTTGCAGTGTATGACTACGAGTGGCAGACAGAGGACGGTACGTGTGGATGGGAGGAGACGGGAGGGGTGTGCGTCCAAGTTTTTAAAGCCTGGCGGCGCCCCTGCTTATGATTAAAACCTTTTTTAGGTTTATTTTGGAAAAATGGAAAAATGGCGGCCCCTAATAATCGGCGGCCCTGGGCGGCTGCATAGTTTGCCTAACAGACGAACCGGGCCTGTGAATTTAGTGTGCTTCTTCCTTCATTTTAAGATCAGGCGCAGATAACGTCACCAATTTATGCAACATGAAACAATAAGTAGGCCTAACTAAGTTGACGTGAACGACATCTATCTGCATTGCGATAGTTAAGTATGCAAGAAAACACCCCCGTTAATTCACTTATTTGTGAATTCTTTGCCTTAAGAAGAAGAAGAAGATGAAGATGAAGATGAAGATGAAGATGAAGATGAAGATGAAGATGAAGAAGAAGAAGAAGAAGAAGAAGAAGAAGAAGAAGAAGAAGAAGAAGAAGAAGAAGAAGAAGAAGAAGAAGAAGAAGAAGAAGAAGAAGAAGAAGAAGAAGAAGAAGAAGAAGAAGAAGAAGAAGAAGAAGAAGAAGAAGAAGAAGAAGAAGAAGAAGAAGAAGAAGAAGAAGAAGAAGAAGAAGAGAGAAGAAGAAGAAGAAGAAGAAGAGAGAAGAAGAAGAAGAAGAAGAAGAAGAGAGAAGAAGAAGAAGAAGAAGAAGAGAGAAGAAGAAGAAGAAGAAGAGAGAAGAAGAAGAAGAAGAAGAAGAAGAAGAAGAAGAAGAAGAAGAAGAAGAAAAGACAGATTATAACATAACATATATTTTAAAATATCTACCAAATAGGCTAAACCAATACCATATTCAAATAAGCCTCGCTGTGCTAGGGCGCTATACAAATTGGTGAAGTTCAAAATAATTTAAATGTAGGCTCTACTTAAAATTGCTGCGAGAAATAAGTTTATTCAACATGTGAAATGTTTCAATAGCATAATTAAATCGTGTAAGAGTACAAATTAGGTTTCAAATATAATTAAACTATATTAAATATAAAAGAATTAATTAGAAACAATACACTGTTAGAAGGGGCTGTTCTCATAGTACCGTAACACTCGGACGCATGATCTCATGTTCTCATAGTAACACTCGGACGCTAGCTATTGTTCTCATAGTAACACTCGGACGCTAGCTATTGTTCTCATAGTAACACTCGGACGCTAAAAACTGTTTTCATTATAACCCTTAGTTAACTACTGGCAACAGCTGTAATTTGCAGTTTTGATTCATAAATGTTATATTGTGTGGTTGCTCTGCACATTGTATTATATATATATGTGTGTGTGTGTGTGTGTGTGTGTGTGTGTGTGTGTGTGTGTGTGTGTGTGTGTGTGTGTGTGTGTGTGTGTGTGTGTGTGTGTGTGTGTGTGTGTGTGTGTGTGTGTGTGTGTGTGTGTGTGTGTGTGTGTGTGTGTGTGTGTGTGTGTGTGTGTGTGTGTGTGTGTGTGTGTGTGTGTGACATGGTGGCTGATTTCTATGAGCCCTCGCCTTGCAGTGTTTAATCTAGACGTCTTTTGGGGGGAAATTTCCCCCCCAGGATTGAAGTTTCCCCCTAGAGCACAGCAATATTGTAAGGCAGAGACCTTTTTGGGGGAAATTCCCCCCGAAAAACCTTGTTTCCCCCCAGAACAGGGGGACTAGATTAAACACTGCTCGCCTTGTAACGAGGAATGTACGGTTTCAAACACCCTGAGACCTTATTTGGATAGTATCAATAAACTGGATACCCATTACCCAGTCATTTGATGAATTCGGTTTATGTCCAGATTTTTATTTTTTATCTGGCTATTCTGTTGCTGCAGATCATGCAAGTAACTGCTTTAAACAAGCAATCTTGGCGAGTGTATAGGGCCTATGTTCGCAAACTGCACACTCGTTTAGCCAGTTTTCTAGCTTAAGACAGCAAAGTGCAGCCAGTCGACGGACTACCGTTTAGAGTTTTATCAATAAAATGCAAGATTTGATTAAGTTCTTGGTTTAATTAAATTTAACTCTCCGATAAACTGAGAGACCAGAAGTCAAGCTACGGATGGTGATCAAGTTGCGACGTCCAATTAATTAAATTGTAACTGTACTTACTTTTTCTAAACCAACCTTAAAGCCTCGAACCATTTTCAGTGAATTAATCTGGTGAGATCCTTTTTCACCGCTGTCTGATTTAATGCATGTACGTGCCCTTTGAAATTTAGGTTAAGCAGAGCTAGGTTAGGTTAAGCAGAACTGGGGCCTACCACTTAGGCCTACAGTATGTTATTTAAGTAAGGTAATATCCTGCTGTGGTCTATACAAGAAACTTCTTCCAAAGACAAGGGAGTCAAAGTTAAATCACGCGCTAAATAATTATTCTTGCCCGTAGTTCTTACTGAACACGCTTACACACTAACTTGTCCAACTGCGGAACAAGTGACATATGTGACCAATGGGTGAAAAAACCAAGATTTTTTAAAGAAGAAAAGTTTTTTTGGTTTTATGTTCTTTTGTTTTTTGATTTTTTGTTTTTCAGATTTTCAGATTTCGGATCTAAAAATCTAAAAAGGCACGAAGAAGGGTTCCACCTCAGTATAATTCAGGTGTGATTTCAGAAATTGACAAACATTAAATCAGTTTTGTTAAAATAACTTCTACAAGAATAATAAATTTATATTTCAAAAAGCCCAAATTTTGTTGTTTTCATGTTGAATCAAAGTCTTTACTTTGCTGACATCTAAAGTTAATTTTCTTCCTCTCCCTCTGTTTCTCAGGTACCAAACTCAACTAAACGTAGCCGTGTCCACAATGTGATAGCACAATGTTGTGCAAGATCCACTTCTCCAATCTGAAATTTCTATGGCGCCGTGATCGTAATATATCAGTGGACGTCGAATCAAAAGTAAAAATCTTTAAACATAAAGAGTCTGATGAGACTGATGTTCGCCCATTTAAGCTAACCCAAGAACTTCTATCTATGCTGTT
Organism: Allolobophora icterica; assembly: GCA_963556255.1. NCBI lineage: Eukaryota > Metazoa > Annelida > Clitellata > Crassiclitellata > Lumbricidae > Allolobophora > Allolobophora icterica. The sequence continues at coordinate 14,328,025 of OY744609.1, read as the reverse complement.
ATCTAAGAACATCAGGCTGAAAATCGGTCAAAGTACACCGTTTCTTAACAGGTATGCAACTCAAAACGGAACTCAGTTCGACACAAAATGTAATAAACCGGTATAAACCAAAGTCTACGATTCGTGTTTTCAGTGCTAAAGCTAAATTGTACTCAAAATTTGAATACTGCATACTCCATAGGCCTATTACAATTTAATTTGATTTAAGATCTACGTTGTAGCAAGGAAAACGCAGTTCAGATATAAGTAGAATAGCGACACTCATAGTTCGAGAATTCGCATTTAACGAATTTTAAGAATTTTAAAAATTCACGAATTTTAACTAATTTGAAAACTGCAGTTTTAAACTTCGTTAACATTCGTAAAATAATAAAATAATATAATTCTTAGCCATAGCAACGAATTTTATTATTTGTTTACTTTTCAACTTTTTAAGCATGTGAGTGTCTATGTCATAGGCAATCAGTCAATCAGCCGTAAAAGATAGCTGACTAGCAACACGTATCATAGTTGGGGTGTGTGACTGTGAGTGTCAGTCAGCAGAACGAAAAACCACCAGTGCTCCAGCTTCAGTGTGACCAGTCAGTCACTAACACAGCTTGCAACCAAACAAACGATTACAAACTGCCTGCACAATAGCCACCTCCATTGTACATTCCAAACTTGACTACTGCAATTCCCTTTTCTACAACATCGACTCTTCCCAAATAAAACGCCTGCAAACAATTCAGAATGCCCTCGCCCTCGCAGTCACCAAAACTCCCAAACACCATCACATAACTCCTGTTTTGAAATCACTTCATTGGCTGAAAGTGCCTCAACGCATCCATTACAAAATCGTATCTCTTACGTACAACGCCCTTCATACCTCTCAACCTTCATACATTCGCCAGCTATTTACCATCCAACCGACCGGGTCTACTCGCTCATCATCATATCTTTATCTCGGCCTTCAGTCTCCTCATCTCTGAAATTCTGCAACCGCTCCTTAGTCTATGCTGCACCGGCTCTTTGGAACAATCTCCCAAAGATCTCCGCCAGTTTGCTCATCCTCCCATATCGCCTGTTGACATCACCTCTCCTCCGCTCGCACTGTCCTCCGCTGCTTTCCACTCACGATTAAAAACCGAACTCTTCAAGCTATCCTATCCTGATTCCATTCTTACGCCACCACACAACCGCCATCATCACCGATTACCACCGTAGCACCCTGCTGTCTCCTCGGCTTGACCTCCCCGGACTCTGACCTGGCACCGGAACGGAATAGGCGGACATGGCTATTGCGGACTTGATTTGATATAGCGCCGGTGAATAAGCTGGTCTCCCTGACGTGGCTTTTGTGTGGCGCTGAGAAATTTCGGAGATTTACATTACATTACATTACATTACATTACAAACATGGTTTAAAAGGGTTGGCAACTTTCACCGAGCTGTGTCTTCTACGTGCTTAATCGTTCTCTGATTCTGAGTCAGGAACAGCCCACTGCTCCCACTCGACTCTGGTTTCTGTATTTTCGCCATGCAAATGATCGTGAATTCGGGTAGAGCAACCAAGAAATTCTTTGTCACAAAAATAACACTGTATTTTTGGATCACCCTTTCCTTCTCCTCCAAAATTACTACAAACTTCCACTCTGGTCCATGTTCTTTAATCTTTAAGAAATTAGATTTTATCTAAATTAACTCGTTACGTAATAAACTTTTATACTGAATTTTACAATAAATTCTAAGCAAAAGCTTAACATAACAAATCATGACGTCATCACATTTGTTGTTGTTGCTTACGGTGTTTTTGCAAAACGCCACTTTCGATGTAAAAAAAGGCCCAACAATGGCCCAACGAATTTTTACGAATTTTTACGAATTTTAAAACCGAAAGTCACGAATTCTCGAACTATGGCGACACTTATGTTGTCACTGAAGATTACTGTACCCCTTGTGATTGTCTTTCTATATATAAGTCTCTTAAGTCTCTTATGTATGACTTAGAATCCATGTGTAGAAAGAACAGTAGGACATTCTGGTTAGTATTATTGGTTGCAGTGCGGCACGGTGGAGCTATCGGTAACGCGTTTGGTCAATGATCATGCGGTCGCCGGTTCGACTCCGTGCAACGACCCTGGGCAAGTTGTTTGCGCACACCGTGCCTCTGCCACCAAGCAGTATAATTTGGTACCGGCGTAAGCTGGGAAGTAAACGGCAAGTCCTGTGATATCACTGGCCCCGTGTCCAGGACCTTGGGATTCGTCCATTGCCGGCTCAAGGGCTTAGAAAAGGAGATGAGCGCCTCACCTACGTCCCACTTGCGGATATGGACTGAATTTATTTACTTTTTATTATTGGTTGCAATTAAGGGAACTTTTCTTTAAAACAAGATGTAGTATTATTGGTTGCAGATAAGAGAACTTTTCTTTAAAAAATCAAGGTAAAATGTGACTTAATATGTTGGGTTTATATGACTCGAATTGACCTGATTTTAGTATATTAGTCCAAGGCGCCTGTTTCGGCCTCGGTCCATTGAACCTTGGCCCACGTTGGATGGCTGAAGGTTTCTTGCCGAATTGCGGTATATGCGCGGACTTAATTAAAGAACCTATTGAGTATGTTGAATGTACAATTTGTAAAGGTGTGTACCACTTGCAATGTTATAGCCAAACATTTGATATAAGTGTGAATAGTGACCCCTGGCTTTGTATTGACTGTACTAATGATTCTTTGCTGGACGTGGAAGTAGATAGTGCAAACATAGGCAACATTCCACAGAATGTCTGTGAACTTACACTGTTGGGGCTACTTGAGAATAATCTTGAACTTCAAGTGTTTCCTGAGGTAGACGAGAATCGTAGATTGATTAACAAGAGCGAGACGGATCCTGACCAAAATTATTTTTTAAATACCAAATGGGATAGTCCATACACTACCTTACAATCATGGCAAGATAATACTGAATTTGTTAAGACTAACTTCTCAATCCTTCACATCAATTGTAGAAGTATGTTATATAAATTAGATGAAATATGTAATATTCTTAATTACTTACCTGTTAATGTACTTACCCTTACTGAGACTTGGCTGCTGCCAGAGGAGGAGGACTCCATTCATATACCAGGTTATAATTTTATTCATAAATCAAGAGGGAAGACTCGGGGTGGTGGTGTGGGAATGTTTATTTAAAAAAATATTAATCATGTGCTGCAAAAAGAACACGGAGCGTATACAACCTTCGAGCAGTTGTTTGTTAGGATCCATCTCGCTGATACTTCTTATTCGGTGGGGGTAGACTACAGGGCTCCTGGATGGAACTTACCTGACTTTAACAGGGAATTTGAGGACCTGTTATGTAGATCTGTTAAGAAAGGACATGAGACTATAATAACTGGGGATTTCAATATTGATCTTCTGAAAACGAATGATCACAAAGAAACTAACCAATTCCATAATTGCCTGACCTCTCATCAATTTTCCCCCTCCATTACGAGGCCTACGCGTATCACTCCTCATAGTTCCACACTTATTGATAATATATTTTCCACTGCTTGGTCGAAACTAACTAGAGCAGCTGTAATTGTCTCAGATTTATCCGATCATCTTCCAGTCTTTGCATCATTTGTATTGAGAAAAAAATCATAAAACAAATTTTCTTAACGCTATGTCTACACGACAAATTAATGAGGAAAATATAGTTAAATTTGATTCACTCCTTGCCAATACAGACTGGGGTCCTGTTATGAAAGTTAGTAAGGATGGAGACGCTAATGGGGCTTATGATAAGTTTTTGGAAATTTATAAAACAGCGTATGATAATGCATTCCCCTCAATAATTAAACGTAATAAATCTAGGAAATTTACTTATAAACAACCATGGATGTCGCCTGGCCTCCTCAAATCATGTAAGATGAAAAACTCTCTCTACTTAAAATTTATAAAATCACCAAATGAGGTTAATAAAATGAGATTTACTAAATATAGAAATAAATTTAAGACAATTAGACTCATGGCTGAAAAAAACTATTATGAAGCTGAATTCTCTAAAATTAACGGTGATCTCAAACAGACATGGAAACTCATTCGCTCCGTAATGCAACTAAGTAATGAGGATGAACACACTGAGGTGTTAAAAATAAATGGGGTTAATGTTAATGATCCTCAGGTAATAGCCAATGAGTTTAATAATTTTTTCACTAATATTGCTCAAACGCTTGCTGAGAAACTGCCATCTTCTCCCGTTCACTTCAGTAGTTATCTTCAGGTTCCCCAACAGAATTCAATGGGTGTTCTCCTTAACACTCCCGAGGAAATTCTGGAAATCGGTCGGAACTTAAAAAAAACCCGCAGTAAAGGGGTTGATGATATAGACCCTTCCCTTGCTGAGCCTCATCTAGATAGAATTGTTATGCCTCTGGCTGAAATTATAAATTGTTCTTTAAGCACTGGAATTGTTCCTGACGCCATAAAAGTTGCTAAGATAGTACCTATACTAAAGAAAGGTGATAAGGATAATGTCTCTAACTATAGGCCTATTTCTGTTTTACCTTATTTCTCCAAATTCTATGAAAAGCTTATGCATAACAGGTTATCATACTATGTAAAAAAATTTGATATTATCTACCAATTACAGTATGGATTCCAACAGGGACATTCCACTTATATGGCATTAATGAATATGCATGACAAGATCACCAAGGCTATAGATAATAACGAATATTCGGTGGGGGTGTTTTTCGACCTAGCAAAGGCGTTTGACACGGTTGATCATAAAATCCTATTAAGCAAATTAGAATATTATGGAATTAGAGGCACTCAGTTAAACTGGTTTGCCAGTTACCTAGATAAACGCGCTCAGATTGTTTTCTGTAATGGGGTATGGTCAGGGCTAAACTGGATTAAATACGGTGTCCCACAGAGGTCCAATCTTGGACCCCTATTATTTCTTCTCTATATTAATGATCTGGCTAAAACTTCTCCAGCCTCTTACTTTATACTGTTTGCAGATGACACAAATGTCTTTTATTCTCACTCCTCTTGGAGGGAATTGGTTAAGTTAGTCAATATGGAACTAGAAAATATAAATACTTGGTTCTCTGCGAATAAACTTTCTTTGAATCTTGATAAAACTAATTACATTTTATTTAAATCCTTTAGAAAATCAACACCTAATGAGAATTTAGATATAACTATAAAAGATGCTCCTCTTAGACAGGTTGAGTCAACTAAGTTTCTTGGCGTACATATCGATCAACATTTAACATGGAAATCACATATTAATGAAATTTCTAGTAAAATTGCTAAGAATGTTGGAATTCTGAGCCGTATTGCTCGCCTGTTACCTCAATCTGTTAGATTAAGTCTATACTGTGCACTTATCTTTCCGTACCTCAATTACTGCAATATGATTTGGGCAATAACTTATCCGTCCAGGCTAAAAGGACTGATAAATCTGCAAAAAAGGGCTGTACGATTAATTGCAGGTGCTCGAAAATGGGACCATACTGCCCTATTGTTCAGAGAATTTAAAATATTGAGAGTGGATCAAATTAAGGATCTCCAAGTTGGGGAATTCTTTTTATAACTAGAACATGGACTTCTACCACCTAGCTTTAAGGATTTATTGCCTCATGCTTATGACATCCACTCCCATTATACTAGAAATGCCTCTGCTTATCGTTCTGTTAAGATACATTCTAATGCTCGTCTTCATACAATCAAGTCTAAGGGAACGCAGATATGGAACTCAATTCCTACTGATATATGTATGTCAAACAATTTATTTATATTTAAAAAGAAATTACGTACGCACCTTCTCTCTCCATTATAAGATTCATAAATGATTAAGGAAGTTCTTTTGCCGCGTTTAGTTAAGATGTTAATTAAGATTTTTGTGTTCTTAGTTAAGTTTTGTGTTTCTTTAACTAATTAGGATAGCCTACATCTGATGTAGGTTAATTTATCAGAAATGAGTTATTGTCATCCAGCTGTACTCTTTGGATATGTCTAATGCAGGCCAGTACTTTTTTTAGGTTAAATAAAAAGGTTTGGGTGCCCTAATCTAGCGGGATACACATCCCTTCTGGGTTTCCCTTTGCTGCCCTGGTTTATATTTTTTCTTTCGATGTTACTCGATATATCGTATCATTGCTATGTTTTTTGTTTTGGGTTGCAATAAAATGATTTTGATTTGATTGATTTGATTTGATTTGATTGATAAGTCACAATTCCCTAATTATGACGTCATCGCCAAAAGATGTAATTTTCCTTTGTTCTCATCATTTTCGGGAACATTGGATTCATTTCTGTTGAAGGCTGCAGACGATAAAGAAGATGAAGAAATATGTTGAAGAAGACCACGACGAAAACGACGAATAAGTCGACGAAGATGCTGAAGAAGATGTCGAACAACAGTTCCTGAACTGAGCGGCAGTCGATCATCGAAAAAGAAATCATTCGTAACGTATGACAGCAATTTCATCATCGTCACTTCAACGACCGAGAATAATCGGCTAGTAAGTAAGGATGTATGGTAAAACATGAAATAAATTAAATAAAAAAGCGATTTGATGCCAATGCCAGTAAGAAAAGAATATGAAAGTAATAAGAAAAAGAAGTATTACATAGAAATAAGAAAATTTTATGGCGTGGTTCACTTCTTTTAGCGGATCTGTTGTTGGTGGTTTTATTTGTTTTTATTTACTTCTATAGCATGCTTTAAAAGTAGACCTACCATTTGGGACCGTTCTACATAAAATTGTCAAATCGTCTTGTAGGCCCTAATCAAAGTAAAATTTGGAAGGACCTTTGTCTGTCTCTGTCCTTGTATGTGGCGGACATTGAGACAGACGGAAAGATCAACAGAAGAGCAACAGACTGTAGAGAGACGACAGACAAACACAGGCTCAGAGTAGGGCCGTAGCCAGGATTTTGTTTCGGGGGTGTTTTCTGTTTGGGGTGGGGGTGTTTTCTCGTCCTTAAGCAAACCGACATGTAACCGAATCAACCGACCAAGGGGTTTGTAGTTAGTAAATGCATTATTTCATTTCTACATTATTTAATTTCGGGGGTGTTTAAACACCAAAAACACCCCCTAGCTACGGCCTTGGCTCAGACGGTCGATGACAGATGGAATGAGAGCCATACGCAGACATGTAGTTAGACGGACTCTACCGCTGTCTGCTTGTCTGTCTTCTGTTCCATGTCTAAATAGCGCAACCAGCTTTATGACGTCATAATCATAAGCGTAATAGGCTCATTCACGGACGCCTGTATAAGCGCAGCGCTGCGCTCATACAGGCGTCTATGGGCCATTAATATTTAAATTTGTGTAGACAAAATAAAATGCATTATGACGTCATCAGGTATTCATATAGATTCCGCAGGCTAGAGTGCAGCGTTGTTGCTGTAAGAGCTGTATTAAACCAAAATAATTTCTGTCGACGTCTACGGCTTTTGTTGCCCTAAGATGTCGTTAAACTCTGGATCCATCTAGTGCCGCGTTGTGACCATGCACAGATGTTGCTTTGTCTTACTTCATCTAAGAAACCATTCTGAAACCAGTTGAAACTACCTGAAGACGAATGAAGGCTGGTTCTGAAGATGTTTGAAGTGGAACAGCAAAGACGAATTCGCAAAGGTAAGGCTGTTTCCCAGTAAGTTTTAAATCTGCTTTTGTTTTTACTTAAGAAACTTGACTTGGACATCAACAGCCTGTCAAAGACCTGGACATCAAAAGCCTTTCAAACTTTTGACCAATTTCCAACCTTAATTACATTTTTAAGATTCTCGAACGTCTCTTCCTTACACGGATCAAGAAACACATTGCTTCATCTCCTAACTTCAGTCTTTACCAATCAGCTAATCAGTTCAAAACTCTTCTTTGACCAGATCAGTTCAAAAATGTCTCTACCTGTCAAACAAGATCGCTGCGGCGCTGCCTCTGCGGACTGGGCCAGAAGGGCGACAGATGTTGGCTGATGACGAACTTCCGAGTCGAACCAGCTGAACTTCATACGAGGAAAAACAAACCGATAGTCCTTGAGGATGGATCTTGATGTCTAACGAGGACTTGTGGATGATAGCCAAGCTACCACCAGCTATGGAGCGACCAGAGATTCCGCGGCAGTGTACGTGGAGAATAGAGAAACCTTCCAGAGCAATGTCTCTCTTGATGCAGTCGAGTGTGTCGGCACAGATCCATGTTTCACACAGCACTATCTATAGGATGTCTGGATGTTCTTCTGCGTGTATCATGGCAGACAGATGGATGGATAGAAGACCGATTGTTAAAACTGCTACAGTTAATGGAAACTGTTCTTGATGTCAGCTTCTTGACATACGGACTTTGCGAGAACCTGCGGCCCGGTTGCAGCAACAAACACAATCAATAGATTAAAATACGAAAAATGAAATCAGTAGTTTTATTAACTCGTTGCAGGTTCGTCGGTGAAAGCGAATTTGCAAATGTAAGTGAATCAGTTTTACATGCTTGATTAACCGGTTGATTAGGCCTTAAAAAGGTAGCGTTATTTGTTAATAGATTAACGTACGAAAAAAGAATTCAATAGTTTTGTTTACTCGTTGTAGGTATGTTAGTGATAGCGAATATGCAAATATAAGTGGTTCAATTTTACATGCTTGATTTAACCGGTCGAACTGGCTTTAACAATTCTATGTTATCCGTTAATTAATGTACAAGAAATGAACTCAATGGCCTTATTTACCCGTTCTAGGTTCGTCGGTGATGACGAATTTGCAAATGTAAGTGTTTGACTTTACTCGCTTGGTTAACCGGTCGATTCGACTTTCGCAGTTCAGGATTATCTGTTATTGGGTTAAGCCCTTAACATACGAGAAATGAATTCAATACCTTTATCTACTCGTTGTAGGTTCGTCGGTAATAGTGAGTTTGCAAATATAAGTGATGCTATTTTACATCCTTGATTAGCCGGTCGATTAGGCCTTAAAACTTCGTACTATATGTTAATCTATATATATAAAGGAGAACCTCTGTCTGTCTGTCTGTCACAGATCTTAGACCGGAATGCATTTCTACAGTTTTCGACCTTTTCACTCGAAACCTTGACTACTGTCTCGGGGTGGGCATTACACAGCCAGTGTGAGGTTTCGATTTCCCCGTTTTCACCGCTACCATGGTCTCCCGGCCAAAAAACCTACCCTCGCCATGCATTTTTACCTCATAACAGAACCTTAGACTAAACCTATTTTCACTCGCCAGATGGAGCTGCCCGGTTAAGCAGCTACAGTACGGATTCGCTAGAGGGATTGAAACTTTGACAATGGTGATGATGCAGCTACAGTACGGATTCGCTAGAGGGATTGAAACTTTGACAATGGTGATGATGCAGCTACAGTACGGATTCGCTAGAGGGATTCAAACTTTGACAGTGGTGGTGGTGGGTGGTGGTGGTGGTGGTGGTGGTGGTGGGTGGTGGTGGGTGGTGGTGGTGGTGGGTGGTGGGTGGTGGTTGTGGTTGTGGTTGTGGTGGGTGGTGGTGGTGGTGGGTGGTGGTGGTGGTGGTGGTGGGTGGTGGTGGTGGTGGGTGGTGGTGGTGGGTGGCGGTGGCGGTGGCGGTGGTGGTGGTGGGTGGTGGTGGTGGTGGTGGTGGTGTGGATTGAAACTTATAACCCCGGGCAACGCCGGGTAAACCAGCTAGTAGATTAATGTGCGAAAAAAGAATACGATAGATTTATTTACTCGTAGGTTTATCGGTAATAGTGAATTTGCAAATGTAGGTTATTAACAATTATTTCGTATTATCTGTTAATAAATCAATCGTAATCGTAATCTCCAAACTTCTAAAGCGCCACTGGAAGGCCAAGCCCAGGGTACCAGCATATTCACGAGCGCTGCATCAATTTACAGGGGGTTTCCAAAGAGTAGTCCAGAGGAAGTCCAAGTCCGGCTTCCATGGGGACAGGTCAGGAGAGGAGGAGGCAGAGCAACTGCTAAGGTGGGTGTCGTTTAGTGTAGGAAGAATTGTAAGGCGGAGGATTGGATGAGTCTGGGTAGGAGTTCTTGAAGAGGCGAGGATTCAGTTTTGAGTGGAAAACCCAAGGGGTGATAGATAGAGGAGCATGAAAAGGATGATGGAGGACGGGTTGCAATGATGATGGAAGAACCGAGAATCTGCAGAACTCAGGAGGGAGGTCGTTCCAGAGGCGTGGTGCTGTGTAGGATATGGCTCAGTTGGAGAACTTGAGATTAGTGGTTGCCGGGGATCGAGAGAGGCTGAGATATATGACGATGATCGGATGGAGCGAATTGTATGGTTGGTGAAGAGATCGCGGAGATATTTGGGCTGGGAATATTGTATGGAGTTGTAGGCTAGTGATAGGACTTTGAAGTGGATTCGCTCTGGGATTTTTAACCAATGGAGTGATTTGAGGATGGGAGTGTTATGATGATGTTTTGGCGTTCTAATCACAGCTCAGGCTAGTGGGTTTTGGATAAGTTTAATTACATACGCTTGATTTGGATGGATTCAAGGTTGAGGAAGAGGGAATTGCAGTAATCAGGCTTTGACTGATCAATGGAGGTTGAAATGGTGGAGGAAGTTTTAAGGTAGAGCCTGGGCCGGATGCGACGAAGGTCACGAATGTGTATGAAGTATGAGCGCGAGAGGCTGAAGATGTAGTTAGAGAAGGAGAGGTGTGGATCAAAAGCGAAAACCAAGATTGCGAACAGGGGAGTCGGAGGTGAAGGTAAGAGGCGAAGAGTTTGTCGATAGGTGTATGGAAGGGTCAGGGATTTTATTGATTTGGTCAGGAAGGCTTATGATGGTGAATTCAGTTTTGGCTGGGCTAAGGCAAAGGAGATTGGATGACATCCATTGAGAGATTTGGTTGACTACGTTGAGTAATGGAGGTGGAAAAAGAGCTTGCGGAGAGGGATAATTTATGTAGAGTTGGGTGTCGCCTGCGTAGAGATGGTGATCAGCAGAGGAGGTTTTTATGAGATGGCTTAAAGTTGTGGTATATAGGATGAAAAGGAGGTGGACCCAGGACGGAGCGTCCTGGGTCCACTTGAGGGACACCACATGGGAGAGAAAACGGTTGCGAGCAGTGGCTGGACGCTTTGACAGAGAAGGATCGGGAAGACAAGTCGGATTGAAACCAAAGTATAGCTCAGACGTCAAACCAAGAAGATAGTCGTTGAAGAAGTAGGCTGTGATCGATAGTGTCGAATTAATGTACGGCAAAGGATTCAATAGTTTTATTAATTCGGTGTAGTTGAATCAATTTTACGTGCTTGATGAACCAGTTCATCTCGCCATAACAATTCGGTATTATTAGTTAATTGATGTGGACCTTAATTTTACAAAACGTGAATGCAAGAGTCTTATTTACTCGTTGTAGGATCGTCGGTAATAGTGAATTTGCAAATGCAATCGTTCGATTTAACATGCTCGATGAACCGGTCAATTAGGCCCTACAAATTTCGTATTATCTGTTAACAGATCATGTTTTATTGTACAGAAAAGAATTGAATAGTCTAATTTACCCGTTGTAGTTTCGTCGGCGACGGCGAATTTGCAGATGTGAGTGTTTGATTTGACACGCTTGATTAAACGATCGATTTGGCCTTAACAGTTCAGGATTATCTCCTAATGGATTTATTTTATTTGTTTTTATTTATAATTAGGCCCTGAACACAAGAGAAATATATTCAATACTTTTATTTACTTGTTGTAGATTCATCGGTAATAGTGAATTTGCAAATGCAGGCCTGAGTGATTCCATTTTACACGCTTGTTTAACTGATCGATTACGCCGCACAAATTTCGTATTATCTGTTAGTATTTTAATGTACGAAAAAAGAATTCAATAGATTTATTTACTCGTTGTAGATTCGTCCGTGATAGCCAATTTCCAATTGTGGGTGATTCAATTTTACATACTTGATCAATCGGTCGATTAAGCCTTTTAAATGTCGCATTAATTATCTGTTAATCTATATAAATAAAGCCAGCTTTCTGTGTGTGTGTGTGTGTGTGTGTGTGTGTGTGTCTGTCTGTCTGTTTGACCGGGCTTAACTTCTACAATTTTGCACCTTTTCACTCGAAACCTTCACTAATGTGTCGGCCTCGGCTTCGGACACCCAGTGGAGGGGTTCGCGTCCTCCGTTTTCACCCCTACCATGGTGAAAATGCCCCAAAACTCTACCCACCCGACCGTCCATAACGCGCAAGCTCGCCTATTGCACTGCCAAGCGGTTCTATTTATGGCGCCGGTATTCCCAACGTCATTAATAATCCGCTTAACGACACCGCGGTTCTATTTATGGCGCCGGTATTCCCCAACGTCATTAATAATGCGCATAAGTTGTTTACTTTCGCACAAAATATAATGACGATCGATTCGAAGTATATTCATCGTTTTACAGCAAAATTTTAACACATGTATGTTCAAAGACAAAGATCTAAATTATTTACAGTATATCAAACAACATGTCTGCTTTACTAAGGGCGAGGCCGACTACAGACCGGCAGTGAGGGCTAGATTTCTGGCGTTTTCTTTAACACGCCAACGCCCGGTTCACCCTCTTCGACTGCGAAGCAGTCAGTCCACGGGAGACTGCGAAGCAGTCTCCCCCACAGGTCGCCAGACGCCACAAGGGCCTCCAAGACTGCGAAGCAGTCGCCGCCAGAGGGCGACTGCGAAGCAGTCACTTCACGGCAGAGGTCGCTAGACGCCAGAAGGCGTATACAAGACTGCGAAGCAGTCTCCGCTGTACGCCAGAAGGCGTCTACAAGACGCAGTCTCCCCCACAGGTCGCCACACGCCACAAGGGCCTCCAAGACTGCGAAGCCGCCAGAGGGCGACTGCGAAGCAGTCACTCCACGGCAGAGGTCGCTAGACGCCAGAAGGCGTTTACAAGACTGCGAAGCAGTCTCTGCCAGACGTCGCCAGACGCCACAAGGGCATCCAAGACTGCGAAGCAGTCGCCGCCAGAGGGCGACTGCGAAGCAGTCACTCCACGGCAGAGGTCGCTAGATGCCAGAAGGCGTCTACAAGACTTTCGAAGCAGTCTCCGCCACAGGTTGCCTCCAAGACTGCCAAGTAGTCGCCGCCAGAGGGCGACTGCCAAGATTGCCAAGCAGTCGTTGTTGTTGTTGTTGTTGTTGTTGTTGTTGTTGTTGGTGGTGGTGGTGGTGGTGGTGGTGGTGGTGGTGGTGGTGGTGGTGGTGGTGTGAAACTTATAACCCCGGGCAACGCCGGGTATTCCAGCTAGTAGAATAATAATTATACGCAAAATGAATTCAGTAGTTTTATTAAGTCGTTGTAGGTTCGTCGGTGATAGCGAATTTTCGAATATAAGTTAATCGATTTTACATGCATGATTAACCGATAGATTAGGCCTAAAAATTTTGTATTATCTGTTTATAGATTAATATACGGTAAATGATTCAATTGTTTAATTAACTCGTTCTAGGTCCTTCGGTGATGGAGAATTTACAGATGTAAGAAATTCGATTTTTATTTTACATGCTTGATTAACCGGCCTATTAGGCCTTGGAAATTTTGTATTATCTGTTAATAGATTAATGTACGAATATGAATTCGTTAGCCTATATTTATTTACTCGTTTTAGGTTCGTCGGTGATTGGAAATTTGCAAATGTAAGTGATTCATTTTTACCGGCTTGATTAACTAATCAATCTCGCCTTGGCAATTCGGTATTATTAGTTAATTGATTAGGACCTTAATGTAATAAACTTGAATTCGTCGGTAATAGTGAATTTGCAAATGCATTTGTTAAATTTAACATGATTCATGAAACGGTCAATTAGACCCTACAAATTTCGTATTATCTGTTAATAGGTCTTTAATGTACAAGCAAAAATTCAAAGTCTAATTTACCCGTTGTAGGTTCGCCGATGATGGAGAATTTGCAAATGTAGGTGTTTACTTTTACACTCTTGATTAACCGGTCGTTTTTGCCTTAACAGTTCAAGATTATCTGTTAATGGGTTAGGCCCTTAACATACGAGAAATTAATTTAATACATTTATTGCCTCTTTGTAGGATCGTCGGTAATAGTGAATTTGCAAATGTAAGTGATTCGATTTATATCCTTGATTAGCCTTGAAGAAATTGTATTATCTGTTAATAGATCAATATAGGAAAAATGATTCAGTAGTTTTATTAACTTGTAGGTTCATCGGTGATGACTAATTTGCAAATGTAAGTGATTAGGGCCTAAGTTTTTATTTTACGTGCTTGATTAACCGGGCGATTAGGCATTAAAAATGTCGTATTATCTGTTACTAGATTAATGTATAAATAAAGAATCCAATAGATTTATTTACTCGTTGTAGGTTCGTCGGTGATACCGAATTATCTAATGTAGGTGAATATATTTTAAATGCATGATTAACCGGTCGACTAGGCCTTACAAATTTGATATTATCCGTTAATAGATTAATATGCGGTAAATGATTCAATAGTTTTATTTACTCGTTGCAGGTTCGTCGGTGATAACGAATTTGCAAATGTAAGCGAATCAATTATTATTTTTACATGCTTAAATAACCGCTGGATTAGACCTTGAAAATTGTGTATTATCTGTTGACAGATTAATGTACGAAACTTGAATTCACTCTTTGTTGGTTCGTCAGTGACAGCGACTTTGCAAATGTAAGTGATTCAATTTTATATGCAAGATTATGTTGTCGATTGGGCTTTAAAACGTCTGTATTATCTCTTAGTAGATTGATGTATGAAAAATGATTCAATAGCTTTAAAATCTCGTTGGAGGTTCTTCGGTAGTAGCCAAGTTGCCAATGTAAGTGATTCAATATTACGTGTTTGTTTAACTGGTCGATTAGGCCTTACACATTTAGAATTATCTTTTAGTTATGAAAAATGAATTCAATAGATGTATTCACTCTTTGTAGATTCGTCGGTGATAGCCAATTTTCAAATGTAAGTGATTCAAATTTACATGTACGTGCTTGTTTAACCAGTCGATTAGGCCTTAAACATTTAGCATAATCTGTTAATACATTGACGTACGGTAAATGAATTCAATACGTTTATTTGCTCGTTGTAGGTTCGTCGGTGAGAGCGACTTTTAACTGTAAGTGATTCACATTTAAATGCAGGATTAACTGGTCCATCTGCCCTTAACAATTCGGTTGTATTAGTTAACTGATTAGGACCTTAATGTAAAAAACATGAATTCAAGAGTCTTATTTACTCGCGGCGGGATCGTCCGTAATTCTGGATTTGCAAATGGAATTGTTCGATTTAACATGCTTGATGAACCGGTCAATTAGGCCTTAAAATTTCGTATTATCTTTTAGTAGATTAAAGTACTTAAAAGGAGTTCAATAGTTTTGTAGGCCTATACTCGTTTTAGGTCCGTCGGTGATAGCTAATTTGAAAATGTAAATGATTCAATTTCTCATGCTTGATTAACCGGTCGATTTGGCCTTAAGAATATTTTGTTATCATTTCATTGATAAGGTCCTTAATGTACAAAAAAATGAATTCAGTAGTCTAATTTCCCGTTGTAGTTTCGTCGGTGATGGCGAGTTTGCAAATGTAAGTGTATGATTTTACCTGCTTGATTAACCGGTCGATTTGGCCTTAAGAATATTTTGTTATCATTTCATTGATAAGGTCCTTAATGTACAAAAAAATGAATTCAGTAGTCTAATTTCCCGTTGTAGTTTCGTCGGTGATGGCGAGTTTGCAAATGTAAGTGTATGATTTTACCTGCTTGATTAACCGGTCGATTTGGCCTAAGAATTTAGTGTTATCCTTTAATTGATAAGGTCCTTAATGTACAAAAAAATGAATTCAGTAGTCTAATTTCCCGTTGTAGTTTCGTCGGTGATGGCGAGTTTGCAAATGTAAGTGTATGATTTTACCTGCTTGATTAACCGGTCGATTTGGCCTTAAGAATTTAGTGTTATCCTTTAATTGATAAGGTCCTTAATGTACAAAAAAATGAATTCAGTAGTCTAATTTCCCGTTGTAGTTTCGTCGGTGATGGCGAGTTTGCAAATGTAAGTGTATGATTTTACCTGCTTGATTAACCGGTCGATTTGGCCTTAAGAATTTAGTGTTATCCTTTAATTGATAAGGTCCTTAATGTACAAAAAAATGAATTCAGTAGTCTAATTTCCCGTTGTAGTTTCGTCGGTGATGGCGAGTTTGCAAATGTAAGTGTATGATTTTACCTGCTTGATTAACCGGTCGATTTGGCCTTAAGAATTTAGTGTTATCCTTTAATTGATAAGGTCCTTAATGTACAAAAAAATGAATTCAGTAGTCTAATTTCCCGTTGTAGTTTCGTCGGTGATGGCGAGTTTGCAAATGTAAGTGTATGATTTTACCTGCTTGATTAACCGGTCGATTTGGCCTAAGAATTTAGTGTTATCCTTTAATTGATAAGGTCCTTAATGTACAAAAAAATGAATTCAGTAGTCTAATTTCCCGTTGTAGTTTCGTCGGTGATGGCGAGTTTGCAAATGTAAGTGTATGATTTTACCTGCTTGATTAACCGGTCGATTTGGCCTTAAGAATTTAGTGTTATCCTTTAATTGATAAGGTCCTTAATGTACAAAAAAATGAATTCAGTAGTCTAATTTCCCGTTGTAGTTTCGTCGGTGATGGCGAGTTTGCAAATGTAAGTGTATGATTTTACCTGCTTGATTAACCGGTCGATTTGGCCTTAAGAATTTAGTGTTATCCTTTAATTGATAAGGTCCTTAATGTACAAAAAAATGAATTCAGTAGTCTAATTTCCCGTTGTAGTTTCGTCGGTGATGGCGAGTTTGCAAATGTAAGTGTATGATTTTACCTGCTTGATTAACCGGTCGATTTGGCCTTAAGAATTTAGTGTTATCCTTTAATTGATAAGGTCCTTAATGTACAAAAAAATGAATTCAGTAGTCTAATTTCCCGTTGTAGTTTCGTCGGGATGGCGAGTTTGCAAATGTAAGTGTATGATTTTACCTGCTTGATTAACCGGTCGATTTGGCCTTAAGAATTTAGTGTTATCCTTTAATTGATAAGGTCCTTAATGTACAAAAAAATGAATTCAGTAGTCTAATTTCCCGTTGTAGTTTCGTCGGTGATGGCGAGTTTGCAAATGTAAGTGTATGATTTTACCTGCTTGATTAACCGGTCGATTTGGCTTTAACAGCTCAGAATTATTTGTTAATGGATTAAGCCTTTATACGAGAAATGAATTCAATAGTTGTATTTACTCGAATTACAAATATGAATAAACGGTCTATTAGGCCTTAAAAATTTAGCATTGTCGGTTAATAGATTAGTGTACGAAAAATGATTAAAGTGTTTGAATTGCTCGTCGTAGGTTCGTCGTTGATGACGAATTTACAAACGTAAGTGACTAAACTTCTATTTTACATGCTTGATTAACCGGTCAATAACGTCTAATAAAATTGTATTGTCTGTTAGTAGATAAATGTTGGAAAAATGACTTCAAGACGTCTATTTACTCTTTTGGAGGTTCGTCGGTGATAGCGACTTTGCAAATGTAAGCGATTAAATTTACATGCTTTATTAGCTGGTCAATCTGGCCTTAACAATTCGGTATTATCAGTTAATTGATTACGAGCTTGATGTAGAAAACATGAATTCGAGTCTTATTTACTCGTTGTAAGATGTTCAGTAATAGTGAATTTGCAAATGCAATTGCTCGATTTAACATGGTTGATGAACCGGTCAATTAGGCCTTGCTAGATTAATGTACGCTAAAAGAATTCAATAGTTTTGTTTACTCGTTGTAGTTACGTCGGTGGCAGGTAATTTTGATAAAGCAAGTGATTCAATATCACATGCTTGATTAACCGCACGAATTGCTCTTAGTAGTTCAGTATTAGCCTATCTGATAATTGACTAGGCCCTTGATGTACAAAAATGAAGTCAATAGTCTCATTTTGTCATTGTAGGTTCGTCGGTGATGGCGAATTTGCAAATATAGGTGAATATATTTTACATGCAAGATTAACCGGTCGAGTAGACCTTACAAATTTTGTATTATCCGTTTATAGATTAATATACGGTAAATGATTCAATAGTTTTATTAACTCGTTGTAGGTTCGTCAGTGATAACGTAAGTGAATCAATTATTATTTTTACATGCTTGATTAACCGGTGGATTAGACCTTGAAAATTTTGTATTATCTGTTAACAGATTAATGTACGAAACTTGAATTCAGTGCGTTTATTGACTCTTTGTTGGTTCGTCAGTGACAGCGACTTTACAAATGTAAGTGATTCAATTTTACATGCAAGATTAAATGGTCAATGGGGCTTTAAAACTTCTGTATTATCTCTTAGTAGATTGATGTATGAAAAATTATTCAATAGTTTTATTTACCAGTTGTAGGTTCGTCGATGACGACGAATTTGCAAATGTATGTGATTGCAATTTACATGTTTTATCAATCGGCCGATCAGGCCTCAATTATTCGGTAGCTTTAGTTATTGGATTAGGAGCTGAATTTACAAAACATGAATTCAAAAGATTTATTTACTCGTTTTAGGTTCGTCGGTGATTGCGAATTTACATATGTGAGTGAGTCGATATTTCATGCATGATTAATCCGTCGATTGGGCCTAAAAAATTTGGTATTATATGTTAATAAATTAATATACAGTAAACGATTATTATACGAAACATGATTCAATAGTCTTATTAATTCGTTGTAGGTTCCTCGGTGATAGCGCATTTACTAATGCAAGTGAAGTGATTTTTCATGCTTGATTAACCGGTCGATTTGGCTTTAACAGCTCAGGATTATCTGTTAACGTATTAGGCCTTTATACGAGAAATGAATTCAATAGTTTTATTTACTCGTTGTAGGATCATCGGTAATAGTGAATTAGCAAATGTGAGTAAATCAATTTTAAATACTTCTTTACCCGGTCGATCAGGCTTTAAAATATAGCATTATCTGGTAATAGATTAATGTACGAAAAGAAAGTTCAATACGGTAGTTTTGTTTACTCGTTGTTCGTAGGCCTGTGTCGGTGATCGGGAATTCGCAAATGCAACTGAATCGATTGTACATTCTTCATTAGCCGGTCGACTAGGACTTAAAAATTTGTATTATTTGTTGTTAGATTAATGTACGAAAAACGAATTCAATAGATTTATTTACTCGTTGTATATTCGTCGATGATAGCCAATTTGCAAAGGTGATTAAATTTTACATGCTTGACTAACCAGTCGATCAGCCTTAAAAAGTGGGTGTTATCTGTTAATAGATTATTATAAGAAAAATGAATTCAATAGCCCTCTTAACCTGTTGTAAATTGGTCGGTGATAGCGAATTTTCAAATGTTGATGATTTGAATTTACAAGTATGAATAAACGATCTATTTGGCCTTAAAAATTTCGCATTGTAGGTTAATAGATTAGTATACAAAAAATGATTAAAGTGTTTTACTATCTCGTTGTAGGTTCTTCGGTGATGACGAATTTACAAATGTAAGTGACTCAATATTTATTTTACATGCTTGACTAACCGGTCAATTACGTCTAAGAAAATCGTATTGTCTGTTAATAGATAGGCCTAAATGTACGAAACATGAATTCAATACGTCTATTTACTCGTTGTAGGTTCGTCGGTGATAGCGACTTTACAAATTTAAGCAATTCAATTTTACATGCTTTATTAACCGGTCCATCTGGCCTTAACAATTCGGTATTATTAGTAAATTAATTAGGAGCTTAATGTACAAAACAGGACTTCGAGTCTTATTTACTCGTTGTAGGATTGTCAGTAATAGTGAATTTGCAAATGCAATTGCTCGATTTAACATGCTGGATGAACTGATCAATTAAGCCTTAACAAATTCGTGATATCTGTTAATAGATTAATGTACGAAACAAATTCAATACTTTTGTTTATTCGTTGTAGTTACGTCGGTGATAGATAATTTTAAAAGGTAAGTGATTCAGTTTTACACGCGTGATTAACCGCACGAATGGCCTTTTCAGTTCAGTATTAGGGCCTATCTGTTAATTGACTAGGCCCTTGATGTACAAGTATGAAGTTTGGTCGTTTTAGGTTCGTCAGTGAAGGCGAATTTGCAAATGTAGGTGAATATATTTTACATGCATGATTAACCGGTCGACTAGGCCTTTAAAATTTGATATTGTATGTTAACAAATTCATGCACGTGAAATGATTCAATAGTTTATTATTAACTCGTTGTAGGTTCGTCGGTGGTGACGAGTTTGCAAATGTAAGCGATTCAATTTTTATTTTACATGCTTGATTGACCGGCCAATTGGGCCAATAACATTTCGTACTATCTTTTAGTCGATTATTATACGAAACATGATTCAATGGTCTTATTAATTCGTTGTAGGTTCCTCGGTGATTGCAAATTTACTAATGTTATTGAATCGATTTTACATGCTTGACTAACCGTTCGATTTGGCTTTAACAGCTCAGAATGATCTGGTAATGGATTAGGGCCTTGCGCGAGAAATGAATTCAGCAGTTTTATTTACTTGTAGAATCATCGGTAATGGTGAATTCGCAACTGCATGTGATTCAATTTTAAATGCTTGTTTTACCGGTCGATTAGGCCTTAAAATTTAGCAATATCTGTTAATAGATTAATGTACGAAAATATAATTCAATGGTTTAGTTTACTGCCTTTTGGTACATCGGTGATCGGGATTTTGCAAATGTAGGTGAACCGATTTTACGTACGTGATTAACCTGTTGATTAGGCCTTTAAAATTTGGTGGTAGATTAATGTGCGAAAAAGAATACAATAGATTTTTTACTCGTTTATTTACATCGGTAATTTCGTATAATCTGTTAATAGATTAATGTATGAATAAAGAATTCAATAGATTTATTTACTCGTTGTAGGTTCGTCGGACGATAGTGAATTTACAAATAGGCCTATAAGTTAATCGATTTTACATATAGGATTAACCGGTCGATTAGGCCTTAAACATTCGATATTATCCGTTAATAGGCCTATATTAATGTACGGTAAATGATTCAATAACTTTATTAACTCGATGTAGGTTCGTCGGTGATGACGAATCTGCAAATGTAAGTGATTCAATTTTTATTTTAGATATTTGATTAACCGGCGAATTACGTATAAAAAGTTCGTATTGTCTGTTAATGGATTGATGTACGAAAAATTATTTCAATAGAACCTACGTTTATTTGTTCGCTGTAGGTCAGTCGGTGATAGCGACTTTCCAAATGTAAATGATTCAGTTTACATGCTTGATTAACCGGTCAATCTTTCCTTAACAATTCGAAATTGTTAGTTAATTGATTAGGACCTTAATGTAAAAAGCATGAATTCCAGGGTCTTAGCTACTCGTTGTTAAATCGTTCGCAAAAGTGAATTTGCAAATGCAGTTGTTCGATTTGTTATGCTTGAGGAACTGGTCAATTAGGCCTTTAAAATTTCGTATTATCTGTTAGAAGATCAAAGTACTTAAAAGGAGTTCAATAGTTTTGTTTACTCGTTGTTGGTACGTCGCTGATAGCGGATTTGAAAATGTGTGATTCAGTTTCACTTGCTTGATTAACCGTTCGAATTGACCTCAAGAATTTCGTGTTATTTTTTAATTGATAAGGCCCTTAGTGTACAAATAAATGAATTTAATAGTCTAATTTCCCGTTGTAGGTTCGTCGGTGATGGCGAGTTTGCAAATGTAAGTGTATGATTTTACACGCTTCATTAACCGGTCGATTAGGCCTTAAAAATTTGATATCCGTTGATAGATTAATATACGTTAATGATTCAATAGTTTTATTAACTCGTTGTAGGTTCGTCGGTGATAACGAATTTACAAATGTAAGTGAATCAGTTATTACTATGCATGATTGATTAACCGATGGATTAGACCTTAAAAATTGTGTAGTATCTGTTAACAGATTAATGTACGAAACTTGAATTCAATGCGTTTATTCACTCGTTATAGATTCGTCAGTGATAGCGACTCTGGAAATGTAAGTGACTAGCTTTTTATTTTAAATATTTGATTTTCCGGCCAATTACGTCTAAAAATTTCGTATTGTCTGTTAATAGATTAATTTAGGAAAATTCAATACGTTTCTTTGCTCGTTGTAGGTTCGTCGGTGATAGCGACTTTTAACTGTAAGTGATTCACTTTTTAATGCTTGATTAACTGGTCCATCTGCCCTTAACAATTCGGTAGTATTTGTAAATTGATTAGCACCTTAATGTACAAATCATGAAGTCAAGAGTCTTATTTACTCAATACTCATGGCAGTATCGTCCGCAATACGCTCTTGACTAACCGGTCGATTTGGCCCTAACAGTTCAAGATTATCTGTTAATGGGTTAGGCCCTTAACATACGAGAAATTAATTTAATACATTTATTGCCTCTTTGTAGGATCGTCGGTAATAGTGAATTTGCAAATGTACATGTAGCCTAAGTGATTCGATTTCATATCCTTGATTTGCCTCTCGATTAAACCATGAAATATTCGTATTATCTGATAATAGATCAATATAGGAAGAATGATTCAGCAGTTTTATTATCTTGTTGTAGGTTCATGGGTGATGACTAATTTGCAAATGTTAATGATTAAGTTTTTATTTTACGTGCTTGATTAACCGGACAATTAGGCCTTAAATAATTCATATTGTCTGTTACCGGATTAATGAATAAAGAAAGATTTCAGTAGATTTATTTATTCGTTGTAGGTTCGTCGGTGATAGGGAATTTACAAATGCAAGTTAGTCGATTTTGCATGCATGATTAACCGGTCGATTAGGCCTTAAAAATGTGATATTATCCGTTAATAGATTAATATACGATAAATGATTCAATAGTTTTAATTACTCGTTGAAGGTACATCGGTAATAATACCGAAGTTGCCAATGTTAGTGATTCAATTTTACGTGGTTGTTTAACTGGTCGATTAGGCCTTACAAATTTCGTATTATCTTTTAGTAGATTAATGTATGAAAAATGAATTCAATAGATTAATTCACTCTTTGTAGATTTGTCGGTGATAGCCAATTTGCAAATATAAGTGATTCAATTTTACATGCTTGTTTAACCGGTCGATTAGGCCTTAAACATTTAGCATTACCTGTTCATAGATTAACGGACGGTAAATGATTAAATAGTTTTATTAACTCTTTGTAGGTTGATCGGCGATGACGAATTTGCAAATGTAAGTGATTTAATTTAATTTTAAATGTTTGATTAACCGACAAATTACGTATAAAAAGTTTGGTTTTTCTGTTAATAGATTAATGTACGAAAAATGAATTCAATACGTTTATTTAGCCTACTCGTAGGTTCGTCGTTGATAGCGACTTTTAACTGTTAGTGATTTAAAAAAATTTAAAATGTTAATTAACCTGTCCATCTGCCCTTAACAATTGATTAGGACCTTAATGTAAAATACATGAATTCAAGAGTCTTATTTACTCGTGACAGTATCGTCCGCAATTGTGGATTTCCAAATGCAATTGTTCGATTTAATTTGCTTGATGAACCGCTCTATTAGGCCTTAAAATTCGTATTATCTGTTAGTAGATGAATGTAGGCCTACTTAAAAGGAGTTCAATGGTTTTGTATAATCGTTGTAAGTACGTGGGTGATAACGGATTTGAAAATGTAAGTGATTCAATTTCTCATGCTTACCGGTCGATTTGGCCTGAAGAGTTTTGTGTTATCCTTTAATTAATCAATCAATCAATCAATCAATCAATCAATCAATCAATCAATCAATCAATCAATCAATCAATCAATTGATAAGGTCCTTAATGTGCAAAAAATGAATCCGATAGTCTAATTTCCCTCGATAGGTTCGTCGGTGATGGCGAGTTTGCAAATGTAAGTATATGATTTTACATGTTTGATTAACCGTTCGATTTGGCTTTAACAGCTCAGAATTATCTGTTAATGGATTAGGCCCTTACACGAGAAATGAATTCAATAGTTTATTTACTCTGTTGTAGGATCATCGTAATAGTGAATTAGCAAATGGGAGTGAATCAATTTTAAATACTTGTTTACCCGATAGATTAGGCCTTAAAATGTAGCATTATCTGGTAATAGATTAATGTACGAAAAAAAGAATTCAATAGTTTTGTTTACTCGTTGTGGGTAGGCCTACGTCGGTGATCGGGAATTCGCAAATGCAAGTGAATCGATTTTACATTCTTGATTAGCCGGTCTATTCGGACTTACAAATTTGTATTATTTGTTAATAGATTAATGTACGAGAAGCGAATTCAATAGATTTATTTACTCGTTGTAAATTCGTCGATGATAGCCAATTTGCAAAGGTGATTAAATTTTACGTGCTTGAGTAACCGATCGATCAGCCTTAAAAATTGGGTATTATCTGTCAATTGATTAGTATAAGAAAAATGAATTCAATTATAGTTCTTTTAACCCGTTGTAATTAGCTCGTTGTAGATTCGTAGGTGATAACGAATTTACTAATGTAGGTGAATCGATTTTACATGCATGATTTACCGGCAGATTAGGCCTTACAAAATGTGGTACTATCTTTAAATAGATTTATGTACAGTAAGTGATTCAATAGTTTTATTAACTCGTTGTAGGTTCGTCGGTGATGGAGAATTTGCAAATGTAAGTGATTAAATTTTTATTTTACATGCTTGACTAACCGGCCTATTAGGCCTTGGAATTATCATATTTTCTGTTATTAGATTAATCTGCGAAAAATGAATTCATTATGTTTATTTACTCGTTTGGGTTCGTCGGTGATGGAGAGTTTGCAAATGTAAGTGATTCAATAGTCTTATTAGCTAGTTGTAGGTTCCTCGGTGATAGCGAATTTACTATTGTAAGTGAATCGATTTTACATACATGATTTACCGGTCGATTGGGCCTTACCAATTTGGTATAATCAGTTAGTAGATTGATTTACAAAAACTGATTCAATAGTTTTATTAACTTGTTGTAGGTTCGTCGGTGATATCGGATTTGGAAGTGCAAGTGATTCGATTTGACATGCTTGATTTACCGGTCGATTCGAACTTATAGCTTTAGTATCAGGCCTCACTGTTTTTAGCCATGAATTGCCGTCGAGAACACTACGCATAAGTATGGCTGCAAAACGGATTAATATTTGAAGAAGCCTGTGGCGAAGCGTATCGTCTCGGAATGAGGAACATTGCAAGACTACCAGTTGGTTTTTGTCAACCATTAGTCTGTAGTTTATACCATCCAGAACCCCAGATAGCTTTGACCAACATATATTAATTATGATGACCTTGGTTCTTGGTACCGTAAATTTACCTCGTAGGCCTAATGCAGTAAACAACAGTAATATAACGTTCCATGGCTATTCAAATCATTACGGATTTGGAACAGAACGGATATCTTCTGATATGGATTGATGATAGTTGTTGCATCGTGCGATAGTTACAATGTTGATTTTAACACTAAATAAATTCTATGAACGCAGACCAAAAAACATACAAAAATTTACTTGTTGTTCTAAACTGATGAAAACAACCCAATTAACCTCCGAACTTAATATTAGTCCAAATGTGAAATGCTTGAACTTATACATGCGGACTGGTTGCGTTTTCTAGACCTCTAAGGTGACAGTAAATTATTTAGATTTAAATGCAGATAAATGCGCAAATGTTTATCTGCACATGCACATGTTGTTGAATCAACAGTAGTTATTGCTAACGTAGGACCTACGCATCGTGGACATCAGATGATTTAGATTTAAATGCAGATAAATGCGCAAATGTTTATTTGCACAAGCACATGTTGTTGAATCAACAGTAGTAATTGCTAACGTAGGACCTACGCATCGTGGACATCAGATGATTTAGATTTAAATGCAGATAAATGCGCAAATGTTTATTTGCACAAGCACATGTTGTTGAATCAATAGTAGTAATTGCTAACGTAGGACCTACGCATCGTGGACATCAGATGACTTTAGCATTGACGACTCAATTATCTGCCATACTTCATACATAGCCTACATACTTACACCATACGACAAGCGCAGTCACATGATAACCACAAACTATCACATTCTTTCACATCCTGAATCAGCTCTTTTAAAACATATAGTGAAAACTACCGATGGTGACAACATAGAAAACTATGGTCAAGTGAGATATTTCCTGGGATGGAACTGGAACCCAAGGAAAGGTTTACAATATGAGCCCTGTTTATTGGAGTCAAGAATCGTCTCTCCAGTGCAGGACGCGGAGTTTCCCATTTATGTATACTTTACCAGGACCTATAATAAAAAGTCTTACATTAAGTTTTTGAACACCACGTGTGCGCTGGGCTTTCGTAGACTCCAGCCAAGTGCATACTAATTGGGTCCGCGCTGTGGCATTATTTATGGCAACTGGTTAAGTAAACTGTAAATGTGTACATGTTTGACTACATCCACGTCTCTACCCTGCTTATTTTTCAGTGAATTGATAGGCTGAGATCCTTCACAACTCCTGCCGTTTGAACGGGGACCACGCCCTTTAAGGTCCCCGTGTACAGACTGTGCTATAGTCCGATATTGAAGTCTCTTCAGTTTAGCTACTACAAGTATTGGAACTGGGACCTCATGGGCAGAGGGCATGACCAATGTCGATAAACCGTCTCAATCAAATAAGTGTGGCTGTACAGTAGTGTCCGTTATATTACGCGACAATTGCATATGCTACGAAATAGGAAGAATGTCAACTTTGCTTTGCTCTCCATAAAAAAGACAGACTGCACAATTATAGGCTAGATAATAGAATTGATAATTATGTTTCCTATATATACATAGTGTCAGCAGGATATCGTCGAATGCTGACACAAGATTAACCTGACCAGTTTTAATTACAAGCGCAAACAAGGATTATATCTATAGTTTCTCGTCAGAATTTCAGCATTTTAAAGTTGTGAATAGATCTGCGAGTAACTCGTTACATCGAAGTAGACATGTTTAGGTTACTTTGCGTTGCGCTCGTTTTGATTTGCATCACGGGTGCTGCTGTCAAGTCTCAGCCGACGATTGCTGACACTGACATCGTGTGTTCTGACGATGAATTTTCAGAAATAGCACAGCAACACAACCAGCATATTGGACAGGCATTGGAGACTGAACGACGGCTCGTCCAGGAACTTCGAAAGCGAGTCGCAACACTTGAGAAACAAGTTTCAGGTTGGTCTTGAGTCTTGAAGAACGACAGTAGACTTTGGTGTAACTACAGTGCTCCTACTTAAGAAACTGCGGACCACAACTACGGTTGTGGATACTGCGATTGTAATTCAGGTAATTCTAGCCTTCTCCAATCTACTGATTTCAATAGCGCCGCTACCATATAGTGCTACAGTTCGATGGTCGCATCAAGATAAATCGCGAGAAAAAATCATGTTCTGGAGAAGCCAGGTCGAATTTTGATAGATCAGAGAAGATAGAAGTTAGGCTACTGTAGGTAAGCAAATTAAAAAAGAAGTGTTTTAAGTTTACAACTTAATGACGTCGAGGAACTAACAGAATGAACAGAAGTTGTCAGTGAATTCCAAATTTTGGACCGATCATCGTAAACACCAGAGAATCCAAAGTGAAGTAGTACGGGAGAGTTGGATCTGATGGTGTGAAAATCCAAGTGTGTTAAGTCTCCAACCATTTTCGCCACTAAGCAGACAACTTCTACAGCTGGGCTATGGGCGTGTGCCTGGGCATCATTTGCATACTGATGAGCCATAACTCCCTAAGAAGAAAGGAACTGTTTTAAATCGGCGGTGTATAGAATATACAGTAGGTTCCCTAAGAAAGGCCAAGTAAGATCGTGAACCAGTCAGACTTTGATGAGCCATAAACGGCGACACGAATGCGTTATTAATTTAGAAAAATATTTAGACATTATCTGTATGGTAGGCCTACATCCTTCATGATATTCAAAACTTTCTTAGAAGATTGGTTAATGCTCTTCTTCATCAAATAATTTGGAACACCAGTTGCCCTCTCAGATTCTTGTTTTCTGATACTGGCTCCTTGCTGGAATCCAGATTCAGGATAACTGTAGGATCACGTGCTTTCAGCTTCCGAGCACCTTGTATTTAGATATCGTAATTAGATAAGGTCAGACGAGAAAACTCGCTATTATCATTTGAAACGCAAGATAAGACTTATTATTTTATTCTAGCCTTTATCTTGTCCCAGAGAGCGCATATGTGGGCCTCAGATTTAGACACCTGTCGCGCGTAGTAACCGCTATAAATAAATAAACATTTCTCTTTCATTTCAGCAACAGCCAACCTCTGTTTCTTAACGACCTTGAATTCTGCCTCTTGGGTTAATGGAGTAACCTACAGCGAGAACAAGATCTACACACTTCTTCAAGCTCCAAAGTCTCTTCGTGTTTACGAAGCTCGGGAACCATTTGCTCTTCAGAAGATAATCAACATAGACGAAGTTCAGAATCCTGAAGACCTGGCATACAGCACCACTTCCAACTGCTTATACATCACTGACGAAGACGATGAATGCATCTGGAAGATCGATTTGCGCAACGACCGAGTAACAAAATGGTTGTTTCCAATGTCTGAACCTTTCACACTTTCTATGTCAACTGAAGGGTACGTGTTGATTCTGAAGGGGAACATAATCTCCTGGCACTTGGAGATCTATGGATCGGACGCAGTTCTTCAACGCCGAATCCAATTACCCAATGAAATCCGAGAGCCACAACATGCCATTCAAACTCCCACCGGTGACTTCATCATTAGTCATAGCATGATATTGCCCCCATCGAAAATATGGGTGATAAGTAAAGTGTCAAGCGATGGGCAAGTCCTCAGCAAATATATTCCACTGAACGTGTCGGAAGAATGCAGGGCACCGTGTCATTTGGCTTACGATCCCGTCAACAATCGCATGTTTGTGCTGGACATCTGTGGTCATAAAGTGACTCTACTTGACGCAGATTTTCGTTGGAGACAAATTCTTCTTTCGATGGACACACACGACATCTATATACCAACAAGAGTATCTTACAATCCTCAGAAATCTCAGCTGATTGTAGGTCTGTGGGGAAATGGAACCAGAGTCTTCCAAATTAGTCAAGGAATAAATTGAAATGATGAATGCTCTGTATTACTTGAATAACAGAAGCTTTGTTGACGATTCTGTTACGATTTGTAAAATATAACTCTTAAAGCTTGCTTTGACAGTTTATAGCGTTTGTTTCCGATTTACTTTAGTAATCAATTGTCGATTTTTGATTGTTTTGTCTTCCAGTGTGATTATCTTCTCTTAACTAATTAGCTTCATAAGAAAGCTCTATCTCGGCCGTGAATCACCTCAACTTATTCTTAAAGGAGCTTTACAAATAGCCACATACATACAATACATGCATGCACACATACATACATACATACATACATACATACATACATACATACATACATACATACATACATACATACATACATACATACATACATACATACATACATCCATACATACATACATACATACATACATACATACATACATACATACATACATGATGTAAATCTTACATATAGTGCTCTTTCCAAGTTAGGTGTTGATCCATGTACGCAGAGAAATGTAGGCAATGATGCCTATAACCTCCGTGCCATCCATTATAAGCTATACATGTATCTTAGACATGAAAACAATCTTGCGACGTGACTAGCCTTTGGTGACAGGTTTCTTGCGACATGAAAATCTAAACGGATCAAAAGCCTTAGCATATCTTAGAATCAATCAATGAAACCAATTACCAGGAATCTATTCAGAACGAAAATAAGCCCAGTATTTAACAAACTAGAGTACTTACCCGTCATATTATGACGGCAGTGTATGTAGGTCTGTATGTATCGTTGGTTAAAATGCTCTGATCGCCGTCGTCAAGACCGCAGTATTGACGTCACAAACAGTTTCTGTTTCACAATAGAACAGAAAACGTTTGTGACAGCGTTTATCGACAGACACACGCTCTATGGATATTATATGTATAGATAATAGGCTATTGTCTCCGATTAAACTCTAAAACAGCAAGAGCGGACAACGTTTTGGGAACTCTCACTAAATCATCGAACATGTCCGGATGAAATGAATTAGGACTAACGCTAAATTGGTTGGCTGTGCAGTGTGCACACAAGAATACATACGCTACTTAAATTATTGTGCAGCACGTGAACTTCTAATTGTGCAATAAATACGACGTTGAAACTGGCTGTCATTGAAGTTGAAGCACGTAGGTCACACAACCGGAAGCCTAGCCCTGTGTCGATGTGATAATGAAACAAGTATGCTGGTTTGACACGTATACATATGGTCTCTCGTTGTATCAAGTATCGGCGTTTTTATTGTGAATAGACCTTGCAAGCTTGGAGAAGGTATGCTTAGAATATTGTGCGTTGAAGCCTTTGCGTTTTGCACCATGAATGTAACTGAGCCTTACGCCAGTACTGTTGCGATGGAACGGTTTACCAATTGAGTGATAAATGTGTCGATTGTACCAGTGCATTCCTTCATTAGCCACGTAGGTAGAGATATGCGAGGGGAAGCATCGGCCCAAGACTTTTGAAAGGGGCCAAGTAAGCCGACTAGGTCATTTACGACGACCTTCAAATCCGAGTTATCTCAAATTTTAGATGATCAACAAAGAGGATTATAGAGGTTGTCCTCAATCCAAGTCTAGGAACATAAAATTATTTTCCACTAGGGTCTGCCTTTGCCCACAAACATTCAATGACAGAATATTTATTCTATTCTATTAACAGGCAATGGAAAACTCGCATTCTTCCTTTCTGGCTAATGGAGCAGCTTACAAGAAGAAAAAGATCTACACACATCTTACAAATATTTGATCTTCAGAAGATAATCGACAAAACAACATTGAAAATCAGGAAGATTTTAGTATATTTCCCACAGTTTTAACATCCCTGACAAAGACGAGCAGTGGATCTGGAAGATAGATTTGCGCAACGACCAAGTGACAAAATGGCTGCTTCCAATGTCTGAACCTTTCACCTTTTCAATGTCAACTGAAGATCTATTTAATCTAGCACTTGGAGATCTGTGGATCGGACGCTGTTCTTCTGCGCTGAATCCAGTTACCCAATGAAATCCGACAGCCACAACATGCCATTAAAACTCCCATCGGTGACTTCACCATTAGTCATCGCATGGAATTGTCTTCATCGGAAATATGTGTTAATATATTTCTTTGATGGAACTAGAACCCAATGAAGGTTTTACAATATGAGCTCTGTTTTCCTATAAGAACCGATAATGACAAACAATTTAGTGTAATCCGAAACCATGGTTGTATTAAAGAATCGTCTTTCCACTTACGATGCAGAGTTTCCCATCAACTTTACCCGCATGTTTTGCATATAATACTTTACCCAGAGTTTTAGTTTTTGCAAGTAAATCCGGTAAATAAAAATCGTTTTCAACTAAGCTTTTAAACATCACGTGTCCACAGAGCTTCACAAGTTCTGTAGTATTCACATAATAAGATTCACAATTGCGTCCGCATTCTGTCATGACCACACCATTGATAGCCATAGGTAATGTAAACTGTAAATTGCAAATGTACATGTTCATTTTCAGTGATTTATCTGTGAGATCCTTCGCCATCGCTACTCGTTTGAATGGGGTCACGCTGTTTAAGGCTCCAGTGTGAGGACCATTTTAGCTTGAAATTCAAATCTGTGCAATTTAGCCACTTTCAGCATGCGAACTGGTACCCCACGCACAGACACGCCTCACGTAGGCCTACGCCTAACTCATGACAGTCTCATGTAGGTACCCAGACGGCACAGCGTTCGTCAAAATCAACCATGCTTGGCTGACGGTATATTACGCCAGATTTTTAGAAATGGAAAGGACAAAACTTGGTTCGCTGTGCACGCAAAAGGTATACTGCGCAATTATAAAAATTGAAAAACCCGATAATTACATTTGGCTAAAATTTAGTGACAACAGGATATGGTGGATACGCTAACACAACCAGAAGCCCAGCCAGTGTCAGTTGGTTTTGATCTATACCCACAGTCTATCGTCAGAATTTCGACATTTTTTAGTTGTGAACAGATCTCCGGGTAACTCAATCGCTACATCTGAGAAGACATGTTTAGGTTACTTTGCGTTGTGCTCGTTTTGATTTGCATCAGATGCGCTGCTGTCAAGTCTCAGCCGACGATTGCTGACACTGATATTAGCTGTTTTGATAATGATATGGAACAACGCCATAACCATCATCTTGGACAGACCTTGGAGACTGAACGAAAGCTCGTCCAGGAACTTCGAAAACGCGTCGCGGTACTCGAGAAAAAAGGTTCAGGTTTGTCTCGAAGAACCAGAATAGGCATTGGTGTTATAATAATGCTCATACGTAAGACATAAAATAACATAAAAAGAGTTTGATGTGGTTCAGAAGACGTGTACTCTGTGTTAGATCCACAGTTTCCTCTTAAACGCTATGATAAAGGACTCCACTGAGACAGTACTATCATCCAAACCATTGCACAAGTCTGCAACTCTTGCACTGAATTTATGCTCTAATGCTCCTTTCGGTTGCTTGAACAATTTATGGGCCTTCCTAGGTCCTCTAGTCTTCTTGTTTGGTAATAATTCACGGAACATCGTCCACTTCACTGCTTCCTTCCCAGTAATATTTTGAGCTTCAGTTAAGTTTCTTCTGCTCCTCCTTCTCCTTAGTGTTGTTATTCCACACCATATCAACCTTTCTTCGTTACCAAAAGTCCAAGGCACTAGTCGCTTGTCGATGGAAGTAAAATCACGAAAAAACATCCTTTGCAGAAGGGCAGGTAGAAATTTGAAAGATCAGATAATCCAGAAATCAGGCTAGGGTATGACGACGACGACGACGATGATGATGATGATGGCGATGAGTTGTCTGCCAGGAAGCAGGTCCATTGCCTTTATGCCACCCGGGGATGAGATGATTGAGGTGGTTTCCCATTGCCTTCTTCTTCACAGACAAGTGTAGGTGAGCAACTTGTCCAAGGTCGCTACGCAGTGGCTTGAGGCACATTCAAACTGCGACACCCGGTTACAAGGCACATAGCATACCGCTATACCCCACAACTCGTAATCGTAATATCTAAACTTCTAAACCGCCACTCGAACCCTATTCACGAGCGGTGAGTTAGAAGAGTTAAGTCTTAAGTTAACACCTTATTGACATCAAAGAATTGACAGGCTGAACAGAAAAGCAGCGCGAATTTCAAATTTGAGATAGATCGTCGAAACGCTCCAGAATCCAACATTGTCCTCTGTTCCTCCTTCTCCATAATGTTTTTATTCCACATTATTTTCAACCCCTTTCTTCATAGCTTAAATCCAGAAATCGTGAAACTCGGGTCATGCTGTTCATAGATCGAGTGCAATTTTTGATGGCTAAAGGGGGTGAGCAGGGACAAGAGAGAGGTAGGCTGATTTAAATGTAGCAAGCAGATTTAAATATGAATAGTTGTGAAAAGCAAAGCATTTTAAATTGGACACGAGAAATGGGCAACGGTCGCCCTAAACGGGCATGCATTACGGCTTTTATAGCCTACTACCTGTAACCCGTGAAAAATTACGGTATGCAAATTTAGTTTAAAGAGAGAGAGAGAGAGAGAGAGAGAGAGAGACAGACAGACAGACAGACAGACAGACAGACAGACAGAGACAGAGACAGAGACACAGACAGACAGACAGAGAGACAGAGGGAGACAGAGAGACAGAGAGAGACTACGGGAGCTGGCGGGGACGGGCTTCTCCCGCTTTAGCCTATAACCAAAAACTACGCAACGGGACATTGGAAATTATATTGTTTGATGCCAGAGAGTTTGAGCCCCTTGCATTTTGTAAAACAGAGAGTTTGAGCCCCTTGCATTTTGTAAAACAGAGAGTGTGGACCACTTGCATTTTGTAAAAAAAATCTCCCCAGTCGACACAAGTGAGAAGTAAGTTGCAACAACCAAACTTGCACGCCTTAAGGTTTAATCCCAGAAAGCGGCAGCCTTTCACTGTAATTTAATATATTGCTAAACTCCATATCGCTCTCATAGACTGTGGTTTTCTTCTGATACTGGTTTGTTACCACAACAAAGGTTCAAGACAATTGTAGGATTACGTGCTTTCAGCTGCTGAGCTCATCGTATTTGGAAATCAACCACAAAAGGTCAAACTTGCCAATTCGCAAACACCATTTCAATCACAAGTCAAGACTCACTATCCCAGTCTAGCCTTTGTATGAATCCGTTTTGCCCAGATCGTACATCTGCACCACAAATTCAGATTCACTTCCCTTGCACGTATAATTTAAATGAAAATATTTCGGTAATTTCAGCAATAGGTAACGTCAGTTTATTAAAGACCTTGAATTCTCCATCCTGCGTTAATGGAGTAGCTTACAGCGATAATAAGATCTACACACTTCAAGATAGTCCAAAGTCTCTACACGTTTATGATGATCGAGAACCATTCGCTCTTCAGAAATCAATCATCATAGAGGAGATCAAGAATCCGGAAGATATGGCACACAGCACCGTTTCCAAATGCTTATACATCACTGACAAAGACGAGCAATGCATTTGGAAGATAGATTTGCGCAACGACCAAGTGATGAAATGGTTGAGTCAAATATCCGAACCTTATAAACTTTCCGTGTCAACTGAAGGTCACGTGTTGATTCTGAATGACAGCAATTCTGTCATTCACATAGAGATCTATGAACCGGATGCCGTTCTTCTACGCCGAATCCAGTTACCCAGTGAAATCCGACAACCACAGCATGCTGTTCAAACTCCGACAGGTGACTTCATAATTATTCATCGCATGGGATTGTCTTCATCGGAGAAATGGGTCGTCAGTAAATTATCGCACAACGTGCAAATCCTCAACACATATTGTCCCTTGGACGCGTCAATATATTTCATACAACCGAAACATCTGGCTTTCGATTCCGTCAACGATCGACTGTTTGTGTTGGACATCGGCAGCAATAAAGTGACTGTACTTGACGCAGATTTTCGTTGGAGCCGAACTCTTCTTTCGAACGAATCACACGGAATCTCTACACCAACAAGAATTTGTTACAATCCTGGGAAGTCTCAGCTGATTGTAGGGCTATGGTGTCATGGAACCAAAGTCTTCGAAATTCACGAAAGAATAAACTAAAACTATAATCCATAAGACATGGACAACAGACTCGTTGTTGTCGCAAATGCTATCCTTGTTGTAGTACGATATTCTAGATATCAATCTCAGAAGTTCGCTAAGGCTGCAGATTGAAATGTTGTTTCCATTTCCCCATTAATAATAAACACTCTGAGGTTACCATAGTTGCCTGTAACTTTCATTTCATTAGCTTACCGTAGCTTAGCTCAACTTTCACTTAATCTTGTCGCTGTTTGCTTTTTAGGCCTATTTTACTTCTGTGTCACAGAATCGTCTGTATCATGTTCAGAGGCTTATAATTATCTTAAGGACTGCTAAAACAAATAAATTCTTTATGTGCTTACGTCGTTTTTTTTTAAATTTAATTATTTCAATAAAAATTCCGAGTCTTGCGTTGCATTTCTGTGTTCGATTCGTCAAGAAGTCACCTGGAAGTCTATGGATCAGATGCAGTCCTCATCCGTTGTCTTCAATTACGGGACGCCATCCGAGAACCGAACCGTGCCATACAAACACTCACCGGTGACTTCATCGTTACTCATCGCATGAAATTCTCTTTATCGGAAATATGAGTGATTAGTTAACTGTCCAGCGATGGTCAAGTCCTCTGACCTCAAAAGAGATTTGTGTCAAGGACAGAGCTTCTTATTTGAGGCGAGCGAGCGATCGCTCTTTTTGGTCGCTCGTATAATAAAGTTCCGGGCGAGCGGTAAATCGCTCGCCTGGCCGAAGGCGTCGCACCGTCGGTCGTCGCTCGATGAGTTTGAGTTAGACTCCAAGACGATAGATGAACCTGGAGCCAGATCATTATTTTAATTATCGAATTCACATTGCTTTAATATACTTACTTGCGGCAGCGGTGAATGCGTGCTGTAACCTAGTGACGGCTGACTAATCACTCCAGTTTCGTGCAATGTGATTGGCCATAACAACACGGTCGACACCTCAAGCCGCGTGACATCATTCGTAACGTCACTAATCATATGCAGCTATGCGAGTACTATACACAAATACGCTGTACACAAAAGCTCAAGAGCTTCCGCAGACTCCAGCCAAGTGCATACTAATAGCGTCCGCGTTGTGACATTATTTATGGCAACTGGTTAAATACACTGTAAATGTACATGTTTTTCTACAGCAACCGTGTGGTCTCGACCCTGCTCGATTTTCAATGAATTGATCGGGATAGATCTGTCATCACCCTTGCCCGTTTGAATGCCTCTTTTAAGTCCCCGTGTACAGCCTGAAGTCTCTGTGGTTTAGCTACAAGTATTCGAACTGACACCTCATGCACAGGGGCCCTTGGCCAATGTGGATAACCAGACGACCCAATCCGGGTCAGAATCAAATGAGTGTGGCTGTCGGGAATATTACGCGACAATTCCATATGCTACGAAATAGGAAGAACGTCTACTTGGCTCGTTGTGAACACAATTAATACAGTGGCGTCTACCCCCCTCCCCCTACTCCCTTCCCCCCAGTTGGAACGGGAAAACAAAGCCCCACTCAGGCCGACTTATATATAAGATTCTCAGAAGTCACTCAGAACTGTAAGTTTAATTATTATGTATATCAGCATAATGCATGGTCCATAACAAAAGTTACTACAAGCTAAAAACTGAAATAAGAAGTTATGCTATAAATGTTCATTGAAACTGTGTTCTGACCAGTAATTTTAAAGCCCACCCCTCACTTCTGGCAACCATGAGATATCGTTCTCCTACCCCTCCACCCATTGTAGACGCCACTGAACTAATATAGAGCACAATTATAGATAAGAGAATTGATAATTATGTTTTCCTATATAGTGTCAGCAGGCTATTGTGGAATGCTAGCACAAAGAAACGCCAGGCCAGTTTTAATTCCAGGCCCAAACAAGGAAGCTGGTTTTATTATATCTACAGTTTATCATCAGAATTTTGTGAACAGTTTTCAGGATAACTCGCTACAACCCAGTAGACATGTTTAGGTTTTTTTGCGTTGCGGTGGTCTTGATTTGCATCATGGTCGCTGGTGTTAAGTCCCAGCCGACGATTGCTGAAACTGATGGAAGTTGTTCTGATGACGAAATCTCAGAAAAGATGCTGCAGCAGAACCATCGTCTCGGACAGAACTTGGAAAGTGAACGACAGCTCGTCCAGGAACTTCGAAAACGCGTCGCAACACTCGAGAAAACAGGTTCGTGTTATTCTTGAAGAACGAGTATCGCTATTTGTGTAACTGTTGAGCTTGTGCATTAGACATTGATGAACTACTTCTACGATTGAGGATTGTCTGATTGCACTTTAGCTAATCTAATCTAATCCAATCTAATGACTTCCATGGTGACCATATCAGAAACATCAAGGCATCGTTCGACAGGCGATTCACAAGTGAATTCAGGAGAAAAATCATCCTTTTGAGAAACCAGGTAGATGTTGGATAGGTAAGAGAATCCAGAAGTTAGGCTGCGGTAAGTAGGCCTAAGCTAAGTAAAACAGATGCTTCTTAAGACCTTAATAACTGACAGAATAAGTGCACAGTTTGCTACATCACCAAGAGAGAGAGATGGCATTTTAAATTAAGGAGAGGGCAAATAACTGCATGTGCAAAAGGTTTTAACAGCATTATTATTATCATATTCTTATTTTAAATTCTTATTTTTTATTATTTTTTCAACGTCCGAGGTACAAAAAAGTCCCAGGTCCTAAGACACTATGTAACAGGATTGTGTTTAAGCTTGGAGACGCCGCCCTCGTCTCCCGGGGTGTGGTGCGAAATATTATCATTGTTATTATTAAATTATTATTAATAATTATACAATAGAGCATTTGCCCGTCATCATGACGGTGTTTGTCTGCGTGTCAATCCGTTTGTCTGTCTGTCTGTTCGTCCGTCCTTCCGTCTGTCTGGCTTTGCGTCTGTATAGGTGCATTCGCACCCTGCACCCCCATTCCAGGGTCTATCTCCTAGCTAATAAGAGAATATGACAGGGGGTTCGAGGGAGGAAGGGAGGGAGGGACTGAGGGAGGGAGGGAGGGAGGGAGAGCAGCGGCCGTTTGTCATGCAGGCTGCGTAGGTCTTCGGCCCATGCGTGCAGCGTATATGTAGGGACTGGTGGTTCTCGAACGTACAGATTCAGATTAAGATTCACTGATTTGCGCGCGTCATAAGTGCTTTAAATAACTAGACATATTTATTTATATTTTTCTTTCATTTCAGTAATAGTTTTCCTCAGTTTTTTAAAGACCTTGAATTCTCCTTCTCACGTTAATGGAGTAGCTTACAGCGATAATAAGATCTACACACTTCAAGATAGTCCAAAGTCTTTGCATGTTTATGATGATCGACAACCATTCGCACTTCGGAAGTCAATCATCATAAACGAAGTTCAGAATCCGGAAGATATGGCATACAGCACCGCTTCCAACTGCCTATACATCACTGACGAAGACGAGGAATGCATCTGGAAGATAGATTTGCGCAACAACCGAGTAACAAAATGGTTGCGTCAGATATCTGAGCCTTATAGACTCTCCGTGTCAACTGAAGGTCACGTGTTGATTCTGAGAGAGAACTATCCCTTATGGTACCTGGAGATCTATGGGCCGGATGCTCTTCTTCAACGCCGAATCCAGTTACCCAATGATATCCAACATCCAAAACATGCCATTCAAACTCCGACTGGTGATTTCATAATTATTCATTACACGATATTGTCTTTACCGGGGATAAGTAAACTATCGAGCGATGGCCACGTCAACAGATTCATGGCAAGGAACGCTTCGGAGGAATTCATCCATCTGGCTTTCGATTCCGTCAACAATCGCCTGTTGGCGCTGGACATCAGAAGTAATAAAGTGACTCTACTTGACGCAGATTTCAGTTGGAGCCGAACTCTCCTTTCTTATGATAAACATGGCATCTTTCTACCAACAAGATTATGTTACAATCCTGGGAACTCTCAGCTGATTGTAGGGCTGTGGGGAAATGGAACCAAGGTCTTCGAGATTAATTAAAGAAAAACTAAAATTATAATCGATAAGATGTGGACAACAGACGAGTTGTTGTCGAAAATGCTGTCATTGCTGTATGACGATCTGCTACACATAAATCTTACAAGTTTGCTTAGTCTGCAGATTGAAATGCTACTCTAAGCTTAGTTGCGTGCAAGGTGAGCATAATCTTACCTTAGCTTAGCTCAACTTTTACCTAATCTTACCTTCGTCGTTTTTTGCATTATTTTAGTCTTGTAGCACTATCGTCTGTATCATGTCCAGAGGCTTATAATGATTTAAGCACTATTGAAACAAATATATACTTTATATGTTTATGTAGTTTTTGCTGGGACTAATATTGCTGAAAGGGATTTGAAGCGGCAACGCTTTAGCCAATCAGATATCGTCTTTTACGATGCATCGCAGGCGATGTTTGTGGCTGTCATCCGGGTACTTAGCAGGGGGACGATTTGAAGTAAATACACCACATGGCATCGGTCTACACGTTTTTTTTGCGATTTACAATTAAGGACATAATTATGCGTTTTCTTATTTATAAAAGTCGTTTTTATTTAGTTATAAAGTCAGCTATAAGCGACTAATGTTTGACTAGCCGATCCGTACAAGGGTCCCGGAAGTAAAACTCAGCCACACACATAATCTAGACCAAAGACACTATATTCATCGGCTTCATATCCCTTGCAATGTTAGTCCCAGGTTTTTGTTATTTAATTACTTCATAAAAAATTCCAAGACCGTTGTTGCATCTCTGTGTTTGAATCCTGAAGTCACCTGGAAGTTTATGGATCAGATGCGGCCCTCATCCGTGGTCTTCAATTAGCCTACTGGACGCCATAATTATGACAACCGAACCATGCACTCACAGGTGACTTCATCGTGACCCATCACATGAAATTCCCTTTGTCGGAAATATGGGTGATTAGTAAACTGTCCAGCAATGGCCACGTCCTCAACAGAGCCATGTCAAATGGAGGAACGTGCTAGAACAGCATTTCATTTGTGTCATATGGCTTTCAATTCCGTCAGCAATAGTCTGCCTGTGTTGAACATCGGGATTTCGAGTGATAAAGTGATTCTACTAGACTCAGATTTCCGTCAGGGACGAATTTTTCTTCAGAGGGATAAATATGCAAACTCAACACTAACCAGAATATCGTAGAATCCAGAGAACTCTCAACTGATTGTAGGTCAGTGAGGAAATGGACCCATCGTTTTCCAAATTAGTCATTAAAAACTGAAACAATGAGCCACAATGACTGTTTTCGGTTAAGAACTGCAGTCCAAAAACTCGGCCATTCGCCGTCACCATTGTCAAAAATGACGAATTAATATTTTAAAAGTCTTTGGCGAAGTTCATCGACACGGAATAAAGAATATTGCAAAACAATCAGTCAGTCTTTTTTAATCATAACTCGTAGATGATACCGAACAGAATCCCAAATAGGTAGGACCAACACTAGTCTTGATGGCCCTGATTCTTGTTTCCGTATTCCGACAGAATATTATTACGGTTTAACACTTTAACGACGAGCTGCATTGTTTCTCATTCGCTTTTAGTAGACTCTCGATCGTCGCTAAAGTGTTAAATGTAGACGGAGCACATGCACAAATATTTGTCTGTACATGCACTTCTGTTGGATCAATAGTAGTAACGAACGTCCGTATCCTGATCATCAGCACTTTGGCATTCACAAATCAATCATCCACCATAATTCATACAAACATACAGGGTGGCGCAGAAAAATTGGGACCCCCTAGTATAATATCAAGTAATAAATAACTGTGTAAGTTTGGCTTGTAAGAAAAACAAGTAAATTGTTGCCAAATGATAATTTATACAAAATCAGAAATCAAATTCAGTGTGTCTTCCTCGGTTCTCAACAGTTTTTTCTAAACGTCAGCGCCACTGGTCAATGCTTCTGTTTATAAACCGCTGAGAGTTTTTGCCACTCTTCAACAATGGCCAGTTTCAATTTTTCTATTGTTTCAAATTTACGACGAAGGTAGACTTTCTGTTGAAGAGTATACCCCACATAGCATAATCTACAGGGTTTAGGTTCGGGCTATTTGGGGGCGACATGTCTGGTTCGATGAAGGTGACATTCTCCCGAAGAAGGAAGTTGATCGTGTTTCTTACTGTGTGTGAAGGAGCTCCGTAAAAATGGCATAAACTATAAAGATGGCGACCGGAAGTTCACGAAATAGTGACGTCATACGTTGATTTAGTGAGTAAGGATATTTTTTCAGCTTAAAAAACTGCCCAAAACATAATTTGATATATATTGCACAAGATTTCATGAGGGGGTCCCACTTTTTCTGCGCCACCCTGTACATGCGCCAAACGACAACAGCAGTCGCATGATAACCATAAACTGTCTCATTCTTTAACGTCCTGAATAAGCTTTTAAAACACATAATGACAACGTTGACCTATGGTCATAGGAGATATTTCTGGGGGTGGGAACCGGATCCCACCGAAAGTTTTACAACATGAGCCCTGTTTTCTTGAAAGAACCGCAAATGACAAATAGGCCTAATTTACTGTAATTCGAAACAGCAGACAGGTTTGGAGCAAAGAATCGCCTTTCCAGTTCAGGACGCATTTATAAATACTTTACCCGCAGGTTTTACAAATATTACTTTGTAACATAAAGGTCTAGTTTTTGCAATAAATCCGGAATATCATAAACTGTTTTCAACTAAGCTTTTATGCATCACGTGTCCACAGCTTCAGAAGCTCTATTATAGGATTCAGGTAGCAAAAATTCATAATTGCATCCGCATTTTGGCATGATCAAATTTCTGATAGCAACTGGTAATGCAAACTGTAAATGTGCTTGTTTTCTATAGCTCATTTAAACTTATTTATCGATGAGATTCTTCACCATCGCTACTCGTTTGAATGGGTCCCAGGCCATGTAAGGTTCCCGTGCAATGACCATCTTAGCTTGAGATTCAATGTGCAATTTAGCCACTTTCTGCATACCACGCACAGACACAACTGACGTACACCTGACTCACGTAGGTATTCAGACGGCACAATACCGGTCAAAATCAACAAAGTTTGGCTGTTGGTATAAAAATTATGCCACATTTCCAGAGGCTGCGAAATAGGAAGAATGACAATTTGGTTCGCTATGCACCCAAAAGATTTACTGCACAATTAAAAACACAGAACTGATAATTATGTTTGCCTAACGTACTCTAACAACAGGATATTGCGTTTGTGCTGACACAACCAGAAGCCCATACAGTGTCAGCTGATTTTTATCTATCTATCTAGTCAGAATTTCGGCATTTTTAGTTGTGAACAGATCTCCGGGTAATTCACTACATCTGAGAAGACATGTATAGGTTATTTTGCGTTGCGCTCGTTTTGATTTGCATCAGCAGCTCTGCTGTTAAGTCCCAGCCGACGATTTCTGACACTGATATTAACTGTTTTGATAACGAATGGGAACAGCAGCCCAATTATCTTGGACAGACCTTGGAGACTGAACGAAAGCTCGTCCAAGAACTTCGAAAACGCGTCGCAGTACTCGAGAAAAAAGGTTCAGGTTAGTCTCGAAGAAAGAGAGTAGACATGGTGTTGTTATAATGCTCACACTTAAGACTTAAGATAACACAACAAGTGTTTAATGTGGTTCAGAAGACTTGTAATCTGTGTTAGAGCCACTGGAAGTTTACATGGAAAGGTGAAATAGCCCATCTCCCACAGTTTTCTCTTAAAAGCTATGATAAGGTCCAAAGCAGTACCGTACTATCATCCATCCGTTACACAAGTTTGCAACTCTCTCACTGAATAATTTCTGCCCAAATGTTCCTTTCAGTTTCTTAAATTATTTATAGGCCTACCAATTTTCTCTATAGTTGCCTTGTTTGGTGTTTGGAAGGTTGGATAGAGTAATGGTAGCACTCATGGACAGGAGAGCATTAGGTTTGCGGATCGATTCCCATAACCCCCTCTAGGGCGGCGCCTTGCAAGGCTGCCAAACCGCGTGTTTAATTAAGATCTTGATTGTACTTTCATGTTTCAATATTATCTTACTGCGTCTGTCAGTTTGAAATAATAAAGAATATTATTATTATTTATAATTCAAAGAACTTCCGTTGTGCTTCTTCCCTCCCAGGAAAAATCTTATAAGACTACGTTTAGTCTCCACTGCCCCTCCTCCTCTCTTATGTTTTTATTCCACACCATTTCAACCTTTCTTCGTAGCTTGGAGCATCTGACAATCCTGTGTCCATCTGAACTTTCTTCTTAGATCTTCCCGCAGTATCTTCTATCCATCTTCACTGCTCTACACAGTTTTTTGCATCATCTGCGTACGTATAAATTTTCGGTAAAGTCATGTGGTCTAAGTCATTAATAAAAAGTACGAACAAAAATGACCCTTACTTGTCACACACGAACGACCTTTGGAAGATACATTGTGGACTACAGTCAGGGGCGTAGCCAGACTTCAATTCAAGAGGAGGCAACTATTGCTTGTCAAAACTTGCAGGCAGTGGCGGCGATCTTGTTTCAGAGGTGAGAGGGAAAATTTTTCATCGTCCGCAGGGCGGTCGTAAAAACTTCTGAGAATTTCGCTCTGAGAAAAAGTTGATGACCTTTTTTTTAGTCATTAACACATTCGAAGACTTTCTTCTGGGAGGGGGGGGCTAAAGACACAAACCAAGAGGAGGCAAAATCCACTTCTGCTGGGGTGTACTTGAGGACGCAGGGCTATGACCCATGGAAAATGTTGAAATCCACAAAACCAAGAGGAGGCAAATGCCTCCTCTTGCCTCCATGTAGCTACGCCTATGACTACGGTTACGATTGAGAATTGCGCGATTGCATTTTAGCTATGCTAATCTAAACTAACGACTTCTATTATAGCGTCGCTGTAAAAAGTCCAAGGCACCTAGAGATGGTCGATTGAAGTTAAACCACAAAAAAGCATCCTCTGGAGAAGGCCAGGTAGAAATGTGAAAGATTAGATAATTCAGAAGTTAGGCTAGGGTATGATGATGATAATGATGATGATGATGATGATGATGATGATGATGATGATGATGATGATGATGATGATGATGATGATAGTAATGAGTTCTCTGCCCCAAGACATCCATTGGCTTTATGCCACCCGCGATGAGATGAGTGAGGTGGTTTTCCGTTGCCTTGTCTATCAGAGACGTAGGTGAGCAACTTGTCCAAGGTAGCTACGCAGTGGATTAAGGTAGATTCGAACCTGCGACCCTCCGGTTACAAGGCACA
Source organism: Allolobophora icterica (assembly GCA_963556255.1). Lineage (NCBI taxonomy): Eukaryota > Metazoa > Annelida > Clitellata > Crassiclitellata > Lumbricidae > Allolobophora > Allolobophora icterica. The sequence goes on along the minus strand of OY744609.1, from coordinate 14,283,579 downwards.
GCACATACCGCTACACCATCGCGGTTCAGATTCACTTCTCTTGCACTTGTCATAAGCGCCTCAAATTAAAATATTTCTTTCATTTTAGTAATAGGTAACGTCAGTTTATTGAAGACCTTGAATTCTCCATCTTGTGTTAATGGAGTAACTTACAGCGATAATAAGATCTACACACTTCAAGACAGTCCAAAGTCTCTACATGTTTATGATGATCGAGAACCATTTGCACTTCAGAAGTCAATCACCATAGACGAAGTTCAGAATCCTGAAGATCTGGCACACAGCACTGCTTCCAACTGTTTATACATCACCGACAAAGACGAGAATTGCATCTGGAAGATAGATTTGCGCAACGACCGAGTGACAAAATGGTTGAGTCAAATATCTCGACCTTTCACAGTCTCCGTGTCAACCGAAGGTCATGTGTTGATTCTGAAGATCGACGATTCATCAAGTCGCCTGGAAATCTATGGATCGGATGCAGTCCTCATACGTAGCCTCCAGTTATCGGATGCCATCCTACAACCGAACCACGCCATTCAAACTCCCACCGGTGAATTCGTCATTAGTCACCGCATGAAATTGTCTTCATCGGAAAAATGGGTCATCAGTAAACTATCCCTCAATTGGCAAACCCTCAACACATATATCCCTCTAGACGTGTCGATACAGTTCCTACATTCCTGTCATTTAGCGTACGATCCCGTCAGCGTATTCGTAGACCATACAGCGCTACGTCTTACAGGGCTATATCGACCAATAGAATACGAGTTATAAATAGCGTGACCTAGTTGCGGCTACCGCCGATAATTGTTGACAAAATGGCGATCCAGGGAGCTCGTTTCGAATGGTTACCTGAAAACTTTCGCAATTCCGTCGGTGCGGACAAACGCGGCGACGAAAGACGATATGGCTAAGTGGCTGTGCGATTTCGAACTCCGTACGAAGACGAAGTGGCGGGTGCGATCAACCTTCCCTAGTGTACAGCGTCTGTCTTACCGCATTGACTACGTCTGCCAACACAGCTCGTTTAACAAAGACGACACAAAACGAGCTTCTAAGAACAGCAGTTGTTCTGCAAAGCTCACTCAGAAGGTGCATTTAGTCACGAAGTGGACGAAGCAGAGTAATCAACATGTCAAGGTAGGCCTTAATACATCAAAATATCAACATGTTACCCTGTGCCTAAATCCTTGCATTGGTTTCCTGTTCAGCAAAGAATAAGTTTTCAAATTGGGGTTCATCGTTTATAAAACTTTGAATTCTGGCCAGCCACAATACTTAAATCAGTTCTTACTCCTCAGACTAATCATTATTCAAAGAGGTCATCTGATTATCTTTGTCTGGTCATACCTAAATCCAGAACTGTCTTGGTGAACGAGCTTTTTCGGTTGCTGGACCTACTTTTTGGAACTCTCTCCCTGTGTCTGTCCGCTCTGCTCAGTCGCTTTTGTCATTTCGTTCTCAACTTAAAACTTACCTGCTTAAATTGCTTATCCACCATAGGCTGCCTCTCTATCTTGCGGACTGATCTTCTGGATTCTGGATTTTGACCTGATTACGGCTTGGTTTGGTGTGCCATCAGTTTCTGCCTTGTGCATTAGAAAATTTTAGGTCTAATATTTTTAGTTACAGGAATGGACCATAAGACAAACTGATTAATTTTGTAATACAAGGGTAACTAGTATACCAGAATTAAAGCCCAAATTTAGAAGCTTTACCTAAATCAAGACAAATCGGTTCAATTTCATGAAAACCTGAAGTGAACGTAACAATAGCTAGCTGTATAATCAGCACTTGAATGTGATTAATTTTTTAGCGAATAGGCTACTTTTGTAAACGCCACAATCATGCGAATATGCCAACTTTACACAGAGTTACAGCCTTAAATGTGTCATTTTCATAAGTGGGCTATTATCAGAGTTGCACCATTTTACATTTTGTATATATCTGGTTCGATTTATGTTAGTAAATGAACATTGAACAACTCAAAACGATATGTTCTCATAGGTGTATGGTTTTTTTCTTCCAGTAGTTGTTAGGTTCTCTGGTTCTGTTGCAGGATGGGTTGCCAGGTCCTGGAGTCATTGAACTGAGAAATGTTCACATCCACTCACTGAAGACTGCCGCAGCCCTTCTGCATCTTCCGCCCACTACTGAAAGTCGTCAGCAGTTTGAGGAGTACTTCGCCAATGGCATGGGCGTCTCAGAAGCGATGAAGTACCACACCAGTGTACTTGAGCTGAGGAGTGATGTGAGTGAGGCGCTGTTGGCAGATGGTTCGGTCAACCCAAAGTACAGCACAGTGAGCTGGTGGTATGACAAGTGGTGACGGTGCAACCTTGGACCACGGACTGGCCCTGCTGTATTGAAGGTTTGGGCTTTTCTTTGCACATTACATTCAGCTCTTTAGACTCCAGATAGGCTGTATGTTACAATAATTGTAATTGTAATTTGTAACGTGTAATGTGCCGGTGTCTAATGCAGAAGGGCATGAGCCGATGGCACACCAAAACCAAGCAGTAATCGGGTCAATATCAAGAAGATCAGTCCGTAAGACAGAGACGCAGCTTATGGTGGATAAGAAATTTGGAAGAGGTGAGTTTTCACTTGAGAACAAAATGACACATCGATTGAACAGAGCAGGCACACAAGGGAGAGAGTTTCAAGAAGTAGCCCCAATTTTAAACAAATTTTTTGTTGAACAGGAAGCCAAGCAAAGATTTGAGCATGGGTTATATATTCATATTTGGATATATTGGATATGGCTCTAGCCAAAGAGTTCTGAACTCTGTGCAACTTCAGCATATTTGAGTTGTATTTGACTTGCTGATACCAGTAAAAAGCGAATTACAGTGATCAAGGTAACTGGAAACCAATGTGTTTGTCAGAGATACAATTTACATGGCCAGTGAGAGACACGGTGAATTGAAAACAATGTCTAGATTAGTCACTGTCTTTTGTACCTGTAGGTATTGGAGGAGACACTGGAGTTCTACAGAGAGCTCGGTAATCGTGTTGCATTGCACAAAGATCCTCTGGCTGTTGTCATCATGACACCAATCATGCAACGTGCCAACGCACTCCGAGAAGCGTCACAAATCGCATTTGTTGACTCGACGGCCAGTTGTGACTGCGAAAATCATTCCCTGACATTTATCTTGGTGCCATGTGCTGCTGGAGCTATTCCACTTGGCATCCTAATTACTACCAGCCAGTCAACTGCCGACTACAATCTAGCCTTCTCTCTGTTCAAAGCAGTCACTGAGCCAGACTGTTTCGGTGGCAAGGGTCACCCCCTGACATTCATGACAGAGCTTGTTGTTGCAGCAGGAGTTGACTGGAAGCATTCATTGAAATGACACATCTTTTCAATTACTAGTCTGAAACTGCTGTCGGCATTTGGGGTGACATCGTCTGCAACCTCAGGTGGTGCTTGCACTGCAACTTGAGCAGCTATCGAATCACAGTGATGTCCCTGGTTTTAATGGGTTGAGTCTCCACGGTATGCTGGAAGTCAGCGTAAAAAGATACGTCTTCTACGCGATCCCCAAGTGCAAGCACAGCCATTCTGTGACGATCTTCAGAGGAAACTGGTGGCAATAAGGACATCCAAGCTCCAGTGTGCTTCCAAACAGCGGCTTCGTGCTTGCAGAACTGTCCGGACTTAGCGGCATTACAGGTACAAGTGCCCAGGCTGCAGTTGACAAAGTAGAAAACATGATCTTCAACTGGCACACTGGTGTTCTTTTCACTAGGAACCGAGTACATGTCATCGATGTCAACAATGTCACTGGCACTGATGTAATCCGCCTTCCATACCAGACTCTCCAGACTCAGACGAGGTTTGTGGACACGGGCCTGAGAAAACAGACGCAGTCTATCACGATAGTAGTCCTCCATGACAGTACATGTGAAGTCAACCAATGTCACAATATTGTAAGCCTTACACCTACCGAGCACAATATCCTTAAGAGTCGTATTGTGGACTTGCAGTAATTATTTGTGTTGTGACCATCATCGTACTGTCCCTCAATGCCATACACCACAAGTGCCGACGTTCCCAGTAAGATTCCATGTATTGCTTCCACTGTGGGTATCTGGTCCATAAACTGCTGTCGAACTCACATGCATACGCATTGCTGACATCACTGACATTTGTGTCACGTACCAGCTGCTGAAATGACTGCATCAGTGGTTGCGGTCCTACTTCAGGATGCTGTGCTTTACATCCCATAGCCAACGCCAACGCCAACAGCATACCGTGGAGACTCAACCCACTGTAAGTGATTCGATAGCTGCTCAAGTTTCAGTGCAAGCAGCAGTTTAAGACTAGTAATTGGTTGCTGGTTTAGTTGCGTATCACACGACTTGTTACGAGATTGAGGGGATCGAAATGCAGTATGTTGCAATTGATAGAAGCACGAGAAAAGATTTATTTATTTATTTGACATCTTGTTGTGTCGAGTGTGCAAGTTGAACCTTGCCTGAGAGGATCTGCATGTAAGGATTTGGAATAAGTCACATTATTGCATAGCACAATCAGTCGACACTCGTGCTTAGCACTGTCAATTGACGCCATGTTAGGTGATGGTGCTGTTCAAATTTAATTAAAATAAATAAATTAATGGGAGTCACAGTTGTATCACTTTGATGTTGTCTTAGAGGTTGTCCCTTGTTTGAGACATTCGTCAGTGAACAGCACTAATTTTGTTATAGCTGCCGATTAATTATCTCCTTTTGGATGTATGTAAAATTGGCATGCTTTGCACCGCTTGTTTTTTTCAAATTGTTGCCAGTAACTGCAGGACTTTTCAAGATTCTGACTCGGAGGGCAGACTGTAAAAGTTGTCTAAGTTTGATCAATAAAATGATGTGAAACAGATTCGTATGACAGTGTTTGTAGATGTGTATTTTTTTGAGTAGAGGACTGTAGTGACCTGATGATACTTACAAGTAAACTGAAGGCCTGAATTGTTCCACTAACATCATATATTTTTTTGTATCATTGATCATGTACTGGTTGACAAACTGCAACCGTGGACAAGTTACACTGATTGAAAGTTAGCATAAAGGAAAGAATAATAACATATTAGAGAAATAACCTATAAATATTGCTGTTAAATTTTGGATCGTTCAGTAGAATGTCATTTATATAGAATACGAGGTACATAGTTTTGTCATCCTTCGGTGGGAGTTGAAAGGGGTGGGCACGAGGTCTAAGCCCTGGACGTAGACTAACTCTAGATGGAAAGAGACTGTTGAGAACGTGGTCAGAATTCCATATTACCGCCTGGAGGAGTCGGTGCTTGGTTTGACCAACTCATTCCGCGACAGTCAGCGCACTGTCCGAAAGGTAGCCCAGTCGCTTGAGTTTGGCGGTGAAGCTTTCAAGTTTCTGCCGCTCTGCTTTTGTGGCAAGGTCCCACCAAGCCGGGGAAGCGTTGCCCAGTTCCAGTGCATGAACTTAAACATTCCATTTGCACTATAATGACAGTGCCTTTGTTAGGTTGCTAACAAATGTGCAGATACATACATGGAATAACTTATTTATGTAGCACCTTTTTTGGCCTCAGTTACACTGCATTATAGTCCTTCAGAGGTGGTCAAAAACATTGTTGCTTTCTAACATTTATTTGGCGATTCATTGTGTTTTTAAAATGCTTTAACATCTAAGAAGCAAAGGTTAGAGAAAGAGGTAAAGATGCCATATTTCATGTGGAATGTAAGGAGGTGCTATTTCCTTTTCATAGTGCATGGGAAGTAACAACATCTCGTTCTCCACACGTGTATTAAAATAGCTGAGCAATTATTAGCAGAGGTAACCCATCCACATGCTAGTTCAATACATATTATATAAGACTACTTTTATATAAATGCTACACACATGACTTGTAGACACTACACACATGACTGCTTTGATACGTAAACTTAAGCGACAAGGGTATCTGCCAACTGATGTATCTGCCAACTGATACTCCTACATTTGACCTGTTGTGGTCTAAGGCTCATGATGCTCTCTTTACTCCAATTCTTTGGGACCCAGTGCATGTCCTCCATGATTTGCTTCCTCCGATACAATTTTCTGGATACTCTTCGGTCTAAATGATAAGAAAATGCTTACTTACTTATTTATTTTAGAATTTTATTTCGATTTATTACTTCTATGTTTTACATTCAATACTTCTAGCTACAGTTTCATTTTGCGTTTGCTAATGGTGTAATAAAGAATATACTTACTTACTTACTTACTTCATAAGTCTCGTGAATATGAGACTTAATTTCAGTACTTTGACCAACATAAATTATCTTCTGTCAAGCGTGCATTGAATTACATGGACATATTCTCTGTAGCGTGCATTTCATTTCATGGTATTTGGATAATGTTAGCATCAATTACAAAAATTCAAACCAGCGTGCTAGGGCGCCATTTTGTCTACAGTTTCTGCCAATGAGATATATGACATGTCCTTCTAGGTTTTATCTATATACCTCAATATACTTACTTACTTACTTACACACCCCAAACTAGGTCACGCTATTTATAACTCGTATCCCATTGGTCGATATAGCCCTGTAAGACGTAGCACTGTATGGTCTACGAATACGCATCCCGTCAACAATCACCTTTTCGTGCTAGACATCACGAATAATAAGGTAACTCTACTTGACGCAGATTTCCGTTGGAGCCGAAGTCTTCTGTCGATGGAAAAACATGGAATCTTTACACCAACAAGAATCTGTTACAATCCAGAGAAGTCTCAGCTGATTGTAGGGCTATGGTGTGGTGGGATCAAAGCCTTCCAAATTGGTGAAGAAGTAAACTGAAACGATGACTGTTCTATAATGTGAATAACAGGCAACTCTGCCTCGATTGTAAAAAACTACTCTTTAAAGCTTGCTTTGATAGTTTATAGTTTTAGTTTCCGCTTACCCTTTGTAGCAATAAGCTGTTAATTTTTCATTATAGAATAGAATATTGTGTATTGGAACCAATTGCAAACCGCATTTTTTTTATTCAGCAACGTAAACTTGTTTATACAGATAATATACATCTGATGCAGTGGTTTTCAACCGGGGTTCCGCGGAACCCAAGGGTTCCGCGAGCGTTGGCCAGGGGTTCCGCCGGAATTCAAAATACAATTTTAAAAACACCAACTAAATTCACAAAAGGATGAGCAATGAACAGAATTCTTCACAGCTTTCAGTCATTCTTGCTAGACATGATATAGAAAGTTTAAAATTCTAAAATCTAAATATTATTCCAACGTTAATTGCAGTCGTAATCTCGAGATTTATACAGCGCCCAAAAGTGGACTCGCGGGAATCAGCTTAGTAAAAAGCGATAAGCAGGTAGAATAAAAATCGGTTCCAGGTCAAGATATACAGGGGTCAGGTAGGCGGTTAGACGGCTAAGGTGGGTGGTGTTTAGAATTGGAGCAGGGAGGGAGGAATGGGTAAGTGGAGGAATCGGGATAAGATTTCTGAAAGATCAGAGGATTCGAGTGGGATGGGCGCCGGTGTTGGTTGCCAGGTTGTGTGTTTTGGTTTTGTCGGTTCGCTAAATACGCATAAGTTGCTGTACATCAAAATGCGGTTTGCAATATTATTGGTTCCAAAAAGAATATTCAGTTCTATTTTATTAAGTTTTGAGTGAAAACCCGCGGGGAGATATAGGCCTAAATATCACGAGATGAGGCTTTGGAGAGTTCTTCGTATGGTTCACATAATTGTCGCACTTCTCACGGAAATTTATTCCAGAGAGGAGGAACAGCTTTGGCTACGGATCGAGTTGCAAATTTTATATGTTACACGCAGAGGCCGTTTACATGTAGGCGCACTAGGCGCGCGCATAGGGCCCTCAAATCTCGGAGGACCCCCAAACGATGGAGATATTTTTTCCAATTATAGAATTATCCATTATCACAATAATGGAGACAATTAAAGAGCTAAATTTATTCAAGAAGTAAAAATGGCCACGTCTTTCGCGTTTATTGCTGATTCAAACCTCGATGTCAGTTTTTAACTAAAATAATGCATTAAATTAAATAACTTCACATTCCTTGAAAATAGCTTCTATTACTAATCATAATTGCAGTGCCAGTGTCACAAAAACTGCTTCAAGTTCAAGTTCAGACTATCACTCCACACGTTCAGAAGGACCCCAAAGTGTTTTAGCTTAGGGTCCTGTTTTCTGTTAACGCGCCTCTGGTTACAAGTTAACATTGCAGGTTACAATAATGTTTATTTCTTGAAAAATTTGAAAGGTGAAACGCTCTAGGTTCCGCGAGCAAATGAGTGCTTTGTGTAGGGTTCCGTCACTGCAAAAAGGTTGAATACCACTGATCTAATGATATGTTAATATTAGCTGCTAATATTTGTCTCAGGTATCCACAATTTAAATTGGTATTTTTACCCATAGCGTATGCTAAACAGCTTCATAAAGCATCTTGATACCTTGTATTTGCAATGTGATTATCCCTAATCAATTAATCTATCAATCAATCAATCAAATTCGTTTATTCATACATTAAGCTGACACAGACGCAATTTAGACGCAACTATGCCTGCTAGTTTTATAAGAAAGATCTATCGTAGTCGAAATGATATAGGTTTTAGGGCCAGAAAGAAGCAACTGCGATCAAGTCTTCGGAAAATGGGTCATCAGTAAACTGTCCCATAATTGGCAAGCCCTCAACACATATATCCCTCTGGACGGTACTAGGACTAAATGTCCCCGGACAAAATGTCCCGGACATAATGTCCCGGACAAAAAGTCCCCAGACAAAAAGTCCACGGATAAAAAGTCCCCAGACAAAAAGTTCCAGGATAAAAAGTCCCCAGACAAAAAGTCCCAGGATAAAATGTCCCCAGACAAAAAGTCCCAGGAGAAAATGTCCCCAGACAAAATGTCCCCCGAAAAAATGTCCCCGGACAAAATGTCCCCAGACAACATATCCACACTTATCTTCACCAAGGTCAGTGACCATGGGAATCGGGATCCCATGCAATACCTTAACAACATAGCATGTGTGCAAAATATAAACGTTGTGTGAATTCCTCTCTAATCTATATTAATTAAATATATAAATTAAATTTTACTGCTTGTCGCTTTGGTGAAGTTCTGTTTTAACAGTTGCAATTTTTTAGAACATTTCTGACTAATTAATTAGATAACTTATTTAAGTTTATACAACGTAGGCCTCATGACTTTTATGTTTTGTTTAACGAGCAAGTGTGCGAAATATAAACGTTGTGTGGATAGCACTCTAGTCTGAAGATATGCTATCACTGTTTTGTTACCAAAGATTTTGGCTAAGCATGTTAAACAATATGAAAAAAGAACTCCTGTTAAATATTGATCTGTCAAAGAATGACGTATTAAAGATATATATTCATCGATATTCATCTTCGAACAGTGACCCGCTCCCATATATTTGGAGCAGTCGGTCCTGCGCATCTAAGGAAGAATCATTCTCTGCTGAGACAAATCATCTGGGGACTTGTCTAGGGACATTTTGTCTGGGGACATTTTGTCCGGGGCACATTTTTTCGGGGGACATTTTGTCTGGGGACATTTTGTCTGGGGACATTTTGTCTGGGGACATTTTGTCCGGGGACATTTTGTCTGGGGACATTTTGTCCGGGGACATTTTGTCTGGGGACATTTTGTCTGTAGACATTTTGTCTAGGGACATTTTGTCCGGGACATTTTGTCCGGGACATTTTATCCGGGGACATTTTGTCCGGCCACGCTCTGGACGTGTCGATACAGTTCCTCCCTCCGTGTCATTTGGCGTACGATCCCGCCAAAAATCATCTGTTTGTTCTAGACATCACGAGTAATAAGGTGACTCTAGTTGATGTAGAGTTTCGTTGGAGCAGAACTCTTCTGTCAGAAGAGACACAGGCCATCTCCGCACCAACAAGATTATGTTACAGTCTAAAGAAATCTCAGCTGATTGTAGGGCAATGAGGAAATGGAACCAAAGTATTCAAAATTAATGAGATAATAAACTAAAAATGCAATTGATAAGACATGGACAAGAGGGGCAGCCCTGTCGCAAATATTGTCATTGCTGTATTACGATTACATTTGCTAAATATAACTCTTAAAAGTCTACTTTGACAGTAGACTGAAATGTAGTTTCAACTTTCTCATTAATATTAATCTCTTGTTGACAGTTTTTTTTACTTTATTTGCTAGAAATGTGAGCATAATCTCACCTTAGCTTAGATTAGCTCAGCTGATGTCTGATATTACCTTCCTCTGGTTTGTTTGCTATGTCTTACTTTCATAGCGCAACAACAATCATATGTATCATGCGCATAGGCTTATGCTGCTCTTTATTGACCATCTACAAATACACTTACGTCATTTGCTCACTTAATTTAGGCCCTACTACTCAATTGCTTCAACTGATTAAATAATTACGAGACCTCTATCGTCTGTCTGTGTATTCTGAAGTCTTCTTCAGAGGATAATGATCGACATACAAACGTATCTCACAATGTTTCATTACAACATGGCACCACACAATTTATACTTTGTTCATTAATTGCTGAAGCTTTGTTGCCAGTTATACTAGGTCACTACAGTTCCTTCATATCTGGAAATTTTAAGTAATGCGCTTTTGAAATCTTTGTTCATCTTTCCTAAGTAAATCCATTCAAGTCCCACATCTGTTGTATCTCGTAGTCCAGCGTCCCGTGGATTCTTCATGTGCTTCTTTTTTTGAGCTTCAGTGCCTGCAACTCTTTCCAGATGTTTTACGGCTGCCAGAGAAAGTGCTTGTGCAGATAACGGTTCTCATTCGAGCAACTTTGAAAGGCTTAAGTTTGGAATTTATAAAAGTCTGATTATAATCGATCCTTTGTGCGCCATTCCTGCGGTTTGTACTGAACTGAAAGAAGATCTTTCTTCAGTTATGGTGGCTAGCGGTGTTATGTCCGAGCGATCGGCTAAAACTCTTCGGGGTCTTTTAGTATCGCCTGGATGCGTGGGTTGTTCGCGGAGACAACGAAGACAACGAAGACAGTTGCGGTTTTGACGATTCATATTATACAATCTTTTTACACGACTTATTTACAGCACGGTCTCGTCAACGCAGTTCATAACTTGTCAAGTCTAGGCTTCTTTAGACCCAGACGCTTTCGGGTTACTTTCTACTTCGCCCTCCTATCCTGCCTATCCTTCTTTCGTCCTCTCGATTCCTCCCAGCGAAGTCTCTTGGCCTTTGTCCAGTTCCTTCACCACAGACGCAAAAGTGATTAGAATGCGCCAAGATTAACGTTTACAAATCACAGTAGTTTAACAAAAGCAACAGGTACACCTTCAGATAACAATAGGTAACGTTCCTAAAATTAAGTCGATGAGCTAAAAACCACAGTTGGCTATTGAGTGTAGTAACAGATAAAAATTATATCATTTCAATCAAGTCGGCAACAATAAAAACTCATTACAAAACTAATTAACTAATTGTTCTCTGGACGATTCCGAATAAGAGGGTCTTAGCCTTAGAGTGGGGCTTCACAATTTTTGAGTTTACGATTGCCGTTACAAAACAGCCTACTTGCCTATGTCTGTGATTTCTGAACAAAAGCGTTGAATGAATTTTCTCTAAAACTTTGTGCAGCAGACACTTTTTCCTAAGCTAAAGTTACAGTCCTGTAGATATTTAATTGAAAAGCACAATCAATTAATTGTGCTCCGCTGCCAGTCACTGGTCACGAGATTTCCCTTATATCTGACGATTTTCAAGAATGCCTGCTTAAAATCCTTGCTCATGATTCCGTAGTAGATCCACTGCAGTGCCACGTTTGTCGATCCCAGTGCACTTCCGATATTCAGCAGATTCTGCGTATACTGCTCGCTGTTGCCAGAAACCTGCAATCCTTTTCCGATGTGGAACGGGAGCCAGAAAAGCACAAAAGAACAGATGATGATTCCTGTCATTCTAGCGGCTTTGAACTCGTTACGTTTGAATTTTCTGCCCGACTCCACCTGGCCGAGTATTCCCGCTCCGTTGCTTGCCGGTTGTGTTTCTTTGACAGTGGCAACGGCTGTGTGGTTGTAGGACACTGCAATCTTTTTGCGATGATGAATGGCAATCAATAAAACACGGCCATAAACCACCACAAACGCCGAAACGACCGCTATATAAATGGAAAAATCCATGGCAAATTGCATATTCAGAGAATAAGGAACAGCGCACGACGACCAGTCGATCCGGGTCAAATACAGTGCGTGCATGAGTCCAACGAGTATTCCGAGCATGTAACAGCAGGCGATGATCACCTTGACTCTGCATTCCGTGAGCTTCGTCTCGTAGTGCATTGGGTAGACAATAGCTATGTAGCGATCAACGGCTATACCAACCAAGAGTGAATTAGACGTACAAAAAGGTACCTTCTGAATTGGAATGCCGGCAGCAACCATAATGCGATAGTCACAGGAGCGATTGCTGAATATGTAGGCAACTAGCTGAGAGGTTATGTAGTATATGGTCTGTGGACCGGATATGAAAAGATCGCTAGCTGCAAGGGCTGCGATTAACATGTTCGATTTGGTCCAGAGACGAGGAGTTTGCTTGATGGCAATTAGAAGTAGTATGTTCCCAAAGGTCCCGCAAATGCAGTCGAGCGAGCGAATGAAACACTTGATGATGACCGTCACTTTTGCAGATGACAAAAACTCCATGTCTAGGTGTGGAGACTTTGGAAACGCCAGAGATGATGTGAAAGTTTCCGGTTGAACCGAAGCTGAGATATTTTCCGTAGACTGCGACATTTTCTAAGAAACAATTGCAATTCTGCTGTTACTTTTGTAATTTGCTTTTGTTATTTTTATAGCTTAATGTAGCAAGGCTGCTTTTATATTCAAAACATCAACCGATAAGCAGCGTATACATATTTTGTTCGTTCAGGACTCGTTCTAAGCGTTCAAGGAGGCTGGAACATGCACTCACTGTGTTTCAACCTTCATCCGTCAATTAAAATTAATTAATCAATTAATTCAGAGCATTTATTTAGTGCAGCTTCGAGATATCCACACAGAGACGCTCTTAACTCAGCCCCGGCGAAAGAGAACAGCTTTTGTGTATTGGCTAAAAGTGTAAGTAGTCTCCGTAGTCAGAAGGACAGGTATACGTTCGAAGGAAGGGAATTCCATGTGGATAACTGAAAACTTGAAAATTCACAACATCGCATAGTTCAAACGTAAAATATAGAAATAAGATTATATATACACATTATTAAATACATGTAGAGTTGTAGACCAGTGCTTTTTTCTAGAAAAAAGCTTCCGGAAGGGTTAAAATCCGGAGAAAAATGGGATTGGAGGTTGGGGGGGAGGGTCTCAATAAACACTGAAAACAGTTCACAAAACTGAAATTAAATTAAAATAACTAGATTATTGTTTTCATTATTAAAATAAATAAATTAGCTTTTAGTAGCTGAAAAGGTGCCGGTGTCACGAAATAGAATATCTTCCATACAAATAGTTTCTTAGCAGAATGGAGTATCCGGCCGGATGAATGTGAACGGGAGGGACTATCCCTCCTCGTGCAAAAGTATCCCCCATGAGTCGTACAAAATTATCCACCAGTCCAAAAGCATCCCCTGCAGCACAATTACAAATTGTGCGATTTAAGTCAGTTTATAACTACATCAGTCGTATGCCATATGCCACTTATTATTGGCATGCGTGGGCAAAGAATCCAGTGAAGTCGGTGATCCTCGCATTACTCTCTTTCTCTACTCTACCCTTAGGCAAGTTGTAATATTGATATCGGTCGATTCGTATCAATCGGTACACCAGCAAAACGAGGAAGACAAAATATCAGCAGTCACAAGCGACAGTGTCATGAAAAGGGACTAAGGCGCTAATTAGGTGAATTGGTAGCTCGCTCTTGATATCGGTCGATTCGTATCAATAGGTACACCAGCAAAACCAGTGAAGCCATTTGAAGCAATGCACCAACTTCAATGGCTCTTGTGTTCTTTGTGGTGTTGTAATCTCACGCAAATTGAACAATGTCTAATTGCATTATTAGTTGCGTGAAGGGCTTGTTACGATGGCTGTGTCTAAAACAAGCATGACAAATATCAGCAATCACAAACGACAGTGTCAAGAAAAGGGACTAAAGTGCTAATTAGGTGAATTGGTATAGCTCGCGCTTGATATCGGTCGATTCGTATCTCGGCAAATCTCGGCCGACAATTGCGTCAGCTCTACACAAGGCACCTAACTATATCGGAAAACTTACATATTAAAGTCCTCCCCTGCCAGCAGCAAATGGACTTCTCTTCGTGTTGGCTGTACGCAGCTGCCTATCCATTTGAGATTGCTTCCGGTTCTGCCACGCTGGATTTGACTTCGGTGAGCCTTCAGAAATGCGAAAATATCTTGAGAAATGTTTCAACGACAAGGTATACTGCTGTCTTCCCAAAAATCCATTTTAAGAGAACGGGAAAGGAAGCCACTACCGCGTGTGGTTATACTGTAACTTCGGTTTGATTTGCTCTAAACATTGCTGAGAAGACTTAAAACTTTTTGAGCCAATTGCTTTACCTATTTCTCGTTTTGGATTTTGATTACAGCGTAAATTTGTCTCCCTGTTGCACTCTGCCGGGTCCCTATGACTCACTTGACCTTGTTCCTTACCAACTTAAAGACGTATACTCTCTTTAGCTGTGGTTGGAATGGGAGCGCTTCTGAGTAAATCACCTTGAAGGGACGTTATTTAAAAGCTCATTAATAATAATAATAATAATAATAATAATAATAATAATGATGATGATGATGATGATGATGATGATGATGATGATGATGATGATGATGATGATAATAATAATAATAATAATAATAATAATAATAATAATAATACATTTATCAATTATTCGCAATTTCAATAATACCTTATATGCCTGTGAATTTTTATCCCCCGGGGATGATTTTACACAATGGGGGATAGAAATGGTTTATCCCCCGGATACTCTATACCGGTAGATTCTATCCGGGGGGATAAATTTATTCATCCTCCCGGATAGTTGCAGGACGGATAATCTGTCACGCGACACCGGAACGCGGTTCCGGCGAGTTCTGGTTGAAGAAAGCACTGATAATTATAGGCCCGGGGGGATAAATTTATTCATCCTCCCGGATAGTTGCAGGACGGATAATCTGTCACGCGACACCGGAACGCGGTTCCGGCGAGTTCTGGTTGAAGAAAGCACTGATAATTATAGGCCCGATGTACGTCGCAAAAGTTAAAAATGCAACAGGCCTACACATGAAAGTTGCATCGTTAAAATGCAATATATGTGTAGGCCTATATGTACACAGACTATTATAAAGGAAACAGTTTGCACGAAAACCTTTTCCAGCTATAAGCACGCATTCATAAAAGATACGAGGAATTCTAGCATTTTAATGGTATCTTAAAATAAGAAAACATTATATTCAATTAAATTTCCGCTAATTTGAATTTAGCGTAAACCTTACTACCTGTAATTAGGATCGTTATCGAAATACGCCACGAATAGTAGAAAACGTACATATCGTGACCATCTAATGGAACGCATAGAACGCAACAATCGCGTGAGTAGAAATTGCAAGACAGGAAATGACGGGAAGTGGGCGTGGCTATTCTACTGAAAGCGACGTCCGCCCACTGCTGCAGGCAATGCCCCGTGAAAGCAGACACTAGTGTGACGAGAAGCTTCTGATTCTGAACATATATTTCAACCGTCAGTTATTCATTCGTATAGCCTAGTCAAGCACGATATCATATGGCCAACGTCTCCAGCCAGTATTCGTAACAGTTATCTCGAAATTTCTGCAGGGCCCAAAAGGCTAAGTCACGCGAACCAGCTTATTCACACACTGATTAGCATCGTCCTCCTCCTTTCTCCCTCCAGGCTTGGAACTGGCACTGCCAGAATACGAGCAGGGGTAATACTCATGCGTAAAAGTGTGGGTTGATTGTTAGCTCGAAGCGTCCAAGATGAAACGGGTCTGAATATTATTTTTATGAAAACGGTTTCGTACTGTCTTGCCTCACCCTCACCTGTTCTCTGACAGGGGAGCACTCACATACTCTTCCTTTCACCAGGTATAAATAAGCTATATCAGAGAATTAGACTGATTGGTTTTTTTTATCAAGTAGTGACCTTCAGATATAATATAGATAATCGGTACAGCTTCAACTTGCAGCTTTGCGGAAATGGAATTCAGTTAGACGGATTCGGATTCCGTGATCAGAAGGACTCAGTTAAGCGGGGAAGACCCAGCGGGAAATGTAAGCGTCTCCGCTTTGACGGGGACGATTACAATTTACTGGATCTTATTCGAGTCATCTTGGGTTTAAGAAAGATCGCAAAAGGCGCTGCATAAATATCTCGTTATATCGCACTACAGTATTATTTCTTCAAACGATCAGATATTTAAGTTCTGGAAAATCAGATTTATGTATGTACGAGTTTTGCATGGCGACTGTAAATTTTTATACGATATTATTACGTGAGATCAGGTGCGCTCCATGGGTCCAATTATACTGATTGCTTGTGCGTAGGTATACACTATATAACTAATAAAGCGCATTTGCTATGATCTAAGTAGGGCGCTCAAGTCGTGTCTGCTTTAGAAGTGATCTGTGGAATAAATTTACGACAGGGAAATAAGTCTTCCAGGCACAGTAAGGTAGGCCTATGGCTTTGCCTTTCGGTGAAGTACTCCTCAAAGGTAGAAGAGGATCTTTAGGTTTCCGTTCGTCGTCTTTCGGTTTTAATCGCACCTGAGTTCAATCTGACTTCCAAATAATCAAGTAGATGCAAACGAACAAATGTTTCTATGGCAACCATGTGGTTGCGACCATGCTAATTTGGCAATGAATATATCACCCGAGATCCTTCACCGCCGCAGTCCGTAAAGTCATTCAAGTTATTTAAACATTAACCAGTGGTGTTTAACTTATAGACCTGTCAGAGATGCGATCGAATTTCTTTTATACTCCCTCTGCCTACCCAATATGATGATGATAATGATGATGATGATAATGATTGTCGTGGTCTACGCGGGTGCATGCATCAAGGGAAGAAAACCGACGCGTCAACAAGCTTGTTTACAACGCACGGAAAATTCTGCAGCAAGCTGTCAACATTAATTCGGTGCATGCAACAAGGATATACGTGTTCAGTAGGACTTTCCAGGGAAAAGTACAGTGACGTCACAGAACGTTCTGGAATCCGGGAGAACTCTATATAAGATAGACCTGATGTACATTAAGGGCCTTTTGACGAAGATTTGTAAACGTTGAAACATTGATCGTATGACGTTCAATCGAGACCAGCCAACCTGTGTGCTGTCTACGATTGTGATATTTGATAGACGAGTTGACTTACTTTACAATTAATCGACTTTATTTTTAATTAAAGATCTTTTAATAGTTCCTTCGTTGGTTCGTCGTTGCGATCGAAGGAGTCGACCGCGACATTATTGGTGGCAGCGGCGGGATCATCGGTGTTGGATCCGGTGAAGAAGACGCGAGCCGGCGGAGGAAGGAGTCAACCCGGAGGATCAAGAGACGGTCTGTTCCAGACAGCGAGCGGATCGAGACGCCTTTCTACCGTGGGAGACGGGTGAATCGGCATACGACAGTCGGACGGACGAAGTGCGTCGTTCGGCTGAGACAGCAGAAGACAGCAGTCAACATACGGGTAAGATCCTAGGTGTTGTCGTGGCTGAGAAGGAGAAAAGAGAGTGGAGTTGCAGCCGAGTGGGAGGCAGCCATTATTTCTCTTTCAATATCTGCTGATTATTTCTTTGAAATTTGATCCATTGTTGTGATCGAGGCCAGACTTGCATGAGCTTGTATAGTTTTTGCGTACTTGGCGAGTGTACTTCTTTGGATACTGCATAGTTGCACTTTGGGTTGTGGAATTTTCCTTTTGTGTGGCGGGTTTGCCGCGTGGTGTCTGTTTTTTTTTGTTGATTGTTGTTGACTGACTGTTTGTAAAAATGGAAGCGTTGACAACAGAGATACAAGCGAATATTCGCAAAATGTCGTCTGAGCGCCTTAGGGTGTATCTTATGAAGGCAGGAAGGGACGAAGATGATGTTATGTCATGGGATCGAAATCAATTAATGGAAGAATGGGCCATGGAGATTGGAAAAGAGGAAGAGGAATTTAAGGGTAGTCCGATATCTCCAACAGGAGTGGATTACGAGCTGCAGAAGCGCCGTCTGGAGTTCGAAATCCGTAAATATGAAGAACAAAGGGAGGAACGGAAGGAGAAGGAAGAAAGGGAGGAAAAGAGGAGAGAAGAAGAAAAGAAAGAACAAAGGGAGAAGGAAGAAAGGGAGGAAAAGAGGAGAGAGGAAGAAAAGAAGGAACGGAAGGAGAAGGAAGAAAGAGAAAGGGAGGAACGGAAGGAGAAGGAAGAAAGAGAGAGGGAGGAACGGAAGGAGAAGGAAGAAAGGGAGGAAAAGAGGAGAGAGGAAGAAAAGAAGGAACGGAAAGAGAAAGAAGAAAGAGAAAAGAAGGAACGGAAAGAGAAAGAAGAAAGGGAGAGGAAGGAAAAGCAGGAAGAACGAAATGTTAGAGATTCTTTAGCAAGTCGTACTAAGCGTTATAGTGATGCCCTCAAGAATATTCTTTGGAAATTTCCTTCCGACCCTATAGAAATTCCAGGTTTCTTTGATCACTTGGATGGTTTGTTTAATGTGTATGAGGTGGATGAAGATGTTAGAGCAAAATTATTGCTAGCCATTTTAAGTGAAAGAGCTAAGGCATTAACCATGCGCCTTACTGAGGCACAGCTCCATGACTACAAATTCCTGAAGGAGTTTTTGCTAAGGGAGTTTAAGATAAGCCCTTCAAATCTTAGAGCCCGATTTTGGTCGTTGCACAAAGCATCGGACGAATCATTTACGATCTATTCATCCAAATTGCGTGTGGCTCTTATGTATTATTTGAAAAGTAGAAAGATAACTGATGAGTTTGATAAACTTGTAAGTTTATTGGTTGCGGATCGGCTTAAGGAGTCCTTGTCGAAGGCTTGTTTAGATTATATCTTGGCCCAAGAAAAAGAGGAGTGGTTGAGCTGTGAAGACATAGCTAATGCGGCTGACATTTATGTAGCGTCGCATGATGGTGGGAATGACTTAGTATGCCGTAGTCATCCGACACCGAAGTATAACAATTGGACGAGAGGTCAATCACAGGTTCAAGTCAATAACCAAACAGCTCAACCCAAGTCTCCCAAACCGGAAATAAGGGGTGAAGCCAAGATAGGTGCGAGGGTGTCTCAGGAGGAGGCCAAGGTAAAGGGTCTCTGTTTCCTATGTCATCAGAAGGGTCATATGGCAAGGGAGTGCCAGACCAAACCAAGTTCTAAAAAGGTGAGTACTTGTATATTTGGGAACCCAACTGAAGAAGTGATCGACTCATTTGTTGAGAAGGTCAACGTGTTGCATGAGATACCTGAACAGGTAAAGCAAGGGAATTTATTGGATAATTCTAAACCAATAGGGTTGGAAACTGCTATAAGGGTATACGAGAATAGTATTGATGGATTACACGAGAGGTCGTATATCAATGTACAGATTGAAGATCTCCCTTCTCAGCCAGCATTATCTGATTCAGGAGCAGAAATTTGTTGTATTGATAAGAAATTAATTGAGTCACTAAACTTACCCGTGATTAAACGGATTAATATAATTGGTTTTCATGGAGAAGGATGTAAGGCAGATGTAGTATACCTACAAATGAAATTAGCTAATTCAATGGAAGGAACGACAAACATTGCGCCATCTTTGTGCGTCATGTTCGCTGCAGTCCCTGAACTAAATGAACGGGTTATTTTGACACCCCATGTTGTGGACCTATTAAGGGATAGTTCACAATATGTAGTGATGGTAGCTGGCGTAGATCGATGTGTACAAATAAATAAAGGGGCAGAAGAAGATAACTTAGAAGTTAACAGCAACGAATCCTTGCCGTCAGAAGTGAATGAATATTCTCAGGAGCAACTAGTTGATGATTTAGATAATTTTCTTGATGTTGAGTCAACAGAGTTCAAGTCTGATGAGGGAGTAGCGAATAATGATACTTTATTGCGTGAGCAACAGAATTGTCACAATCTTATATCTTGCTGGCAACAAGCGAGACAGAATAAAAATAATTTCTTTATAGATAATAACCTCCTGTACCACAAAGGGGAAATTATGGGACATAAGGTTAATCAATTATGTTTACCGGAAGATAGAATCGAGGTTGTCTTGCGAGTAGCACACGATGCCCCATGTGCTGGGCACATGGCTTTTAAGGCAACGAGAGCCAGGATCAAATTAAACTTTTGGTTTCCAAGAATGGATGAGAGGATTCGCGAATATTGTGCGTCTTGTCAAATTTGTCAACTAAGAACTCCAGTTAAAGTGGCAGATCGAGTCCCGATCACTCCTATTCCGAGGGCGGATGAACTCTGTTTTAACCATCTAAATATGGATTGTATTGGCCCTATGGTAGTGACTGGAGAATCCAACAAATCGAAACCCCAGTACAATTATGCTCTGGTTCTGGTGGACAAATTTTCTCGTTGGCCGATGGCGTATCCTCTTAGATCGCTGAATGCAAAGGGAGTTTGTGAAGCTCTGTTGCAAGTTTTTACAACTTTTTCTATTCCAAGGATCATCAGTTCTGATTGTGGTACCAACTTTACCAGTCGTTTGACGAAAGAATTCTTGCGGCGAATGGGTTGTAGTCCCAGATTTAATACCCCTGGACATCCTGAGGCAGCTGGATTGGTTGAAAGATGCAACCAAAGCTTGAAAACCATGATCTTTAAGCTTGCTCAATCTGATCCTCGTGGATGGCACCAATTGTTACCGTTTGTTCTGTGGAGCCTTAGAGAAAAACCTTCAGGCACGACTCATATTTCGCCATTCACTATGGTTTATGGAACTCTTCCTCGGGGTCCACTTAGTGTGTTGAAGGAATCGTGGGCTGGCGAACGAAAAGTACCTCTTAACTTAGGTAAATCACCCGAAGAGTATCTCCAATCACTGAAGGAAAACCTCGAATTCGCGAAAGTTTATGCAGATTACTATAGTGATATAGAAACAAAGCGGTATGCAGATTATTATAACTTGCGTAGTACTGACAGAAAATACGAAGTTGGAGATAAAGTAGCAGTATTAGCACCAGATTTTGGTAGTTCTAAATTTTATAGTCGATGGCAAGGACCTGCTACCGTAGTCAAGGTTAAATCCCCATATTCTTATATAGTAGAAATAGAGGGAAAACAAAGACATTTACACGCAAATAAGATCAAGCGATACCATGAACGACTCGAACAAGCGATGATCAATAGCTGTTCAGTAATTGTTGATCAAGATGAAGAATTTGGTATAGTAGAGGTTGTAGATCAGGAAGAACGTGAACAAATAAGCCCGAGTAAGCGAATTGATCCTCTGATTATAGCGCATCTTTCGCAAGAGGAACAGAAGCAACTTTTTGAAGTTTTGGATCGGCACACGGCAGTATTTGTGGATAAACCTGGGTATTGTCCAGTATTAGAACATGAAATTAAGATAACTCATGATTTCACTCCTAAGCGTTTAAGGGCATATAAAGTACCTGAGCTACTTAAACCTGAAGTACAACGCCAGATAGAAGAAATGTTGGCATTAGACATCATTCGACCATCGAAAAGTGAAATGGCCAGTCCGGTAGTTTGCGTTTTAAAGGGACCCAAAGGTCAAAATGGCGTTCGACTGGCAATTGATTATCGCCATGTTAACAAATATTCTCTAGGTGATTGTTACCCGACCCCAGACATTGCTGACGTCTTACAAAAGGTGGGACGGGCAAAGTTTATTAGTGTTTTCGACGCGAAATCGGGGTATTGGCAAATTCCAGTTCGGAAAGAACATCGATGGCTTACGGCATTCGTATGTGATGCAGGACTTTTTGAGTTCACAAGAATGCCGTTTGGACTCAAGTCCGCTAGCAATACCTTTATTCGTGCTATGACCCAAGTTTTACATCCAGTGCGAAGTTTTACCGAACCATTCGTCGATGATATGGCAGTGGTTTCAATGAATTGGAATGACCATTTAGAACATCTAGAGAAATTCTTGCAAACTATTGAGGAAGCAGGACTCACTTTGAATTTAAGAAAATGTAATTTTGCACAAAACAAAATAAAGTTTGTTGGCCATATAGTAGGGTCAGGTTGTATTGAACCTGATCCAGGTAAGATCGCTACGATCAATGATATCCATCCTCCAACAACAAAGAAAGAAGTTAGAAAGGTTATGGGTTTTTTCAGTTATTTTCGAAATTTTATACCTGCTTTAGCTGAAAAAGCACGGATAATAACTGATTTGACACGAGATAACATACCTACGAAGGTGCCTTGGGAGCAAAAGCATCAAGAAGCACTAGATAAGTTAAAGGATGATCTCAGTAAAGCTACACAGTTGCATACCATTGATTTCACTAAGGAATTTGGTTTAAGTGTTGACGCAAGTGCCACCGCGGTCGGGTGTTGCTTGTTTCAGTGGACCGAAGAAGGTCAAGAAAAACCAATTGCTTTTGCTAGTCTTAAACTTACAGATACACAGATGCATTGGTCTACAATTGAGAGAGAGGCTTTCGCAGTAATTTGGGCACTTAAACGATTCAAGTCATGGATATTCTTATCAAAGATAATCATTTATTCAGATCATAATCCTTTGTCTTATCTCACAGATGCAAGCCCTAAGAGTGCGAAACTGACTCGTTGGGCGTTAGCATTGCAAGAGTTTAACGTGGACTTTCGATATCGTCCTGGACGTCGGAACACGGTGGCTGATTTCCTCTCTCGGTTGTGACTCGGATGGTGAAGGGGGGAAATGGCCCGACACACAAGGATCGAGCCCGCAAATTGTGTGGATAAATTGACTAACTGATGTGTTTTGTTTTGTTTGTATATGCTGTGTCGAGATGGAGTCTGGAGGCCCGGCTTGATCGTGATGACCCGTTCGGGATGGTGCTGAAGACGTGTCATCATCTGAGGGCGGAGGGAATGTCGTGGTCTACGCGGGTGCATGCATCAAGGGAAGAAAACCGACGCGTCAACAAGCTTGTTTACAACGCACGGAAAATTCTGCAGCAAGCTGTCAACATTAATTCGGTGCATGCAACAAGGATATACGTGTTCAGTAGGACTTTCCAGGGAAAAGTACAGTGACGTCACAGAACGTTCTGGAATCCGGGAGAACTCTATATAAGATAGACCTGATGTACATTAAGGGCCTTTTGACGAAGATTTGTAAACGTTGAAACATTGATCGTATGACGTTCAATCGAGACCAGCCAACCTGTGTGCTGTCTACGATTGTGATATTTGATAGACGAGTTGACTTACTTTACACTTAATCGACTTTATTTTTAATTAAAGATCTTTTAATAGTTCCTTCGTTGGTTCGTCGTTGCGATCGAAGGAGTCGACCGCGACAATGATGATGATGATGATGATGATAATGATGATGATGATGATGATGATGTTGATGAATACGACGATTTCTACAGCGCCGTAACACAAGGGCACTTTCACAAGTTCAACACGGCTCAGTATAAGCCAGCTTGAAGTAGTGAGTCTTGTGTGGTCTTAAATAACTCCAGTGAAATTGCAGAATGTATCGAGGGTGGAATATTGTTCCAACAACGAGTAAATGGTTCACTGACCAAAGATATATGTTCAATCTACCTTAATGACTGATGAATATATATATATATATATATATATATATATAAAGTTCTAGATGCAATACAATATATATATATTGTATTGTATTGTACCTAAAAATTCATAAAGCGCCTCTCGCAAAATAACTATTCAGAGACGCTCTCTGCACAGAAGCCTCGGGGAAACAGAAATGCCTTTAGGGAACGCGAGAACGATTAGGAAAAGTCAGTCATATACTGAAATATCACCTAATTTAATGCGGGTAGGTTTCAGTTCTATTTACCAGCATCTTATAAAGTTCACGCCCAAGATTAATTTAAGGCTACGCTTCAATTACAGAAATCTAACCTAATGATTTCGTTTCGCTTGAAGCGTTCATCAGTCGATGGTAGTACTAGTTTTAAATGAAACAATTCAAATGACATTAGTTCTGAGAAACAATTATTCAGGATGCCATAGGTAATCGTAATCGTAATCGTAATCGTAATCGTAATCTCCAAACTTCTAAAGCGCCACTCGAAGGCCAAGCGCAGGGCACCAGCCTATTCTCGAGCGCTACGTCAAGCCAAAGGGTGTTTTCAGAGAGTAATACAAGAGAAGTCCGGGTCCAGATTCCAGAAGACCAAAAAATCAGAGGAGGTTTTCCATAGAGTAGTCCAAAGGAGTTCCGAGTCAGATTTCCAGGGGTCCAGATCAAGAGAGGAGGCAGAGCAGCTGTCCAGGCTAGTGTCGTTTTGGGCGATAATAATTCGAAGGCGGAGGATCAGATGAGTCTGGGAAGGAGTACATGCGATCTTCCACGGCACAATCCAGAAGTTTCGCCTATGTTGGCCCCTCTGCTTGGAACTGTCTCCCCTTGTGTCTCCGCCAAGAGCTTCTTGCCCTCTCTCCTCTCCAGTTCCGTAAACGCCTGAAAACTTTCCTCTTTGCCGGTGCCGGCATTGATGCGGGTTGAAAGTGGCTCTATATAAGTTTTCGGTTACAATTACAATTACAATTACATGAAAAGGTGAGACTACAATTTTGAGTGGAAAGCCCCGGGGGCGATAGATAGAGGAACATGAGGAGGAGGATGGAGGATAGGTTGCAATGATGATGGCGGAACGGAGAATCTGCGGAATTCAGAGGGGAGATCATTCCAGAGGCGTGGTGCTGTGTTGGAAGACTTTCAATAATATCTGCTTGGCCAGGGTCGGGAGCGCCTCTGAGTAGAGATCTCGAAGAAGCGCTATATAAATTATGTTTCTTTGATTGATCTGCATCAACTGTCAGGAATAAACGGCAATTTGAAGAAAAACTTTAAAGGGTAAAGGCGAAGTTTAACACAAAAAACTAATTATATTAGCTGCACACACTTGTAGGCCTAGTTTCAAGGTGACGGAGATTTTTTTGGCCAAATTAAAACAAACTACAGCTTTATTTCTTAGCAATAAATGTCAGCACGTTAGCTTTAAAACAGCTCTACTTAAGCCTTCCCCGATTCATTTGCTGCAGTGTATCTCCGAGATAACAGCTGCTTCTGTTGAAAGATGTTTTGAGAGTCTGTGTAGCAATGAGATATCAATAAGTTTGTCTCGCTATATCAGGGATTTCTGTATAGTCATGCTGGCAACTCTTTTACTCAGCCGTTCTGTCACTCTTACCTGGACACGTAAGTAAGTAAGTAAGTATATTCTTTATTTGACCAGTTGACATTACACACTCTGGTTTACATACATGTCAGACAATTATAGGTGGTAATAATTCATGCAAGACATGTCCCGTGTTACTCAAAACATCAGAAAAAAGGCAGGAGTCAGTTTTGCTACGTGTAAAAGTAATCAAAAGTCGGGTTGTCACTAGGGAGATAACCCAGTCGAATCAGCTTGTTAACCACCGATTGAAGTCTATTTCTATCCTGTTGCCCTGCAAATTCACACCATGCCGGAGCAGCATACAACAGTCGGGCAACCGTTGTGACTCGTACAACATCATAGAGTTTAACTCCAGACAGGCCATGTGCAGAAATAATGCATAATGCATAATAGAGATTGCGTTGCCTTACTGCATAATCTACTTATATGCTGCTCAAAACTAAGGGTTTCAGAAACCAGGACTTCCAAAACATTTAGGATGCTATCATGCTTACTCTTGTCACACCAGGAGTTACTGTAGGCAAGTCAATACACCCCCTCGGTCTTCTGATTATTATTTCATACGTTTTATTAGAGTTTAGTTTTAAGTTACATTTTTCTGCCCATTTTGCTACGTGTTCTAGCTCTGTTTTGACTGTAGCATTATGAGCCCCATTGGATGCAGGTATCATGAGGTAGCTATCGTCTGCGCATATAAGTAGTCTATTACTAGGTAAAATTGGTTTAAGTTTAGCAATAATTGTTCTTATGAAGTATACTGGACCTAAACCAGAACCGTGGATAATGCTAGCATTTATTTTAACAGCAGAGGCACTCTTGTATGGCTTATAATGCTTATTGTTGTCGGGCTTCAAAGAACAGCTAGAATTAGGCCACATTATTTAAGATGATCAAATCATATTAAAATTTCCGTTGTTCTGAATCGTTTTGTACATGTTTAAGAAGCTCCCTGAAAAGTCAACGATGATTTGGATTTTAAAACATAGTTTTGAGTTATCCTAGTCGACGATGAAATTAAAATATGTTCAAGTTTAAAACCCCAAAATACGAAGAAAATAAGCTTACCTGGTACTGACCCTTTCAGTAGGTCTTTATTATCACCAAGTTCGACATAAAGGAAGCTGTCGCCAGCTACGTAGGGGAACCGCAACCAACCAGTGCCTCCGATCGGTTTTCTCTTTATAGAGAAGCAGTAGCGACCCTCGAATGATACGTTTAGTCTACGACATCAGTACTGATCGCCATTAAAACCCTTTATCAATTATCTCATGCGGTTGGTGGGTTGTCGTTGGTCTTAGCCCCGCTGTCAATCACGATTCGCATCTGTATGAAATTTGGATCATCCTTACAGAAGACGCGTACGTCTCAATATACACGCATTTCTGAAAAGATGGACAGCAGAATCAAACACGTGACAAGGAATCAGCAAATACATTGGTGGATCGAGGGACACGCCTTCGAAGGCCACTCAAGTCTGGGTTTAGGAGGTGGGTTTGGATGCAGGAGTGGCCCCCTCTAGATTCTCCTTTGCGCACCTGCACTACGTTCTTTGCCGAGGCTTTCTAGACTGAGATGGAAGAAGGCACGGCCGGTGTTGCTCCTATGTCCACCATTCGATATACATAACACCAA
Source organism: Allolobophora icterica (assembly GCA_963556255.1). Lineage (NCBI taxonomy): Eukaryota > Metazoa > Annelida > Clitellata > Crassiclitellata > Lumbricidae > Allolobophora > Allolobophora icterica. The sequence continues at coordinate 14,256,580 of OY744609.1, read as the reverse complement.
TTTCACACACACCCGCACACACACACCCGCACACACACACCCGCACACAAACACTCACACACACACACACACACACACACACACACACACACACACACACACACACACACACACACACACACACACACACACACACACACACACACACACACACACACACACACACACACACACACACACACACACACACACACACACACACACACACACACACACACACACACACACACACACACACACACACACACACACACACACACACACACACACACACACACACACACACACACACACACACACACACACATATATATATATATACATATATAATAATATA
>OY744609.1:14231243-14246243 GCA_963556255.1 Allolobophora icterica | reverse complement strand
TTAACATGTTCGATTTGGTCCTCAGGCGCGACGTTTGCTTGATGGCAATAAGAAGCAGTATGTTCCCGAAGGTCCCGAAAATGCAGTCAAGCGTGCGAATGAAACATTTGATGATGACCGTCACTCTTGCAGACGACAAAAACTCCATGTCAAGTTGTGAAGACTTTGGAAACTTCGCCAGAGCTGATGTGAAAGTTTCCGGTTGAACCGAAACTGAGATATTTTCCGTAAACTGCGACATTTTCTAAGAAACAATTGCAATTCTGCTGTTACTTTTGTAATTTACTTTTGTTATTTTCCGAGCTTTATGTAGCAACACTGTTTTTATATTCAAAACATCAAGTGATAAGCAGCGCAGCGGCAGACATTATTTTGTTCGTTCAGGACTCGTTCTAAGCGTTTTTGGAGGCTGGACATCCACGCACTGTGTTTAAACACAATCACTCAACTTTTAGGCATCAATTAATTAATTTATCAATTAATTAATTAATTCATTCATTCATTCTGAAAATTTATATAGCGCTCCTTCAAGATACCTACTCAGGTGCGCTCCCAGCTCAGCCACGGCTAAAAAAGAAAGACTTGAGCGATTTATGAAATGCAGGCAAATTATTCAGAGGTAGTAATCGCAGTTCCAGCGGGAGCCCATTCCAAGTGGAGGGACCCACAATTGAGAAAGCCCGGCGCTGCCCAATAGAAGAACGAGCACGCGGGACCAAGAGCTCCCCTCTGGCCGAGGAGCGTAGTGCCCGACGCGCTACGACGTCGGACACCGGACGGCAAAGATCACGAAGGTAAGATGCAGCGCAGCCTAGAAGACAACGAGAGACTAAGGCAGCGATCCGATAGGAAATACGCTGCGCGATAGGGAGCCAGTGCAACACATCGCGCATGTAACCAGTAAATTGTAATTTTTGTAATTCAGAACATGTATTTAGTGCAGGCGAAAGAACAGTTTTTGTGTATTGGTTAAAAGTGTAAGTAGCCTCCTTAGTCAGATGGACAGGTATACGTTCGAAGGAAGGGAATTCCACGTGGATAACTGAAAAGGCACGACGTAGTATAGTTCAAACACTGGCGTAAACTTGTCCAAAATATTGGGGGGAAGGCATTTGGCTATTAATTCTACACTTGTTGCATTGGATGCACAGTCCATCTCAATTTGGGGGGGACGTGCCCCGGCTGCTCCTACCCCAGAGTCTACGCCTATGAGTTCAAATGCAAAATATAGAAATAAGATTATATAGGCCTATACATGCACTCATTATTATATACATGTAGAGTTATAGGCCAGTGCTTTTTCTAGAAAAAAAAGGTTCAGGAACCGAACAATTATGGAAGGGCTAAAATCCCGAGAAAAACGGGATTGGAGGTTGGGAGGGGTCTCAATAAACACTGAAAACAGTTCACAAAACTTAAATAAAAAAAACTAGATTATTGTTTTCATTATTAAAACAAATAAATTAGATTTTAGTTTAAATTTAGTAGCTGAAAAAGGTGCCGGAACGCGGTTCCGGCGCGTTCTGGTTGAAAAACGCACTGATGTAGACCCTATGTACGTCGCAAAAGTTAAAAATGCAACCGGCCTACACAAGCAAGTTGCATTGTTAAAATGCAATATATAGGGCCCGATAGCGCATTGGATAACATCTGGCGTAGAGTGCGAGAGGTACAGAGATCGAGTCCCATAGGCGGACATGCTTTGTAGGCTGCAAATTGCGCCGTGTATTACAGGCTGTCTGTTCTGTTAGTAGTTAAGATTTATCGCATAACATGTACATGTACAGCGCAGTGCGTTTGCAGGCGCTTAATTAAAGAATAAATATTATTATTATTATTATTATATGTACACAGACTAATATAGGAAATAGTTTGCACGAAAACCATTTCCAGCTCTAAGCACGCATTCATAAATGATACGAGGAATTCTAACATTTTAATGGCGTCTTAAAATAAGAAAACATTATATTCAATTAAATTTCCGCTTATTTGAATTTAGCGTAAACCTTACTACCTGCAATTAGGATCGTTATCGAAATACGCTGCAAATAGTAGAAAAGGTACATTTCGTGAACGTCTAATAGAACGCAAAGAACGCAATTGCGTGAGTATAGAAATTGCAAGACAGGAACTGACGGAAAATGGGCGTGGCTATTCCAACGAAAGCGACGCCCGCCCACTTTTGAAGGCAATGCCTCGTGATAGCAGACACTAGTGTGACGAGAAACTTCTGAACATATATTTCAGCTGTCAGTTATTCCTTCCTATAGCCTAGTCAAACATCATACGGCCAGTCTTTCCACCCAGTGTTCATAATCGTTATCTCGAAATATCTGCAGCGCTTACAAAAAGCGAAGTCGCGGGAAACAGTTTATTCACAGGCTAACTAGCATATGGTTCTCGTCATTTCTCCAGGCTTGGAACTGGCACTGCCAGAGAACGAGCAGTGGTCATACTCATGCGTAGAAGTGTGGGTTGATTGTTAGCTCGAAGCGTCCAAGATCAAACGGGTCTGAAAATTATTTTTATGAAGACTGTGTCGTACTGTCTTGCCTCACCCTCACCTGTTCTCTGACAGGTGGGCACTCACATACTCTTCCTTTCACCAGGTATAAGTAAGCTACATCAGAGAAACCGAGTGATTGGTTTTTTCTGAAGTAGTGACGTATAGATCCAATAAGCTTACAGCTTCAACTTGCAGCTTTGCGGAAATGGAATTCAGTTAGACGGTTTCGCTTTCGGATGCCGTGATCAGAATCAGTCAGTCCGTCGTCGAAGACACAGCGGGACATTTAACGGTCTTCGCTTTGACGGAGACGATTACAATTTACTGGATCTTATTTGGGTTTAAGAAAGATCGCAAAAGGCGCTGCATAAATATCTGGTTATATCGCACCACAGTATTACTTCTTCACACGATCAGATATTTAAGTTCTGGAAAATCAGATTTATGTATGTATACGAGTTTTGCATGGCGATTGTAAATTTTTCTACGATATTATGACGTGAGATCAGGTGCGCTCCATGGGTCCAATTATACTGATTGCTTGTGCGTAGGTATACACTATATAACTAATAAAGCGCATTTGCTATGATCTAAGTAGGGCACTCAAGTCGTGTCTGCTTTAGATGTGATCGGTGGAATAAATTTACGACAGGGAAATAAGTCTTCCAGGCGCAGTAAGGTAGGCCTATTGTTTTGCCTTTCGGTGAAGTATTCCTCAAAGGTAGAAGAGAATCTTTAGGTTTCCTTTCGTCGTCTTTCGGTTTTAATCGCACCTGAGCTCAATCTGACTTCCAAGTAATCAAGTAGATGCAAACGAACAAATGTTTCTATGGCAACCGTGTGGTTGCGACTATGCTAATTTGGCAATGAATATATCACCCGAGATCCTTCACAGCCTCCGCAGCCCGTAAAAGTCATTCAAGTCATTTCAGCATTAACCAGCGGTGTTTAACTTATAGACCTGTGCGATCGGATTTCCTTTATACTCCCTCTGCCTATCCACTATGATGATGATGATGATGATGATGATGATGATGATGATGATGATGATGATGATGATGATGATGATGATGATGATGATGATGATGATGATGATGATGATGATGATGATGATGATGATGATGATGATGATGATGATGATGATGATGATGATGATGATGATGATGATGATGATGATGAACTTGATGATGATGTTGAAGACGACGATTTCTGCAGCGCCGTAACAGGACATATGCCGTCCCAAGGGCACTTTGACAAGTTCATCACGGCATTCGTCAGCTCTTGCCACCTCCTCGTGATGACAAGTACTCACTCGGCAAGAGAGGACATCCTTTCATGCTGTCTTTTGTTAAATCTAAATTGTTTAGAAGCAGCTTTGTTAATTGATGCATCTTTAATTATATCTAGTTGCAATGTCTGACCTTATAAGCGGCTCATGTTATAGTTTTGTTTTCAAAATGTATGTAATCGTTGTATACATGTAGTGCATGTGCGCTTGTCATATGCAAATAAAGGCTACTTACTTACTTCCTTATTTTCAGTATAAGCCAGCTTGAAGTAGTGTGTCTTGTGTGGTCTTAAATAACTCCAGCGAAATTGCAGAACGTATCGAGGGTGGAATATTGTTCCAACAATAGGTAAGTGGTTCACTGACCAAAGAAGCTGTTCAATCTGCCCCTAATGACTAATATATAATGACTAATATATATATATATATATATATATATATATATATATATATCACCTAAGTTAATGCGGGTGTGTATCAAATCTATTTAGCAGCACCTTTTGAGGTTCACGCCTGATGAATCTAAGGCTACGCTTCAATTATTCTAATCTGACCTGATGATTTCTTTTCGCTTGAAGCGAACATCAGTCTTGTTTAAATGAAACAATTCAATTGCCATTAGTTCTGAGTAACAATAAATCAGGATTCGGTGGATAAGGAAGTGCTTTCAATAAAATCTGCTTGGCCAGGGTCGGGAGCGCCTTTGAGTAGAGATCTTTAAGAATCGCTATATAAATTATGTTTCTTTGATTGATTGATTGATTGATTGATTGATTGATTGATCTGCACCAGCTGTCAGAAATAAACGGCAATTCGAAGAAAAACCTTAGAGGGTAAAGTGGAGGGTTAAGTTGAAGTTTGACAAAAAAGATTATTTAACTGCACACACTTGTAGGTCAATTTTTTGTCCAAATTAAAACAATTAATACTACAGCTTTATTCTTTAACAATAAATTTCAGCACGTTTATTTTAAACAGCTCTATACTCAAGCCTTCTCCGATTCCTTTGGTGCAGTGTATCTCCGAGATAACAGCTGCTTCTGCTGTGTTGAAAGATGTTTTCAGAGTCTGTGCAGCAATGAGAGATATTAATAAGTTGGTCTCGCTATCAGGGATTTCTGTATGGTCATGCTGGCAACTCTTTTACTGAGCCGTTCTCTCACTCTTACCCGGACCTGTGGCATTCCACATATGGCTAATAGCATTTCTTGCTGTCTGGCTTCAAAGTGTAGCTCGAACTAAGCCACATTATTAAAGATTATCAAATGATATTAAAATTTCCGTTGTTCTGAATCGTTTTGTACATGTATAAGAAACCACCTGAAAATTCTACAACGAACTGGATTTTAAAACATGTTTTTGAGTTATCCTAAACGACGATGAAATAAAAAATATGTTCTAGTTGAAGACCACAAAATACGAATAAGATAAGTTTACCTGGTACTGACCCTTTCAGTAGGTCTTTATTATCACCAAGTTCGACATAAAGGAAGCTGTCGCCAGTCATGTAGGAGAACCGCAACCAACCAGCGCCTCATATCGGTTCTATCTTTATAGAGAAGCTTGAGCGACCTTCGATTGACTCGTTTAGTCATGGACATCAGTGAACGTAGGACATTAAAAACCTTCATCAATTATCTCATGCGGTTGGTGGGTTGTCATTGGTCTTAGCACTGCTGCCAATCACGATTCGCACCTGTATGAAATTTGGATCATCCTTACAGAAGACGCATACGTCTCAATATACACGCATCTGTGAAAAGATGGACAGCAGAATCAAACACGTGACAAGGAATCAGCAAATACATTGGTGGATCGAGGGACACGCCTTCGAAGGCCACTCAAGCCTGGGTTTAGGGGATGGACAGGGCTGCAGAAGTAGCCCCCCTCTAGATAACACTTTGCGCACTGCTTCATGTTCTTTGCACTAGCTTTCTAGACTGAGACGGAAGATGGTATGGCTGGTGTTGCTCCTATGTCCACCATTCGACAAATATAAGACCTCTTATATGTGACCGTGCATGGGAAAACCCTCCCAAACTCAAAATTTTTGAAAAGTTAGTTTATATTTTTTTTAAATACTACCGTCACTGTTGATTAATGTGGTAAAAACTGTATACTTGTATCTTTAGAAATGAAAAAGTTATGAATTTTTAAAGAATTGAAGTATTAGCGTTTTGAGAACTCGTTATTAAGAGAAATCGCAAGTTAAAAATTGGCTTCATTGTGTGAACTATGCAAATGTGAATCGATTTTTCAGCATAATTTAGTAGTATGTTCTAGATGTAGAATTTTCTGCCCTTTCCAATGGTGTCAACGGTGTTTCTTGGAAAATTAAACTGACACAATGGCACAGATTTAAAGGTGATGCCATGTTGCAATTAAATATAATAATCTAATTTTCTCGGGTGTGGCTTTTGGATGGCGAGACATCACTATTCTCAGCATCAGATTCGTCGCTAAAGTCACTCGAATCGTCATTTTCCACATCAGTATTGCAGAAGTAGTCATTAATAATGTTTTGCAAATGGTCCTCTCGACAAATTCTACTCAAATTAAATGCTGAAAGTTCATTTAAACATCGCGCGATTTCGGATTGTTTACTTATGTCCGTCATCGTTATAATAATAATCTCGTATTCGTCAGATGGCGCTACCGTAGTTGTGATCAGTCCGCAATAGTGCCTCCCAAAATTTATTTATTGTGAATTATTACTGCATTTAAACAGTTTATTTTTTGTACAGATGGGTTTAGAAAAAAATGTAGTATGCTTTAAAATTAAATCTGCTGCCGTTAAGGCAGCGTTCATTGATCAGAATTAGCCATAACAGAGACCCTGCTAGTCGCCGCTTATAATGACCATCTCATAATTAAAAATTCATAGCAAATTAGGCTGTATTCATACATACTTACTGTTGGCACAGATAGATTCAGCAGAAAAAACTAGTTCAGAACATGACTAAGTAATAAGTCTGTTATAACAGCAAGATTTTCGGCGATATTAAAATAAACGCACGCTTGACTGGGCCGAATCATTTATATAAATTTAGACAACGGGTGTACAAAAAAATCAAATTAAAATATTTGTATTAGTTTGTTTGACCTGTAATTCTGGGATTTAGTAGTTGAAATATCAATTATTAAAATTATGCAAAAAAAATTTTTTCACTGGTTTACGCATTCATGACCTTTCCGCTCGATTTGCTAGGTTTCAGTACACGCGACTTTGGCCGGGTAATCCCATGCACGGACACATATATATAGGCCTATATATGTATAGGCCTATATATAAAGTCTATAAAAAGTTAGAAAATTATAAAGGTAGACAAATTTAAAACCAGTATGAAATACATCAGTATGAAATACATACATCATAGAATTTGTACAGGGCATTGTCTATAGCAAGCGTATTGTATATATATTCTACCTTGTATAGGCCTATATAATATGTTCTAGCATAGCCTATATAATTCATTTAAACATATTATCGTATCCGTTCTGTAACTAGGGTATGTATACATGCATAGGAACTAATTTCGTTATATATATATATATATATATATATATATATATATACATATATATATATATATATATATATATATATATATATATATATATGTATGCATGTATATATGAACTTACTAAGTTAACTGCGATGAGTCCCAGTATGAAACATTGGCTTATCTCTTGATTATAAGCAAACATTAAATCAGGCTACAAAAGCGAACACGAATTTAGCTCTATTACGATTGATAACCTTTTCCATTACAAATTATGCAGCACTATGGGGAATAATAAATCAACAGCCGATTATGTAATCAGCAATCATAGGTCGTGCGGTGCTCCAAGTACAATTCGATAACATAAAAATAAAAGGGAATTTTGATTTAACCCCTTACAAATTTCAGAGGTTTAGACCTACGCTTGTCTTCACGTGGGTGCGGATCTCCCAGAGCCAGAAATAGTTTCTAAATTTCATTTGGGAATTTCCCTCGAAGCCCCAATTAGCTACTATGCAAGTATACATTCGAATTAAAATAAGCATGATTTTGATTATTTCGTCATTCACAATAACAATTCCTTTGATTATATTAGATATATCAGTATGTCCGACTACAATGTTAAAGAAACTTTGCAGGATATTTATCTTTCAAAATCCAGACGGTGCTTTTTCCACACAAGTCTAAGCATTTCAGTTCCAAAGTGCAGATTGAGATTTGTTTTTGGCGAATACTTATTTATTAAGCTCCACTATATTAATGACTAAACATTGATGACGAGGGACAAATGTGCGCGTTTTATTGTTTACAATTTTGAGCACTAAAAATAATCGACTACCATACACATAGCCATGATTCTCGATGATACGAGGTTATCAAACCCTCACATTTGGAATGGGATACCGTACCCTCACTTCTTCATATTCTGAATAAATATTTATCCCGAAGCTGTTCTACCTATTATTATTATTATTATTATTATTATTATTATTATTATTATTATTATTATTATTATTATTATTATTATTATTATTATTATTATTATTATTATTATTATTATTATTATTATTATTATTATTATTATCATTATTATCATTATTATCATTATTATTATTATTATTATTATTATTATTATTATTATTATTATTATTATTATTATTATTATTATTATTATTATTATTATTATTATTATTATTATTAGTCACAGAGAAATTATTACGTGAGAATGGAAAAGAAGGGGAAAATTAGCAACCCACTTTCTGCAAGTGAGCGCGTCACATGGGGGAATGGGGACGAAGGCGTTTCTTTGTGGATGGGGTTCTGAACTCCGCAAGTGGCAATTTCTTCCTAATGTGTTGCATCCAGGCTTGAAATTGTAGTCGGCCTTTGATCGTTCTCTAGATTTCGGACGACGTCTGGGTTCTTTCTTCTTGATTATACCTCACAGTGTTTGGCAAATTGTCCCAATGATCATTGGTTTTCGCAGCGTTCCCGTTGTTTTGATTGATAATGGTAGGCTCATGCCTTTGGCCAACTACAATAGGAATAAACAAGTCTTGTAAACAACTTTTGTTCAGTTGTCACCATCGACCCGATGCCTGGCCTGGTATAGCCTTCACTCGTCTCCTACGGACCCGGCTAGACATACAGCATTCGTAATTGTAACCTGGAAATTCCTAAAGCGCCACGTTAAAGCTAAGCGCAGGGCACCAGTTTAATCACGAACGTCGTGTCATGTCAGAGGGGTTGTCTAAACATTCCAAGTGGACGTACAAGTCAGGTGAATAAACTGGTCTCTGTAGCGCAGGTTTTGTTTGGCGCTAAGAAATTTAAGAAATTTTGAAAATTGACGATACATTACTTTATGTCCATATTAGTGTATCGGAGATTTCTTCGGGTAACAGGCTCATGCCGTTGAAACAAATGCCTGCCGCATTGAAGCCAACAGGAGAAGTGCGCGGTTTAGCAGATCAATAGCCTACTTGAGAAACTGCAGTATTTGCGATCAAATGAGATAAATTTCTGTTAATGCCGAAGTTAAACGAATTATACATATTTTGTTAGAAACCGGTTGTCTCCCCCCCATATTGGGCCTAATCCTTACTCCTTTTAAAGATGGGCGTCGCATTGGCTGAGTTGTTGTTTTGCCACAGTTGTTGAAAAGTTTAAAACCAGTAAACAACACATGTCTATTATTTATATTTGCGAAATTCTTTTACGTTGAGTTTATTGATATAATTGTTTTCATATGTGTTATATAATGTATGAATACATGTATGTATGTATGGATTTATGTAATTACGAATGTATGTATGTATGCATGTAGTCATGTATGTATGTAAGTATGTATATGATTTGTATGTATGTATGTATGTATGTATGTATGTATGTATGTATGTATGTATGTATGTATGTATGTATGTATGTATGTATGTATGTATGTATGTATGTATGTATGTATGTATGTATGTATGTATGTATGTATGTATGTATGTATGTATGTATGCATGCATGCATGTATGGATGTATGTATGTATGTATGTATGTGCACAGCGAACAAGAAGAGTCACGTGTGGCACTGTGGCTCGTGTGCGCGTGTTCACACTCAACTAACGGGTTCCCTTCCACTGTTGTCAGATGGTACCATGTTCAGAGCGTCTGAACCAATGTGCGTCGAGAGCGTCGAGAGCGTGGAGCGACCATAGGCTCGTTCTCGTTCTCAACGAAACCCTCCGTAACAGCTGGTCTGCCTCTCCCTGGTCTCTCTGGCAACCGGACTCGGACTACCAACGGACATCGATTTCTGGATAACCCCTCGGATACGTCGCAGCGCTCGTGAATAAGCTGGTGCTTTGCGCTCAGCTTTACAGTGGCGCTTAAGAAAATTGGAGATTACGATTACGATCACGATAGGCGGTAGCATCCACGACACACGATAACGCCACCACCCAGCAATCCCTCATTGATGGACGATAAGGCAATTCCGGCTATCTCTCACACAGCACAGGTATTCATGGTCTGCAGGCCAGTAGATCGAAGAGCGCCAGTCGAGGTCACTCCAAAGACGCATATCGCTCCTCTTGGTCTGAGACGAAAATTACCCTGCTGCAGACAGCGTGCAGGTCGGTAGAACCTTAACGCCGAGAAGTTCCTCGCAGATGATTGAAGGCGCTGCCTCCGGGCATCTCTCACAGCCGTTTAGCGTCACCGGAGGAGAACGGTTAGCAATAATCTATGGACTCTCCTGCAGGGCCGTTTTAAGGTCGTCGTAGGCCCTAGGCACACTTGCATTCGTGAACGCCAACTCAACTGCCAATTCTGCATTAAAGCTAAACGTATTCACATTAGCTTAACTAAAACTGTTTCAGTATAAAATTTATTGGTTTTGAATTTGCTGTTATTTGCAATTTTTGTGGTTCTATTTCCAAGTCGATCATTCAATATCTCATTTTCAGATTTTCAGACTTTCGTAGGCCCCTGAATGTTTCGTAGGCCCTAGGCACAGTGCCTACTGTGCCTAGTGGATAAAACGGCCCATGCTCTCCGGACTTGCATAAATGGAGCTTGACACTGTCTATCTAGCAGTCTGAAATCTCTCAGCGCAGAAGAGTTCACTAGTGCTGCACGAGACCTCGATTATAATCGTACGAATATCCAAAGGCGGCGATCTTGTTTAACATGAGACACATTTGAACTGATCTGGTGAAAAAAGAGTTTGGAACCGAACTGGTAAAAAAGAGGCCAAAAAATGTTTTCGCACTCAAACGCGAAAACAACTTTTTGACCTTGTTAGGCTGTTTCTCCAAAATTCGGGGAGGGCAACTGTGTACTGTATCCCCCACTGTCCGAGAGAGAGAGAGAGAGAGAGAGAGAGAGAAAGAGAGAGAGAGAGAGAGAGAGAGAGGCAGACAGACAGACAGACAGACAGACAGATAGATAAAGTCCGCCGCTAGTTGATAAAAATGTCACGCTAAAGAAACACGTGATCCCGGCATTGCATAAAATTCGTATGTATGTATTATGTATGTATGTATGTATGTATGTATGTATGTATGTATGCATGAAGCATTCATGCATACATAGTTCGAGAATTCGTGACTTTTGGTTTTAAAATTCGTAAAAATTCGCGAATTTATGGTCTATTTTAAAATTCGTAAAAATTCGTAAAAATTCGTTGGGCTATTGTTGGGCCTTTTTTTTACATTGACAGTGGATTATGCAAAAACAGCGTACAGACAAATGTGATGACGTCATGATTTGTTGGGTTAAGCTTCTGCTTAGAATTTAATGTAAAAAACAGTAAAATTCAATATAAAAGTTTATTACGTAACGAGTTAATTCACTTAAAGTCTTACTTTTTTAAAGATGAAAGAACATGGACCGGAGTGGAAGTATGTAGTAATTTTGGAGGAGAAGGAAAGGGTAATCCAAAAATACAGTGTTGTTTTTGTGACAAGGAATTTGTTGGTTGTTCTGCCGGAATTCGGGAGCATATGCATGGCGAAAATACAGAAACCAGAGTCGAATGGGAGCAGAAGCTCGCGGGCTGTTCCTGACTCAAAATCAGAGGACGATGAAGTAGAAGACTGTGAGACACAGCTCGGTGAACGTTGCCAACCCTTTTTAGTCATGTTTGGTTGCAAGCTGTGTTAGAGGTTGACTGGTGACACTGAAGCTGCATGGGGCGCTGGTGGTTTTTCGTTCTGTTGACTGACACACAGTCATACACCCCAACTATGATAGAAATCGAAGTTCAAGACATCAAGTAGAACAGTAACGGAATATCAGTACTATTGTGTTGCTAGTCAGCTACCTTTTACGGTCGATTGATTGCCTATGACATTGACATTTACTTGCTTCAAAAGTTCAAAAGTAAACAAATAATAAAATTTGTTGCCATGGCAAAAATTCTACTATTTTATTATTTTATGAATTTTTACGAATTTTAAAACTGCAGTTTCGTTAAAATTCGTGAATTTTAAAAATTCTTAAAATTCGTAAAATGCGAATTCTCAAACTATGCATGCATATATGCATGTATATATGTATGTATGTATGTATGTATGTATCTATGTATGTGTGTATGTATGTATATAGATAGATGCATACATACATACATACATACATACATACATACATACATACATACATACATACATACATACATACATACATACATACATACATACATACATACATACATACATACATACATACATACATACATACATACATACATACATACATACATACATACATACATACATACATACATACATACATACATACATACATACATACATACATACATACATACATACATACATACATACATACATACATACATACATACATACATACATACATACATACATACATAGATGGATGGATAGATAGATAGATAAATAGCTAGTTGATAAAGTAGATTCATGCATGTATGCATGTATGCATGTATATACGTGTATATCAATCAATCAAATCATTTTATTGCATCTCAATAGACGTAATGACAACCAAAATTTCAAAAACAATTAAAACAAGAATTATTCGCAGGTCACGCCTGTTGAGGCAAAAGGTGGCCCCAAAGGGAAGAATTCCCGCTGGGCAGGGACACGTACTGGATTAAGTAGCACGGTCAGTATGGCTGTCTTGAAAGAAACCAAGGAGGAGAAAGAAAGTAAGGCAAATTAAAACTGCTTAACTAATCTTAACTATCTTACTAAGCTTAAGTAACTAACTAAAGCGGTGAAGAAAAGTAGAAAGGAATAAGAATCACTGGCGAGTAAAAAATGGGAGTAGAAGTGGCCCACGTGCGTACACGTGAACCCCACAGCGCAACGACACCCCGTGCGTTCAATGTTAAAGTTCAATTGCGACAGAACTCATTAGGAACGATTTCAAACGGGTCTTAAATAAATGAATATTTGGAGAGAGGCGAATGTCTGGAGGAATCTTCGCCCATAATTTAGGTCCGAAAACTTTTATGCTAAATGCTCGTGTGTTTGTGCGGGCTTTAGTAGGTCTGAGGGAGGTAGCATTCCTAGTATTGTCAGTGGCGGCGCGTGGATTTTTCGAAGGTGGTGCGAAGCATCAGTGTGCCGCCCCCTCCCCCCGCATGGCCTGTCTAGTAGTCTAGGGAAGTTTTGTCTGTGTTGTGTATGATAGTAGTTAACGGTATCCTTAGCCTGGTATAGAGCACAGTAGCAGATGAAGCAGATCCGCTACTAGTATCACTGTGTACTGCGCACTTAAAGAACTTTTAGCATAAGCAAATCAAATCAGAGGGTTTTTTCAGAGAGTAGTCAAAAAGAGGTCCGAGTCCGGTTTCTAGAAGGCCAAATCAAATTAGAGTGGGTCCCCAGAATGTAGTTCAAAAGACCCAAGTCCAGTTTTCACGGGGCGAGATCAAGAGAAGAGGCAGAGCAGCTGTCAATGCGGGTGTCGTTTATTGCGAGAAGAATTTGAAGGCGGAGGATCTGATGAGTCAGTGTAGTACTTGAAAAGGTGAGATTTCAGTTTTGAGTGGAAATCCAGATGGTAGAGGACCATGAGGAGGAGAATGAAGGACGGGTTGTAATGATGGTGGAGGAACTGAGAAGCTACGGAATTCAGGAGGGAGATCAATCCATAGGCGTGGTGCTGTGTTGAATATGGCTCGATTGGACAACTTGGCTGTCAAGAAAGACTGAGATTGGAGGAGGATCGGGTGGAGCGCGTTGTCTGAATGGTGAAGAGATCGCTGAGGTACTTGGACCGGGAATATTGTAGAAAGTTGTAGGTTAGTGCAATGTAATGAAGTAGGCTATATTCTCTCTGGAATTTTTAACCAATGAAATGATCTGAGGATGGGAGTGATATGATGATGTTTGGGCGTTCTAATGACAGCTCTGTCAAGTAAGATTTGGGTACATGTGTCCCCAGGCGCCAAGGGAAGGGGCGCCAAAATGAGGGTTAAGATAAATAATTTTACTCTTAGTTTTGATTCAGTTTAAACTAATTTATCCCAAATAAATTTAAATGATTTAATTTTTGAGCCCCAAATATATCCAGTTATATCCATATTACTTACAAACCAGTCTCAGGTATGATTTTGGCGCCCCATTCAGCAATAAGGTGCAACATGCATGTACTATCTGCATTTTTCATGTTTTATTTAATTAAAATTGTCATTCTATTATTTGGAAAATGTGAAATTGTAAAACGGGGTGGGGGCGCAAAATTCATAGTTTGTCCTCGGGCTCAAAATATCCTAGCTACGCCGCTGCTAGAAACTGTAGGCTTAAAATGATCTAAATCAATTAAAAACTAAGAAATACATTGAAACTCGCATGAACAGTGAAGATTTACAGTTCACTGAATTATGATATTAAAGTTTCATTGAAATTTCTAGCAACGAATTACATAATAACTCCAAATGAAACACTACGGTGACCACAGGAAGCACCGAAAAATATATTCCAGGTAGTCAAAGTGCCGCCCCCCTCAAGTGGCCGCCCGGTGCGACCGCACCCCCTTGCACCCCCCACGCGCCGCCACTGAGTATTGTGGATGTGAATCTGCGAGCCGGCTATAAAGTAATTTTGAAATGAAGCTGGTAGACTGTTGAGTTCAGACAGGTAGAGGAACTTTCCTATCTGTGAAGATCTAAGTTGCTTTATGTCCAGAAGGTTAAGTCTAGTAAAAATTGGACTAGTATGGGTGCC
>OY744609.1:14114289-14228543 GCA_963556255.1 Allolobophora icterica | reverse complement strand
ACACACACACACACACACACACACACACACACACACACACACACACACACACACACACACACACACACACACACACACACACACACACACACACACACACACACACACACACACACACACACACACACACACACACACACACACACACACACACACACACACACACACACACACACACACACACACACATATCGTTTATCATATAGATATATATAGAGAGAGACAGAGAGACAGAGCCCTGCATAGGCCCTACACAGCTTTGCCATAATCAACCCTTGAGCATTTGAATGCACAAACGCATTGAGTATAATAAGGTCCTAATGTTTATGCGTAATTGACTTGAGGGCTGTGCTCCATTCTATCTCAGAGAGTTGTGTGTCTCGGTCTCATCCATTCCTGGCCGAAGGTTTCTTCGCTCTGCTGCGCAGCGTGACCTGGTTGTCCCCACCCCTTCCCCCTTCAACCAGAACATCCACAGTACAGCACAGAAGCCTCGCTGTGGTTGGTCCAACTTTCTGGAATTGGTCACCTAGCATCTTACGACATGAACATCTTGATCTTTCTTTACCTCTATTCCGCAAGCGCTCAAGTCCATTTTGTTCTATCCTTGAAGAGGCGCTATATAAATCCATGAATACGGTTACGAATGTAGTGCGCCACAGCATGTCCCTTGATTAGGAATTACACTTATGCTTGACTGTACCTAATTGAATGATTTCTCTAGCGCCGTTAAAATAATAATGTACGTCATCTGCCAACTTAAGGTGAACATGTAGCGTATAATAGACTGTACCTTTGTGCTTCTTCCACAGCATGTAAATCAAGACGATGGCTCCCGCTACGAGAATTACACCGAGTATGACAGCAAGTGTGATCGCAGCGATTTCCGCGCCAGTCATTTCTAGCAAACAGACCAAAACGATTGTTCTATCGGCAGAAAACAAATCTCTCATGCATGTGAAAGGCAAATGTCGCGATATCTAAGAACGAGTAATTCACATTTTCTTTGTATGCATAAATGCAAGTTTGTGCGTATGTATGTATTTTTGTATGTATGTGTGTATATATGTCATGCAAAGTATATTTATTGTGGAATCAGCTTCCTCATTCGGTCCGGGCTGCACTACGTTTTGGTGGTCCAGCCATACCTTTTCGTTGTCTCTAAACTTGCCTTTATTCCAGAGGACTTTCGCACTTGGACCATCTATGCTCAGTAGAGGCGCTTTATAAGTTTTTTATACAATACAAATTATACAATACAATATGTATGTATGAATAAATATATGTATGTTTGTGTGCATGTATGCCTTTAAGCACATAGGTATGTCTGTACGCATTCATGTTTGCATATATATATATATATATATATATATATATATATTTGTGAATGTATGTATGAATGCATGTGTATTTAAGTAACTACGTGTATGTATGCATATATGTATTTATGCATGTATGAATGAATTTATGCCTGTATGTATAAATGTATGTATTTAAGTAACTACATATATATGTCTGCATGTATATATATTTATGTATTCATGCCTGTGCGTATGCATTTATGAATAAATTTATGTGTGTATGTATGTATGTATGTATGTATGTATGTATGTATGTATGTATGTATGTATGTATGTATGTATGTATACTTGCATTTATGCATATATGTATAACAATATTTATATAGCACCCTTTCCTACGGAAGGTGCACAGCGTTAGCATTTTGCAATGGAAATGAGATTAAGAGATTTTAAAGTTACGATAAATACATACACCGAAAAGATACATCATCCAAAAGAGAATAAGAGAGAATTCATAAGTGACGATTATTATTTACAGACTTATACGAAAAAATAAATGTATGTATGTATGTATGTGCTATATGGGTGCTATATAAATATTGTGATACATATATGCATAAATGCAAGCATACATACATACATACATACATACATAAATTTATTCATAAACGCATACGCACAGGCATGAATACATAAATATATATACATGCAGACATATATATGTAGTTACTTAAATTCATACATTTATACACAGCGAGGAGAGGAATGGCGTCATTGGAAGTGGAAACCTGCCGAAGGGCAGAGAACTTAAAGAAGAACGAAGAAATGGAAGAATTCATGAGCGATGATTTATTCATGGATAATAATAATAATAATCTTCGTTCAATATCTTCAAACTGACAATAACGCAGTATGATTACAAAGCAGTATGAACGGATGATCACAAGTTATTACAGGAGTCGAATTTAACTGTACACGACAGCCATGCAAGGCGCCCATCACGTCCTACATCCCATTTTATCAAACGCGCCATCTCGCGAATGAAAGGCTGAGTGGACCTAAATTTGGGGGGGGGGGTTGCGGAAAGCGATCCCGCTACCTCTTGCTCTTCGCGCCAGTGATGGTACCACTACTCTATAGATACAGATATACAAGAGTGAGTAAGGTGGAATTCATATGTTACGATTAATACTAATACAAAGAGCTTAAGAGACAATTCATGAGTGATAATTAATATATACAAAAGATAAATCAAGAATTGCAATTAATATATGCATACGTATGAAAAGATGTGAAAAGAAGAATTCACAAATGAGGAATCGTGCATAATTACTTGCATATATATATATGGATACAGAAGCGATTAAGGAAGAATTCATGAGTTACGATTAATAGGAAGATACAAAAAGATTAATTCGTAAGTGACAATTACGAATTAATTGATTACGAGACAGGCCCTATGATTAATAGGAACATAAAACAGAGATTAAGCGACGATTTGTGAGTGCCAATTATTAATTTAATGCCAATATACATACAAAAGAGATAAAATGAGAATTCACGAGGTAGGCCCTACGATTATTAGGAACATATAAAAGAGATTAAGAGACAATTCGTGAATGCCAATTATTATTTAATGCCAACATACATACAAAAGAGATAAAGGGAGAATTCACGAGCTGCGATTAATACCGCAGTTGTTCTCGATGCTGATAAATGCTGTTGATGAGTAGGTCTTTCCACGGATGACGTTTGATGCGGTGCAATCAACCGGCACATTCATGTCCTCGTAAATCACTGGACCATAGACGTCCTGTCCATTCGAGGAGTGCCAATGGTAGCTGGCTTCAGGCAGGCTTGACGCCTGACAGGAGAACCTCAGAGACCCTTCTGAACAGTGCTTGTCAATGTGAATGACAACTGGATCAACAGGATCTGACGGAAATTTATGTCAATAAAAATTACAGTAACAGTAGTAGTAATAGTAGTGGTGATAGTAGTAGTAGCAGTAGTAGTAGTGGTAGTAGTAATAGCAGTGCTTTTTTCAGCCGGAACGCGCCGGAACGGCGTTCCGATACCTTTTTAAGGTACTAAAAATAATTTTTTTATTTTAATAATAGAAGTAATAATTTAGTTATTTTAATTTAATTTAAGTGTTTTGAACTGTTTTCAGTGTTTATTGAGACTTCTCCCAACCACAATCCCGTTTTTCTCGGGATTTTAGCCCGCCCATAATTATTCCGTTCCGGAACCTATTGTTCCGTTCCGGAACCTTTTTTCCAGAAAAAAGCACTGAGTAATAGTAGTATTAGTAGTATTAGTAGTAGTAGTAGTAGTAGTAGTAGTAGTAGTAGTAGTAGTAGTAGTAGTAGTAGTAGTAGTAGTAGTAGTAGTAGTAATGATAACGCTGTTGCCTTCAGATGCACCTTTGCTCCGCGGATCTTGACGTGTTTTAGCCGTCGCAGAGTTATTTTGTATTCTGCGGCTAAGTTTTTAATTCCTGAGGGATATTATGTAACTCATGACAACAAGTAATAAGAAATAAGAGCAATAATAACTTACTTCACCATCCTAAATAATAGTATCGTTATTATCTGGTTTTACTTATATTCGTATAGTGTTTTGATTATAGATATAATTGTACAGTAAACAATATTGGCATAATTTAATATTAGTATAAACAATACCTATATGACGAGATGCTTATATGTATGATTATGATCACGCTAATGATTAGGGTGCTAGATCTGAAATATAATTATACAATACAACTTTTGTATGATTATGTAGAGCTTATCCATCAGGCACAATTTGAAGGTAATCGTAATCATGACCTCGAAACATTTCGAAGCGCTGCTTACAAATTAAGCCAGGGTACCAGTAGAGGCCTATTGACTAACGCTGCGTCAAGTTAGAGTGGCTCTCAAAAGATATATTGTGTTATGAATATGAGCTGAATGTCGAGAGACCCGACATGGAAAAAATGCAGAGGAAATTCGGATTGGATGATCATTGTAGGATTTCTTGTTTAAGTAGGATTTCAGCTTAATGGAAATCCTGATAAATGAGCGGCTTTGGGTAACGGGCTCATGGTATCGTATTGTATTGTATTGTATTGTATTTAAATACCCAAATACAATATAATACAATACATGGTGGACAGCATTGGTTGAATTTGAATTCTAAGCACTAAACAAACTCTAGCTCTTGCAACGTACTCCAAGCGTTAGAGCATGTAATATGAGTATTCATTTGCTTTTGCAATTGTTAAAACGACGAATATATTATGGAGAGTCTCAAAATCAGCGAGCTAACTTTACGATGCCCTACATTGCCATGCAGTTGTCGTTTAATTGTTGAAGAGTAACGTAACAAATAGGAAACTTACAAAGACATCCATTGCACCCCTTTCATCGGGTATGTAATTGTCCAGCATCAAAACCAGCGAGTTACCTCAGAGTTGCTTAACGTGTTTCAACTATCAGTGCATCTGCCAAAGACTAACCTTCTACCACGGATTATAATTTCTTATTATGACCTTACTTGAATCGACCATCGTCTGTTGCTTTGTACATTAAGCAACGGCGCTATAAAAATTGTTGGATTAAATTACACAGCTTATTTAGACGGGACTGGAAGATAATCGACTAAAATAAAGTATACATTATATCCGGAAGACCCTCCTTTCCATCACGTGTTGTCTCTGAACAGCCACCTCTGACCTGACGATGCGTTTCGTGAATAGCCTATACTGGTACCAAGTTTAGAGTTTAAGAAGCCCGTTTAAAGTGTTTCATTCGTTCACTCATTCAGAGCACTAATATAGCGCCCCTCCAAGATACCTACTCAGAGGCGCTCCCAGCTCAACTCCGGTGATGTATAGAACAGTTTTCAGATGCTTGCAAAAGGTGCAAAAGAACACGCAGATCTGACCGTTAGGCTGTGCTAGGTTATATTATATTATACTGCACTAGACTAGAGTAGAATATTATATTAAATAACATAACAAATAGGAAACTTACAAAGACAAATATATATATATAATATATATATATGATATATTATATATACAAAATAAAATTATAGATATATTACATTTATGTAATGCAACGATTTTACGCTGTAGCGATAATCGACCTTATGCCTTGAGCAGTCTAACATTGGTGCCTCTGATTAGCGAACACTGTGAGAGGCGCTTTATAAATGTTTAGATACTATATAATACAATACAACATTGGCGCTATAGAAGTTCTTAGACTAGGCCAGAATAGATTGGATTGCATGCCATAGGTAAGATATACTCACAGTATACTCCGTAAATGGGGTATGTCTTCGTTTCGTGTACATTGCTCGGCGCATTTCCCGCCATATTGGACGTAGCGTTCACAGGTGGTTCGAAATGGATAGCACAGGTGTATGGAAGGACATCTGGCCGCTTGGCTGTGATGTTGATCATTGACGTTATGGACCAAAGTCCGGGCGATATGGTGGCGTTCGTGATGTACTCGGAAGTGGGAGAGATCCACCGCAGGACTGGAGGCATTGGAGTGTCGATGGAAGTGTTGTACATGACGGTGCAGGTCAGCATCAACACGTCTCCCTCGACCACCTCCGTCCGGTTGCCCACGGCCGTTGATACCGAATCTGGTTTCATGCAGTTATGATCCTTAATTAGTTTTATGTAAATTGTATTGTATTGTATCTGAACATTTATAAAGTGTTAGTTTTATATAAATATTTTTTAATAAGTTAGGAATGATTGGTTATTGTACTGTATTGTATTTAAACATTTATAAAGCGCCTCTAGTAGGGTGAACCGTTCAGAAGCGCTTCCAGTGCGCAAAGCCGAGAGAAACAACGGACTCTCAAACTGCTGCTGCTGCTGCAGGTTCGGCTGCTAATGTTGTCTCAATTGATGTTTGCGTGGGTAAGTGTGGACGAGTCACAGCATAGCACCAGGCAGCTGCAATGGAAAGTTGTCTTTGAACAGAATGAAGGCATCAATGTTGAGATTACGCCGACGGTGGCCTCACAATGGTTAGTCGGTGTATTGCTCCTCTACTTACGCACTCAAACCATTAGACCTCAGATAGACAGGTAGATAAATGGCTGTGAAGGTAAGTATACAGATAAGGGTAGATAGGTCAGTAGGTCATTACTTTCGATGGTCCTCAAAGGTCTTGTGTTTTAAAGGATTTGTTTGTTTTAGCGATCAACGTGTTATCTCGATTACCAATTACGGTGAGGACGGCGAACATTTCGTCATCCGCATCGAAGCATGAGTAGTCGCCTGTCTTTGTGAGCGAAGCATTCAACACGATGAGGTTGCACGAATCCGGTGCTGTATATTCTGTTGTATAGTCTGCTGTGTAACTTCCATCAACCTCACAGCTGGAGGTAACGATGTCAAGGTTGTTGAATCTCCACGATGGATATATCGAATGCGTGGAACAGTTGAAGAAGGCATTCGCTCCTGTAACAGCGACTGCGTTCTGAGGTTTAGTTTGGATCAACCCAGTCGTATCTGAAAAAAATTGTCATTTGTCATTTGCTATTTATTTACTTATACATTCATTCATTCATTCATTCATTCATTCATATATTTAAAGCTCTTATTACTCCAATTGAATCAGTAGATTCGAATCTGAGACTTGGATCCGAATCTCTCTGCAAGAATAGGAGCGTCTATTACCAAGGCCATTGACGTATTCCCAAAGATCATATGATCTTTGACGCATTCATCAAATACCAATGACGCCTTTTGCAAAAGGCCAATGACGCACTTCCCAAAGGCCAATGACGCATTTATAGCACTCCCTCCATTGAACAGCTATGTTCCGAGGCTGATTCCAGCCTCTTTGCCACAGTCCTAGCGGATGGGGGTCATGTACTGCATGACCTGCTCCCGCCGGTCAAGGTTAACCCTTACCAACTGCGCCCGCGGGTTCATAATCGCTCAATCTCTTCGGTTGATGGCATGATGAGGAAAGCTTTCATCATAAGGATGCTATATCAGGTATAAGGATAATATGTGGACTGCTTTAACGATGTTTGATCACAACTATGATGTTTGATCATAACCATGTATGTAAACCAAAATGCGGTTAGCAATTGGTATATTAAAGAATATTCTGATCTGATCTTATCTTATTTACCCACTCGCAAGAAAACTGCTTGCACTTCTTACAACGTATCCAGAAATATATTAAGGGTGCAGGTCAGTATGGTAGTAGTTTAACGAAACTTTGCGATGACAAAGGTGACTAGCGACGCCTTCCTTCTTCATTCAGGCTTAGGACTGGAAATAATATTTCCAGATATATTATATCTGGCATTAGGCCACGGAATGCAGTGGCGGAGTCAGTATAGGGTCTGCAGGTAAGATCGGATGGGTAGCAAATTGTTGCGTTGTCTTTAATTATGAAGTGCCACTATATAAGTAGCAATTGTTCGTGAAAAACTTGCTCAAGGTCCGCACGTCCAAAGAAAGGCTCGAACCCGCACAGTCCGTGATGCAAGGCGAGCGCTCAAACCAACTGGCTACGGTTTCACAAGTGTATAGCCACAAAACCACGGATAGTGTACCAACCAGTTGAATACACAGAGCCTACGGATTAGACACAGGTCATATTAAGTGACCTCTGGTACCAGCCCATGGTTAACACGTAGTCAGCGCATATCCAGAGCGCAGCTTGCAGGCTAGATCATGTGTGTGCAGTTATAACAACCTAGCAATCTTTTCGATCTTTTAGAGGAATAACATCGCTTCTGTTATCGACGCTGAAGCTAATCTTTTCAATTCTTCTCAGTGGACGAATATCATTTGCTATCATTTGGTTGCACGATGTCGCCACTAAGTCCACTGGCATGACTCATCTGTCGCCAGTTGAAGTGCTGCACGACCTATCTCCTTATGTTCCGTCGAGAGATCTACCAACAAGGCGCTATATAAATGCAGAGTTAAATTACTTTGCTCAACAGTACGTTACATTACAACAGGTTACATGACATCACAGCACATAACGGTATAAGTAGTTATATTTAGACTATTCTGGGACAACCACGCAATAACCACGTGACGTCACGACCATCGTATGAGTCATCAGGTGATTACGTTGGTTGGGAATTTCCTATAGTATCTAGTAATCTAGTTTTACGAAAGGGCTTAAAGGCATGAATGTCCATAATAAAATGGATACTCGAACTGATTTCAAGAAATCACCTAAAGGAATAAATGTCCTTAATAAAATGGACTATTCGACGAAGACCGTCAAAGAACTACAAAATATCGCTCGAGAGAGAGGTATGGTTGGTTATTCGAGACTGCGAAAAGCGGAACTCGTAGCATTAATGTCGCCGAGGTCTGCGAGCAACCCGCTAGACGCTCCAGTTCCAGACATTAAGGTTCCAACGCTTACTCCGGGTAAGTATACGCCTCCGTCTAATACTTGGAAATCTCGTTTCAGCCAAAACGTTTTGACTGAAATGGGGAATAAGGTGAGGTCTAAAATTAATTCTTTTTCAGATTGGTTGATTAGTTACGTGCCTCCTCAAATAGAAAAGACCGTCAACGATAAATTGGAATCGTTGAAGTCGAGGGTTTCGAGTATTTTCAGTAAAAATAATAAAAACAAGTTCGAAATCCGAGAGACCGCGAAAGCTATTAAGGGTTTTACTAAGCGATACACGATCGATGGATTCGGTGGAATCGACGCCACGTCTTTTCTTAATGCCGTAAGACCTCAGGTAGTCAGTCTGTTAGCGAAAAATCGTGGGGTAAAAGTTCAATTCAATCTTAATTGCGTAATGAAGAAAGTAGATATTAAATCTGGGGAAGAAGTCGAAGCCGAACCTAATTTTAAATCAAAGACCGATATCATTTTAGACGCAACCGACGTGTGTGAAATATATAGCAACGCAGTGGATAAAATTAAGGAGAGCATGGCAAGTTTTCAGATGAGAGGTAGTAATTGGAGGTTTAAAACCGTTATGAAGTTGGATATCGATACAGTGGTATATAAGCCATTGAAAGGCAGTTCTTATATTCCGCTTCCCGAGTATTTAGCCAATAAAAAGGCTATTATTAACCTGAAAAACAACGACGATGAATGTTTCAAGTGGTGCGTTACTAGAGCGCTGAACCTGATAGATGACCACCCAGAAAGAATCACTAGAGATCTAAAAGAACAATCTAAGAAACTCGATTGGAGTGGTATTGAATTCCCAGTCGCTGCTGATGCTAACGTAATAAATAAGTTTGAGCGTCATAATAACGTTAGCGTTAACGTATTCGGCTATGAAAAGGATGTATATCCATTATATATATCGAGGCACGAAAGCGATATCTGTGTAGATCTACTGCTTATTTCCGACGGAGAAAAGAAGCATTATTGCTGGATCAAGAACTTTAATAGAATGATGGCGGCACGAACAGAAAAATCTGTAAATTCGATGCACTATTGTAAAAGATGTTTGCAGGGATATAGAGAGCTAGGTTCGCTTCATAAACACACCGAGTACTGTTCCCAACACGAGGCGCAAAAGATAGAACTTCCAGAACCAGGAACTATGTTGAGTTTTAAAAATTATTATAGAAAGATGAGGGTCCCCTTTGTAGTTTACGCCGATTTCGAAAGTTTTATTAAACCTATAGACACATGTCAACCAGATCCTAACACGTCCTACACCAACAAATACCAAAAACACGTTCCAAGTTCTTTCTGTTATTACATAAAATGTTTCGATGATGACTTATATTCGCGAGCCCCCGTAATATTCACAGCGAAGAACGAAGACGATGATGTAGCGCAGATATTTGTAGACACTCTTATAGATGATATAAAAGATATTTACAAGCGATTTAAATTTCCAAAAGACATGATATTCAGGAAGGAAGACAAGGAGCTATACGACTCGGCTACTGTTTGCCACATTTGCGAAGGCGAACTAGGCGATGATCGAGTTCGAGACCACTGTCATTTAACTGGAAAATATAGAGGAGCCGCTCATACAATTTGTAATTTACGCTATAGAGTCCCTAAGTTTATCCCGGTACTGCTACATAATTTATCCGGATACGACAGTCATTTATTCGTAAAGAAACTACGAGGCGATGATAACGAAAAGATTAACTGCATTCCTTGCAATGAAGAGAAGTACATCTCATTTAGCAGAGAAGTTGTAGTTGATAAGTTTATGGGTAAAGAAGATAAGGAAGTAGAGGTTAAACATGAATTACGTTTCATCGATAGTTTTCGATTTATGGCTTCGAGTCTCGACGCATTATCGAGGAACCTAAGTAAAGACCAGTGTAAAAATATAAGCAAGCACTACTCTGGTAATCAGCTCGATCTCTTGTTTAGAAAAGGAGCGTATGCTTACGATTACGTCGATTCTATCGATCGCTTGAACGAAACAGAACTACCACCAAAGTCAGCATTCTATTCGAGACTTAACGACTCAGACATTAGCGATGAAGACTACAACCATGCACTAGCGGTATGGAACGAATTCGGATTTAAAACGTTCAGAGAATACCACGATTTATATAACCTGTCCGATGTTCTCCTGCTCGCCGACGTGTTTGAGAATTTTAGAGACGTGTGCTGCGAGAACTATGGTCTAGACCCCGCTTGGTATTATACTTCTCCAGGGCTTGCTTGGGACGCCGCATTAAAGTTGACTGGAGTAGAGTTGGAGTTGTTGAGCGATTACGATATGATACTAATGGTTAAACACGGGATAAGAGGTGGTGTTAGTACAATTTCACATCGTTATGGGCAGGCGAACAATAAGTACACACCCTCGTTTGATGACAGCAAGCCTTCATCATTTATAACCTATTTAGACGCTAACAATTTGTATGGAGGGGCTATGTGTAAGAATCTACCAACTCACGGGTTCAAGTGGATGGGTAATGATGAGCTAAACGACTGGAGATCAACGCCGAGTATATTAGAAGTGGACTTGGAATATCATAGAGATTTGCACGATCTTCACAACGACTACCCTCTTGCCCCTGAGAATATTACACCCGAATTTTCGACTGTACCTAAACTCATTCCAAACCTGAACGATAAAGTAAAGTACATAGTCCATCATGAAAATTTAAAGCTGTACGAAAGCCTAGGTTTGAAGATAACCAAAATTCATCGTGGAATTAAGTTTGAAGAAAGTGCCTGGTTGAAAACCTATATCGATCTAAATACCAGCCTGAGGACCAGAGCCACCAACGATTTCGAGAAAGACTTTTTCAAACTAATGAATAATAGTGTGTTTGGGAAGACGTGTGAAAATATAGAATCTCGAGTAGACATAAAACTAGTTTCCAGCGAGAAGCAAGCTATAAAACTAGCGGCGAAAACGAGCTACGACACTCGAACTATTTTTGATGAAAATCTAATCGCCATTCATATGAAACGTACGAAACTATATTACAACAAGCCTATATATCTCGGTATGTGTATTTTAGACTTAAGCAAGACGATTATGTATGAATTTCATTATAATTACATCAAGACTAAATACGGAGATAGGGCTAAGCTTTTATTCACCGATACGGATTCTCTAGCTTATGAAATTAAGACCGAAGACTTCTACGCCGATATAGCGCCTGACATTAGAAGTAGGTTCGACACTAGCGACTATCCTAAGGACCATCCATCCGGTATAGAAACTGGTATCAATAAAAAGGTTATTGGTATGTTCAAAGATGATGCGGGAGGAAAACAGATCGAAGAATTCGTGGGTTTGAGGTCGAAGTTGTACTCGTACAAGATGGCTGGAGTAGACCACAAGAAATGTAAAGGCGTTAAGACGAACGTCGTCAAGAAATCTATCACTCACGAAGATTATAGAGACTGCTTGTTCACCAAACGAGAACAATCGAGAAAGATGAATGTCATTCGATCCCACCTACACGATATCTACACCGAAGAAGTAAATAAGGTCGCTCTTTCAGCCGACGATGACAAACGAGATATATTGGAAGATGGTATACATACTTTAGCATACGGACATTATTCGCTTCGTTAATAAGAGTATTAGTCGAATAGTAAAATGAGTTTTGCAACTGTGAAAAACATAGATGTTGAAGGCGTAGTTCTTCCAAATCAACCGCTAACGAATTTTGAATTATTAGATGCTGCGAAGAAACTAAATATTCCGAATTTTAGAGGAGTTTATCTGCGAGACACCCTACCGAAGAAACCTAGCCGGAATGAGTGTGGAATATTAAACCTAGACGATTCTAATGGGGTAGGCCACCACTGGGTCGGCTTTTTAAAGAACGGCAACGAGAAAATATATTTCGATAGCTATGGACTGCCTCCTCCTACGGAATTAATAAACTATCTACAAAGACCGTTGCTTTACAACAGCGAGCGAATACAGCCGGATAACGAAGTGTTTTGCGGACATTTGTGTTTGTACGTGTTAAAGAAGGCGATGAACGACGTATGCGAATTAAAAAAAAATCATAAACGACTTGCATTAAACTAATAAATAATCTTATTAAAAAACAATGCCAGTAGATAAATTTGGACATACAGATTCAGGATCTACGCAAAGAATAATTGCAGGAGGTGTTACTCTTAGTCAAGTAAATGCTAGTTTCCTTCGAATGGACGGAGCAAACCCGGCGACTGGAAATCTAAATATGAGCGGCCACACGATAAAAGGTTTACCTACGACGAATATTTCAGAAGCAGGAATGGATGAGGCTGTCAGTCGAGGACAAGCCATAGATTTGTTAACGAATCGCGCCGATTTACCGTCCGACGATAATCTAAAAGTGTCTAAAACCGGTGATACCATGACTGGCGACTTACTCTTAAGCGTCGGTAGAGAGCTTACGCGGAGGATGGGATGTAAGGATTTAGGTGGAAATAAAGCTTTTATTATATTTTTAGGAAATACAACGAATAAAATAGAAGGTCGATTAAACCAGCCGATTATATCGCAATCGACGGATGGATTTAGTTTTAGAATAAATAATGAAACCATCATAGAGATGGTTAAGTCAATGGATGGCACTCCTCCTTCTAAAATAAATGTGCATAAGCCCATCTTTATGCATGGCGCGCACATTACAGGCCTACGCGATCCCAGCGGCGACGGCGATGCAGCGACTAAAAAATATGTTGATACAACCGCAGTCGGACCCGCGTTTAGCGTTTACACTATATCTCAACAAGCCATACTCGCTGCAACTCACACAATAGTTTCTTTCGATAGTGTAAGATTCAATACCGATAGTAGTGATAACAGTACAGGACCGACTCGTTTCACTCCTGGTAAAGCCGGATACTATATCGTTACGACGTACATAGAATTTTGTAGCGCGAGTAATACCGCTTTTGCTAACGTCTTCCTGTATAAAAACGGGGTGTCGCACATGCAAATTGCGGGTGGAGGGGGTACGGGAATTGCGCATAACAATTCAACCGGTAGTACTATAGTTTTTCTAACCGGTACCGATTACCTCGAGATATTCGTTTATTCGTCCATCGCCACACTCATAATAGCTAGAGACTTTTCAGCGGCATTCTTACGACCTTAAACTAAGTCTGTAATTTTAACTGTAGAAACCTATCGCGTGTATACAAACGATAGGTTTCTAAAAATGTATCACTCTTCGCTTGGGTGTGCAACTGCATCGATTGTTTCATCGTATGCTCTCGAAGTCTCTTTATCGATCTCACAGATTCCGTCGTACACCGTAATTTCGTATCTGTTTCTCCATACTTTTCCGTTATAATACAATATTAGTCGGGCGTTTTCTCTGTGAGCTTTAGCCGCTTTGTGCATCGACGAATACTCGATGGTCTCACCCGTTTCCAAGTCAAAAATAACGACTCGTTTCGGGTTGTTTCTGATACCTTTCAATCTATCGTATCTACCATCGTCATTATATTCTTTTCGACGATCTTTCCAATATTCTTTTTGATATTCTTTTAGATATTCTTTTCTCGTTAATTTCGGTTTACCTAACAGGGAGTTGTCCGCGGGAATCAATCCTTTCTCGATCAGCAGCTCTACCAATTCCGGTTTGTTGAGATGAGTGACGCTTTTAATCTTATTCTCTTTCGCTAACTTGTGTAATTCTGGCAGCTTCATTTTATATACTACAGGAGTGTCTTTAAACAAGAAACTTATTTTCATACAGACGATTAGTACACTACGCTCATCTTCTGACCATCCGACTGGAAGTTTAGCAACTTATCCGAAATTATAACCGCGTAACCTTGCGTATCAGCGGGGACTGCGGCGTTAAAAGTAGCTTTGATTTGGATATCGACGACCGACGATTTCAGTCTTTCCGATTGTTTACTAACATCGAAAACTATGAGCGGATATAGATCTTTGTAATCGGCTGGAGTGATGTTGCTTTGCGTAATCAACGGATCCATTCCGTAGAACTTTTCGCTGAACGACGCCGCGTCTCTATAAGCTCTCGAAAATTTCTGGTTGGGAAACGATAGGTCGTAGTCGACCGCCGGATATCTCTCTTGATTCATCATCACGTACATGTTTTTGAGGTTGCAATGATCGAAAATCGAGGGGTTATGTTCTTGGTTGCCATCGCTTCGAGCGGTTTGAAATCCTACGACTATCCATCTAGGTTTTTCAGGAGCCGTCTTGACGCTAAGACGCCAACTAAAAGTATTGGATTGAGGAACCCCTATAGTATCGCATTGTCGCGCTCGATATGCGACGGGTACCGATGCTTTCGATTCGATAGTTTTGTACAATTGCATCTTCTCCATATCCACCGGAGTAACGTGCGGCATAAACCACGAGATTTTCTCGACGTCGACTTTCCCAGCATCAACGGTAGCGTGTCTAAAAATAGCGTCGTTGTCCGATTTGCGAACCATCGTTAGCGTGTGCTTAAAACCGTACACTATTTTATCGTAATCCTCGCAGAATCCGAAAATATGTTTCAGGGGCACGACGAAACTAAACGTTCCCTTAGTCGTTGGTTTTTGAATAAGATACCCTTGACGAGTCGCGAAACCTACATTATCCGCTATAACCGCGGTTGCCCCAGTATCTTTGCACCATAATTGATTAAGACCTTGCGCTTTGGCGAAGTCGTCTGGATATTTAAGCAAACCAAGCATCGTCGTTGCTTGGCCTGGGTGAAATACCGTTTCGATATCTTGATTCGATAGGGAATACGCGATTTGACTGAAAAGATGCAAGAGTCCATTATTCGCGAG
This sequence comes from Allolobophora icterica, assembly GCA_963556255.1. Lineage (NCBI taxonomy): Eukaryota > Metazoa > Annelida > Clitellata > Crassiclitellata > Lumbricidae > Allolobophora > Allolobophora icterica. Next base: position 14,213,020 of record OY744609.1, on the reverse strand, counting down.
GGCTACAGCGTTAGCATTAGCGTACGCCGTTCCATCCGCTTTGACTAACCTACCTTCGAAAAGCAGGTAAGATTCGGCGGGATGGCAAAATAGATCTTGAGTTTCGATATTTATGCGAATCTCGCCGGGTGTGTTAAAAGTCGTTCTCGCCGCTGGTTCGTATTCGTGCCATTCGTATTTTTCGATTCCTTCATCGACCTCTGTGGGTGCTGTAATGTTTAGAATATTCGATTGCATTTTAATTACTAAAGATTATTTATTTAAACTCACGCGAGTTTCAATCCCGCTCCGTTTTTGTTGAGACCACGCACTAGATCTCGAATGGACACGGCATTCGAAGAAAGTCCGTCACCGGCTAGTATCTTATTAATATCAGTAGTTCCTACATCGTTATCGATTAGCCGTGCTAAGATAGCTGCATTCTCTCGCGTAAGCGCTGGTATCGTTTCGACTACAGGCGTCTTCGGAACCAACGCTGCTAAGAGTTTAGTCGCAGCTTTATCCATCAAGCGTTTACCAACTTCTACGGTGGTATTCTTTCCAACTTCTAGCGCCTTCTTAGCCAACTCTCTCGCGGCGTCTTTACCCGCGCTAAGGGTGGATGATGCGGCTCGTTTACCGACATCCGAAGTGAAGAGCTTCTTAAAAACTCCCGTAATAGTATCCATTATTCCCGCTCCTCCTATAACGTGTTTTCTCTTAATTCTTCTATTAGCGATGACGAGCATTTTTATAATCGCAACATTAAGTTTTTATACCGTTCTTTGTTGATCTCTTTTTGTCGTAATAGTTCATCGCATATACCAACGATCTCGTTTCTTACTCCCGTATTACCCGCGTCGTAGCTAGCGAAACGCAGACTCAACATTTCTACTAAAGCATTCGGATCTTGTGGAATTACGACGACTCCTTTACCCGTCTTCGGCGTCTGTTTTCCAGTCTTCATTTCCCATATCGGTTTAATGATGTTTTTATACTTAGAGCTTCTTGACGATTTTGGTTTACTCGGATTGTTAGGTTGCCTCATCGCATTCGTCGCGTCTAGAATCTCGACGTAATCGGACATATCGTTGTCGTCGTAAATCGAACTGTTCGGTTTAGTCATAGTCACTAGCTCCCAAAGTCCTGGAGTACCTGTATAAGTCTTCTCTCCGACTATTATATCGTCGTTCTGGAACGATACGCGTGTGTCTCCGATATAAAATTTCCCGTCTTTAGAATTTAGACCGAACGTCGTATCGGTAGACTTGGTTTTAGAGGTGTATTGACTTAGGTATTTCGTTGCCACATCTCCTAATTCTAACATTCTAACGTCTTCTATAGGATCCTCGTAAGCCTCTATCGAGGGATACTGTGGAAGCTGTATGGCTTTTAACGATGATGATATCGATGCGGGAAGCGCTTTTAGAGCGGCTGCCGAGTTTTCCTTAATAGTAGACAACAAAGCGTTTTGTTCTTTCGATATGGTCGATTGTGAGTCCACGATCGGCTTGTACAACTTTACCAAATCTCGCTGCAATCCTATATCGCCTAGTTTCTCTGATAAATAATCTCGTTGAATGTTTTTCTTCGTCTTCAGAAACTCTTCAACGATAAAGTCTCTTTTGGTGGGATCGGTTATTTTTAGAAAGGACATTTTTTAAATAGGTGGTATAATGTTTTAAAGCGTTTTTGGAACACGCGTTAAAACATTGAAATGGAACGAACGTGATTTTTTACGTTTTTGTTCTACGTTTTACGTTTTATGTTTTACGTTTAACGTTCTACGTTTTCCTTCGATTTCGCAAACGCGTCCTTCAACGACTCGGCTATAGTTTCTCCGCTATTTCTCGATTTTCTGATTTCTTCTTTCATTTCGTTAAATTTCACGCGTTCGTTTAGAATTAACGAGTATTCCTCGTCCGAAATATTACCGTCTTCCAAAGATTTCGAGATGTAGTGACTGATAGTGTTGAGTCTCGCTTCGGCCAACGTTTTAATATTTTCGTGCTTCTCCGCCTTTGGCGTGAGCTTTCTGTTGATCACACGCCCGATCACGCTGAAAACACCCGCTCCAACCGCCAGTGCTTGTAGAACCATCGCGATAGGTGTCGCGACTATCGTAGACAGAACCGTGATTGCCGAAGCAGTTGAGCCCAACGCGACTAGAGTCGATATACCGTCTACTACGTTGATAATCCTAACACCTTTACGATACTTTTTACCTAGAGTCTCTCTTTTTTTGAGTTCCCGCTCGAGCTCTTGTTGAATTTCAGTGATTTTCGAAAGTCGGAAAGCATGGGCGCTTCCATCGATTTTCAGTGGGATCTCCATTCTTTTTATAATAACGCGATATAATTTTTTAAACTGCGATATAATTAACGAAACATAACGAATCGCCTTCGATTATACTAACTACGGAATCGGAGTCGTTTTGAATAGTAATTTCGATGTCTTCTACTTGTCCGATAACGACTCCATCTCGTAGACTCGCTTCGATTTCCTGTCTAAGCGAAACTAAACACGATCCTTTTGTCATTCGAACACCTAGTCCTAGCGCCACCGTAGCTGTTTCTCTAGGTTGAATCGTTATCAGTTGTTGCGCAAAAATCTCCCATCTTAGTCCACATAGTTGTCTGCAGGGTGTATGCGTCACTTTTTTCAACGTCCAACGCACCTCTTTCGGTTGGGTTCTAACTTCAATCCGACGAGTGGGTCTCGTTATAAATTTATGGATAGGTCTGTTGAATCCCGACATTTTATTTATACGAGGATAAGTTTTTAAAACAACATACCGAGAATCGGAATATTTTGGAAAGGCGAATTAGGCCCTAGTATAAGCCCGGAACCGGGTTTCATATACAACCCACTACCCGTTTTCATATACAGTCCCCCACCCATCGAACTGCCTTTCGGCCACGGAGACAGATACAACCCATTTCCATCCGGTCTTACTTTACAAGCCAAGTCCCCCTTTTTAACATACAATACTCCCGATCCGCTTATTTTATCTACAACTTTCGATGCAGCTGCGGAACCTATACCCGTTAAAGCGCCTTGTGCTAAACTAGGTAGTACGCTTGTAAGAAGAAATTTTCCGGCAGTAGCTAGAAATGGTAATATAGCTCCGATAAAACCGCCTTCGACTTTAGCGTTAGCCTATATATTAATTGCGTTTTACTCATTTTGATCGTCGTGCCCTTTCCGTCTTGGTAAGCTTTCGCCACTTTCTTAATTTGCGCTTTCGTAAAAGCTAAAACGTGGTCTCCCTCCAGATCATCGTGAGATAGTCTAATACTGACGCCATCGATTCCCGCTTCAAGCGCTCGTTTAATCTTGTCTTTTTGTCCTTCTGAAATATTAACATAGAAGTTTGTGTACTGAGTCATTTTATATATAACTAAGATAAACTTTTAATTATCTTCACACTTCTCTAATATGAAACTTGATCGACATCGCTTCCCCTCTAATGTTAATTAGTTTTCCATTTTGGTCGGTAAGTCTCGTTTCCATCGATGAAATCGTATTCATCGTAACGGGGAGATAAATTAAATTAGCTGGGATTTGGATGATCTTATAACCAGGTCCAACGGTAGGGAAAAACGTATATATCACGTTCGTCGTCGATCCATTCGAGTACGAACCTCCGATTATATCGCTAGTTACTCTAAAGCTGTCTATGTTCATTATGTTCACAATGTTCTCCGATTCGAAATAACCCTCCGTATATGTCCCGGGAGTGAAACCTAGGACCGTTCTGATCGAGTTGTCTGATGTGAAATCAACCTTATAATTCGGCGCAATGTTTAACACCGCCTTCAACGTATTAGTGTTTGCTTCTAACGTAATGCAATATTCTTCGTTTGAGACGTCGTAATGGCTGTTCTCTTTCATGATTTTCTTCACGTAGTCGTTTATATCCTCGAGCTCATAGGACCCTTCTGGAATATCTACGTCAAACCACGTCACGCCATGATCCGGCGAATACCTGAAGTTGTTGTTGCTCGCGTCTATGTTAGGAAACACGTAGTAAGTATACAAATCGACTAGAGCCATTTCATACTTTTTGGTTTTATCTAGTTCGATTACAGGATTGTTCCTCGTTATTATTCGTGCGGTTCTGTCCTTTTCGTTACCCACTAAAATGTAAAACGACGATTTAGGATTCGTGTTAGTCGCAGTCTGTGCTGTGTTCACCTGTATCTTCACGAGGAGTTCTTCCATTTTTACTAGTATATTATATTATTTTAATTCAGAATTGGGGATGTAAAATTCATCTAATCCACAACGGTATTTACCGCTGCTCCTTTCACTCGTTAAGTCGATAACTACGAATTGATGCGGTTGTTTCCACGACTCCACGCATAGTTTTTTAAATTCCTCTATAGACATGTCCGTACTTACATGATCGTTGTAGATATGGGAAACGTTCTTCATGTCTTGGGGAAATAAACAAATAAAGTTTGCGTTCTCTCTGATAGTCTGCCTAGGCAATTTAAAATAATTCTGGGCGAGGTACAAACAGTCGACGTTACTATGCCTGCCCCTAATATAATACGTTTCGCATTTGTTCTGCTTTTCTAATTGTAAATCGTCAAAAATCATCAAGTTCTTCTTTTCACGGCTCAACTCTCTCGGATCCGGTACATCGTTCGCGGATTCGTAAAACCTGCATTCGATATCCGACTTGTCTCTTAAATGTTTCGCTATCTCTTCTACAACGCACGCCGGAGAAATATTAGACCTCATTATCTCATCTCGAATGTTAAACAGCTCGATGATCGTTTCTTTTGGTAGTTTTTCTTCGAATGCCTTCTTAAGAATTTTGTACTCCGGTTGAAATAGAGATTTTCCGAATACTTGCAAATTGTCATAGTCGAGCCATCCGGGTCTCAAAAGTAAGTTTAACAATAACGTCGTCTTACCGCATCCCGATTTTCCTACTATTACACCCCTTATACTTTTAGGTAATAGGTTGATATTAAATCTTTTCAACGATAAATCGTTCCACGTTAAGTCTTTCACTTCCATTTTAAATATATAAAAGTTCTATATTAAAACCGAAATGTATTGCGTAAAGTGTAAAGGAAAGACCGAAACAAGAGATCTTCAGAACGCCGTCAGTAAAAATAATAGACCCATGCTTCGAGGCGTATGCGTCGTATGCGGAACGACTAAAACTCAATTCGTAAAAGGAGCCGCTGTAAAAGGTTGAGATGTAGTTGGTTCGTTGAATTCAGTTACTAGAAACGTAAAGTTACCTTGGTCTAAATATCCAGGCGAGATGCATCTTCCAGGTCATTCGTTTACAGGACCCGGGACTAGGTTGGATTTGAGACTGAATCCTGATGGAACTCCTAAAGATTGGAGTAAGCCTATCAACAGAGTAGATAATGCAGCTTACCACCATGATTTGGCTTACGATCGACACCCCGATACGGCTTCTAGGAATGTTGCCGATAGAGCAATGATTAATGATTTGAATAATATTCCTAATCCTACTATCCGAGAGCGTATGGAGAGAGCGGTAGTTAAACCTATATTGTCTGTTAAATCGAGTCTCGGGTTAGGTTTAAAAAAAGCCCCGACCCGAAATGGACAGATCAATTAGCGGATGAACTACATAAACCGGTAGTAAAACATTTTAGAAAGAGAAAAGTGTACGTTAGTGGAATAGATGAGATATGGGCTGCTGATTTAGTCGATATGCAAGCCTTCGCTAAAGAAAACGATGGTGTGAAATACCTATTAACCGTTATAGATGTGTTTTCAAAGTACGGATGGATCGTGCCATTGAACGATAAGAGTGGGAAATCTACAGCAAGCGGCTTCTTGAAGATACTCGAGAGTGGACGAAAGCCCGTTAAATTATGGGTAGATAATGGTAAAGAGTTTTATAACAAAGACGTTAAGAATTTGATTGGGTTATACTCTACGGAGAATGAAGAAAAATCTTGCGTTGTCGAGAGATGGAACAGGACGATGAAAGATAAAATGTTTAAGTACTTTACAGCTAATTCGACGAGAAGATATATCGACGTTTTAGACGGAATGGTTAGTAATTACAACAATACGAAACATTGTTCCATTAAAATGACGCCTGCTAAGGCTAGTATGAAAACGAATGAAAAGACTGTATTTATGAATTTATACGGCGAAGAGGTTTCACAGCCTATTGCGCCTAGATTCTCGGTCGGAGATAAAGTCAGGATAACTAAGAAGAAAAACATATTTGAAAAAGGATATACACCTAGATGGACTGAGGAAATGTTCACAATTGCGCAAGTTCAGTATACAAATCCAGCAACTTATAAGATTACTGATTCTAACGATGAGGAGGTACGGGGCTCATTCTATGAACAGGAGCTACAGAAGACGACTCAAGAAATATTTAGGATCGAAAAAGTGATTAGAAAACGTGGGAAGAAATCACTCGTTAAATGGTTAGGATATTCAGACTCGTTCAATTCTTGGGTGGATAACGATAACTTGATGACGTTGTGAAACGATTATTCAAAATGCTATTTCAACTTAAAGAAAATAATTTTCATATAATAAAGAGATACTATGGCAATCACATGGAAAAACTTTGATATTAATAATGTTATTTTCGAAGACGTTACAAAAAGGTCTACTCCCGCTGAAACTAAATTTCAACGCATATTTCTAAAGTACAAATACGCCGATGGGACAATCGACAAAATATCTATAAAAACTCCTCCGCTGTATTCTTATGGGATTCAAGAAAACCGATCTTCACAAACGGGTCTCTTAGACTCGTATTCTTTACCATTAAACATGTACGATAGAATGGTTGGTGAAGACGAAGCGAAAACGATTGCAATTTTTGAATCGTGTTTAAAACTGGTAAAAGAACATCTTAAAAAATCTGATGTGAAAGACGCGCTTAATAAATAAGAAATGAATGCGGATGTTGATCAAATGGATATTTTTTACAGAAAGAAAGATAAAGGTAAAGTCCTTCCCGATATACCCCCTACTCTATATCCGAGACTTTTAACTGCCTATGAAAAATCACGAAATCCAGATGTGCCACCTAAGATAACTACAGGATTTTACGATTTAAACGATGAACCGATAGATCCTAAAACTCTCATAAATACGCGTTGTAAGGTTGTTTGCGATATTCGCATCGATAATATCTATATCGGGGCTAAACCGTCTATTCAGGTAAAAGTAAACGACGTCATAGTCCTCGATCGATTCGTTAGACAAAGGCGTCTTTTCTACGCACAGGAATAAGATGAATCATAGCTTTTATAACTGCTGGTTATAAAAACCAACGTAATCACCTGATGACTCATACGATGGTCGTGACGTCACGTGGTTATTGCGTGGTTGTCCCAGAATAGTCTAAATATAACTACTGGTATATTGCGTTATATTACACGTAGGCTCTACTAGGCCTACCTGTAGGTAGGAGCGTGGTTGGAATTGGTGTCCGGGTAAGCTGCAGTGGGGCACTAGGAGACTCCCTGGTGGGTACTGAGACAAATGGCTTCAATCACTACGAAAATACATCCTAGTCCGATTCATTCCAATGCGACATAGGTGGAGTTACACTAGAACGTTTTTTAGATACTAGGAAGGCACTATATCAATGTTCGGATACCTAATTATTATAGCTTCACTCACAATTGGCAAACACCATCTGTTAATGTTTGGTAATTTTTGGTGGCATGTAAGGGATACAAAATGTTGGTAGGGGTGGGGGAATGACCTCTTTGGCATATAATTCATGAACACAGAACACGTGACAACTTAAAAAATTAATAATGCTCAAGGCCGTTACCTAAATAATGAAGTGTTTTTCGCATTGAAAATAATTGTTGGAATAATTATAGTAATCAAAAGATTTTCTCTTTGTAAAATATGTGCAAAATTCAGACAAATGCCCGCCATGCCCCTCCGGACGCCCATGTTTGGTGACCCTAAATATGTAGGTAGGCCTAATAATAAGAATATTAATTATTATTGCCAATATTGCCTGAGAGATGATAGCTTCCTCGGGTAAATAAAAATGATGATGATGATGATGATGATGATGATGATGATGATGATGATGATGATGATGGTGATGACGATGACGATGACGATGATAACGATGATGATGCCGACAGGTGGTCCCCAATCACAGATCTTGAGACTATAACCAAAGCGAAAGTCTCCATGTGTGTCAAAGCAGACAACAATGAAAAGTCAACAGAAGTGAACTCCCGACGCCACCAGTCGATCTTTGCGTTCCTCTGCTCAGCTGCTTATCTGAAGAAGGACCTCAATTGGTGATAATGAACACAACGTCCTCGACTGATTTCCTAACATTATCGTAATTGAAGATTAATTGATTCTACTTGCGACTTCAAACGACATAAGACATACTCAGCGAATCGATCGCAATTAATATCGCAATTAGTCGCAATTAATATTCGTTTGCAAATCAGTGGAACAATCACACAATCGGTATATACATTACCGCCCAGAAACATAGGCCAATCGAGGGCCGATTGAGGGGGGATTGACGCTGGTCATACCTGAGTTTAGAAGGCCAATGCAAAGAACAAAGAGAAGGTCGTGGTCCGCCGCCCTAATCTCAGACGGTGGTTATGAAAGGTGTGTTCGCATGGGTCCGCCAGAGGCCGAACGTTACGAAGCTATGGCGAAGAGGCTATGCCAAAGGGAAGATTAGCTAGGTATGCACGATATATGCATTTAGCATACATTATTATTATTATTATTATTATTATTATTATTATTATTATTATTATTATTATTATTATTATTATTATTATTATTATTATTATTATTATTATTATTATTATTATTATTATTATTATTATTATTATTATTATTATTATTATTAGGCCTACTATTACTAGTAGGACCACTATCATTAACATTTATTATTATTATATCATGGTTTTGATTACTACTACTACTACTACTACTACTACTACTACTACTACTACTACTACTACTACTACTACTACTACTACTACTACTACTACTACTACTACTACTACTACTACTACTACTACTACTACTACTACTACTACTACTACTACTACTACTACTACTACTACTACTACTACTACTACTACTACTACTACTACTACTACTACTACTACTACTACTACTACTACTACTACTACTACTACTACTACTACTACTACTACTACTACAACTATTACTACAACAACAGCAACAATAACAACAACTACTACTACTATAACTATTACTATTAATATCATTAGCATTATTATTATAAATAATATTATATAATTTTGATAATTATTATGCATTTATTAAGCGCCACTATCGACCAAGCATCAATCGAGCGATGGCGCTGAGCAATAGTGAGTGAAGGACTTGCTCAAATCCCTACACAGCGTTTCAGAGGAGGCTCGAACCCGTACTATCTGCGTTAGAAAGCGAGCGCTCTAACCAACTGGATACGGTTTCCCGTCAATATAGGCCTAAAAGCATTGCTTATAATATTTTAATTCTTTTCTAGTGACAAACATAACCATCTGCAATTTTTTCTGCATACAATAGATTATCGACATCCAAGGACCGAAACCTGTCGAAACTCAATGTAAATAGCCTTGACGTATCGACAATATTTAGATCTGAATGAATTAGCAACCAGAGACGATTGCATAGTTGCACCTTAATACTGAATCACTTATTCTTAGAGCTGTTGGATGGCCATGTATCAGTGCCATTGTTAGATTCTCAATCGACGCATAAAAACAGCGTATTCTCATCACACTCGTAACTACTGCTTTTTTCAAAATATTGCACATACAGGCATAAATACATACAAACATACATAATATATCGACATACAATCGCTCGATAGATGCAGACACACATATCTATAGTATTACTATAGTTATATGCATACATACGCACATACATGCATGCATACATACATACATACATACATACATACATACATACATACATACATACATACATACATACATACATACATACATACATACATACATACATACATACATACATACATACATACATACATACATACATACATACATACATACATACATATATACATTAGGGCTCCGGATTTTAACGATTAATTAATGGAGTAATCGCTAAAACATTTTAATCGATTAATTTCGGCTTGTTCGATTAATTTTCTTAGTTACCTCATTACCGGTGTAAACAATATGGCCAACAATTATAATAGGAAACGTTTGGGTGGAAAATTAAGCGATTATTTTGCATTTAAGGCATAATTATGCTGATGGAAAAGTCGAAGATGGCGACAAAATTATTCTTATTTCATTTCAATAAAGAGTTCGCTTTCCGTGGTTCAAACATATCGCTGACGTAGTAACTGACTCAGTGACTACATTTTATTTATTCATTTTTATTTATTTATTTCGGATATTTCTATAGCGCCTCTCGAAGTCAACTGCTACTCAGAGGCGCTCCCGACTACAGCATTTGATACTGTGTCGGAGTTTTCACGCCGAAGCGCCACGAGCAATTGCGAGTGAAGGACTTGCCCAAGGTCCGTACGCAGCGGCTATAGAGTGGGATTCGAACCTGCAACCCTCCGGTCACAAGGCGCCGAACTTACCACTGAGCCACCACGCCCCACTTTTAAAGTGTTTCTTGCTTTGCGTAACCTCATGTACCAAATTAACCGAATGGAATTGATTAATCGAAGTAAAATTTTGGATTTTAATCGATTATACTTTTGGGCAGACATGCTTTGAAGAATTCTGCTCAAATTGCGAGCAACATTGCCAACAAACATATTGCTGACGTAGTAACCGACTCAGTGACTACATGAAACCACGCAACAAATTTATCAGCAACAGTGCGCGGCTCCAACTCTTTCTTCTTTGTGTTACTTTCAACTTAAACGGAATCATTCAGCATTAAGACATTTTAGCGAATACGTAATTAGGATTTTATGATGCTCATATTTTGTAACGCTGTTACTAAAATAACAAACGAAAGCGAACTGCATGAATAAGGCTAGTTTTCAGAGAATAAGTCGATGGTGGTTCAAGTGTGTTGACACAGGTAGATGTGTTGTAGGAGTCAAATGTGCAGAAAGAAGAAACTGTTGAAAGAAGTAAGTCCTTTAGGCTTTAGAAGATGCAAGTCTGTTATGAAAGAGGTACGTTGTTTTGAAGAGGATAAGTCTGTTAATTTCAAGAGGTAAGTCTTTTCAAAAAGAGTCGTTTTTGAGTCGATTTTGACACTAGTACTACAGAATACTCTTAGACAGCATACGCCTCAGGTCCTGCAGTTGATAACCTTAACTTACCCGATGTAAATATCGAAAAGCAACAGACAACTGCTACAACGATTTTCAGTAGCATGGCGTTGTTGGAGACAGTATACAGTAAGAGTGAATATATCACACGCTAATCCATCAGGGTAGAATCTCTGCTGGTTCTGATAAGCGTTCTGTGTGTCGATCGCTCTCTACAAGTCTACTTATTTGCGACACAGAATCGCTTTGCTTACCGGGTGATAAGTTATCGCGACAGCAAGAGACCAATTATCGATCTGGGTGATAGAGTTCCTCTACTTAGGTCATCCACCTGAGAGTGGTGTAAGTTCTAATCTAATTTCAGCATTGATCTCTCATCCTTATCGTCTTGCGCATGATAGTCTAGTGGTTAGCATACTCGACTGTCAGTCGAGATGTCGGCGGTTCGAATCCCGGCCAGGGAAGATGTTTCGAGATTTATGTCTGATCGAATTGTGTCTTAAGGAAGATTAGACGGCCACACACACTCATATACTGAGGCTAAGAAAACGAAGTCGCCAGCATTGTATACCCATGCTTGTCTCTAGAGTTAGCTTGAGCTTGTGATAATTATGTAATCATGCATCTGAACGATTATATAGCGCCGTACGAAACCTCACAAAGGCTGAGATCTTTCCAGATGTTTTGGTGCTGGTGTATTCTGGCCGATCGTTAGACAGTTCAATAATGTTAATGCAATTCCCCATTCGCACCGATGCATTGCCCATAGCTCTGCCCAGCAAGACACGCGATCATTATAATGATCAACATGACAGTAGGCCTATAGCATCGGTTGACGCCTTTACGAACCTTTCCACAACCGGTCTGTGAGTACTAAAATATTTGCTCAGGTTATTACAGAAGTGCTCAATGCAATATATTAGCTTTTACATAAATGATTAAACATTACTTCAATCTGTAAACTGATTATATCTATTTGATTATCTGACGACTGGACTCGATCCGATTCCACCAGCAGGTACAGGTTCAAGGAAACAGGTAAAACTCGCCGAGTCATCGCAATGTATTTATTATGCGCCTCTATAAGCAGTACATGGTAAACGCGAGAGTTGATAAAACGCTACCTTAAAACTAAGCAAGCGCGTCAACTGTTGAACGAGCGCTACGTCAAGTCAGAAGGTTGTCCAGGGACAGAGTAAATTTTCACTGATTTTCATTTAACCTTTTCCATAAGTTTAAATTTTCATGCAGTCATAAATAAAAGAAAAATTAGTAAAGTACGACAGATTAATCTTAATTTAATAAATATGCAACTTTATAAACAACATCGTGGGACACGGTGGCCGATGCTTGAACGCTTGCCTTGTTACGCCGAGGGAATGAATTACTAACGAGTGGAATCACTAAGTACTGAAGCTAAATTATTTAATACGACGTATTAAGAATTTATTTAAAATGTACTTTTAGGCGCTGAAGAAATGCAGAGATAACAATTGCTATTAGAGCTCAGATCCTTGCATTTTATCCTGTAAATACTTATGTCAATTCGTGATTAAAATTCGTTAATCGTTTAAAAGGAGAACAGGCATTCGTCGCTTGCATGTACTGTTCAGGCCAGCCATTCAAAATTTTCTTCTCCTGATCTTTCTCATAACTCCAACTCCAAGCACCATCAGCCCAGAGTATGGCGTTTGGAACTGGAGCGTCGATTCGTGCCCCCAATTGAGATGGACTGTGCACCCAATGCAACAAGTGTAGAATGAATTACCAAATGCTCCCGCCCTCAATATTTTGGACAAGTTTACGCCAGTGCTCTCCACTCTCCGCTTGGTCGCCAGAGGCCTTCTTGTTGTTCCTCCCATGCGGGGGACTACTGCGCAATCTAGAAGCTTTGCTTATGCTGGCCTCTCTAGTTAGAACCGTCTTCCGCAGAAGTTGGGGCTTGAGCTCCTCAGTCTTTCTCTTCCTCTGTTCTGCCTGAAGTCCATTTTATTTGTTAGAGACATCGCTGACTTGGGTCGGGAGCTTGTCGCTTGGCAACCGCAAATAAACCCACATATATTATATTTTTAAAACAAATGTAAAACACAGCAGTCAGTTAGGTGAGCGCTCGCCTGAAATCGCAGAGTGTGCAGGTTCGACCCTCTGTGTCTGTGTAGAGCCGCGAGCAATTCCGCTAAACGCATGGGTGGGCATAGAACAGAATACCAATAAACAGTCATTTGGACCACAGCTTATTATTATTCGCTCGCTGCAAATCTATTCTTTACATTCGTCTCATTGTTGTATTTGATAGGCCCTAGCACCGGGTATTTTTCTGTGGTCGGCCAATGTACGTGTTGCAGACAGAATAGGCATCACTATAAAATACCTACACGTATCACCTGTTGCCGTAGCTGTATCTGTATCGTTGATATCCACCGTACGTAGCATACATGAGCCGAGCTTTCATTGTCTCCGCCTCATTGATATTGATTCTACGCTGTTCATTCTGCTTCGCTTTTGTGAAGAGTGAAGGCGAATTTCCTTCTGTCAAAGATTGAATATGGTAAATAATCGTATACGGTAGCCTGTGCTGTACCATTTAGAAGTGCATTGTGGCCTTTAAATGCCGCGTTATTGCGCCTAATTGGTTTACCTTGCAAGCAGCTAAAAGCTGCCGTAGCAACGATTGATTCAAAGTTTTGTATCAGTACAAAGGAAACAAAGACAAGACTATGCAAAGCCTTGGTCCTGACAACGTTGCTGTATGGATCGGAAACATGGCCTATGATATCTGGCGTAAACTTGTCCAGAATATTGGGGGGATGGGTCTGAACCAGAGGTGCCAAAAAAACCAAAGTAGTTAAGGGTTGATTTGTAGCAGATTTTTTTTATCTTTCTTAAGTTTCAATGGCTAGGAGATACGATAGGTCGTTTTAAAGATATTCAACAAAATATACAGTCGTATGTCCTGTTTTCAGAAACATTTTATCGTATCTCCATACAGCATTCATAGTGTAGCAGTCTCTGTTGTTGTATGTCCACAGAAAGCTCGTCGCTGATTGGACGCGCAGGAGATACAACAGTATAAACCTGTGCGCTTCGCTGGACTATAGTGTCGCATATATATCCAGACAATTAAAAGTTTTTCTTTTAAAAATCCGGACTATATAAATGAATATTTTAACGAAAACACTCTGTAGTAATTGGTCGTTGCTTAATTTAATAATTTCATGTCCTTGTTTTCAGAAAGATGGTTTGTAATATTTGTAAATCCATTTTATACAAAATTTTCACAAATTTCAGAAAAACAACTATAATTGTTAATTTTTTAAATGCAATATCTTTACGTATCGTTTTATCCAGTAATTACAGTAATTGTTTTGATTCAATTTCAGTTCCACGAGAATACCTTCAAAAGTGAATTAAGCCAACAATCTCCAGCCCAACAATGCAACAAGTCCAAAGTTTGGTCACGAAACCTGTTGCCATCTTGCTACTCCTCATAGTAGTCTTTACTTCTCTTTACTTGATGAATTTTTTCGATATGTTTCTGATACATGTTCACGTGAATAATTGGAGCGAAGGCGGAGTACAGATAGTGTTGAGTAGTTCTGGGTGTCCCCACGCCGAAGCAACTTTAAAAGAAATAACCCGACCATTTTCGGCCCTTGTCCTTCAAGCGTGTGGACATTTACTCGATCGCATTAAACTGTTCAACGCTGCGCTTGAACGCTTAAGAACTCAACGTCTTCTGCCAATTAAGAACACCAGTGACTGTAATATAAACGCACCTCATCAATTACAATTACTAGTCGAGTGGAACGACAGTTTCTTAATGGAGTTATCCAATTACACGCAGATTACGACCGTCATTCTACCCTGGCTACGCAGTCCTCAGCAAAGAGATGAGGAATGGAGTTCATTGACCGATTCTTCTAACTTGCTCATTCAAGAGTATTACGAGTCATCTGCCACTGATCCGCTATGTACATGGGTCGATACTCCTGGAAAAGTGGAATTCAGTTTTGACGTCATTAATAACTGGACGTGTAATCGGAACACAACGCGTGGAGCCATCCCGAGGTCGCTGTCTCTGCTCGCACTAAACGCAAAGCCTCCCTACAGAGGCTATTATTTTCCGTCCGCATTCCCGGATCAATTTTTTACTCAACTGCCTCAAATTCTTCACTCTTTGTATATAATTAGATCTGGTATCGCAAAATGGCATTGGCGATGTGTTCATTCGGAATGCGAAGATCGTTCCATATGCGTGTTTTCCAGATGTGAAATTAAATCCTCCACAAAATATTGACACAATCCCTCTTTATGATGAGGTCTTCGTTATTGCTCAGTCTTACGGTACTCTTATGTACCATCGGCTGGCAGAAAACACACCAAGATTTGCAGTTTTTGTTGAATTTCTAGTTCGAAATCCAACGATAAAGATTCTAACGCCAGAGAACCATGGTCGAATGGTTGAGCTATTAACGGTGTTGGGAATTACGAGTGATCGCATTATAAGTGGTTGGTGTCGGGCGGATATTATCTATTTACCAAGAGCAACTACATGCTGTTTTCCACATTTCCTCGAGACTCAAGTCCTATCTCTACACTACCGGCAATACCTCAAGAGAAACTTCCCGAACAACACTCGAAACAAGGTCGTCTTCATCCGAAGGACAAGCTATCGTTTCTTCAACAATCAACCTGGGATCGAAAGAGTCGTGGAAATGGCGGCGAAGGAAAACAATCTGAGCTACGAAGTTTTTAAGGATAATCCTCCACCTTCCTTTATTGGCATGATGCGTATGTTCAATGCGGCTGTCATGGTTGTCGCACCTCATGGTGCTGGCTTGGCTAACCTCGTCTTCTCCGAACCTGGAACGTTCGTCATTGAAGGGGTTTGCAATCGTCCACACACGAACCTTTTCTTTCAGAGAACCGCTCAGGTTCTCGGACATCGGTGGCACGGAATCCCGTCAACCGGCGGGTGCTATTTTGCAGCAGGAGTAAAAGGCGTGGTCACGATTGAACCTTCCATCATCAACGACACAATTAGGACGTATTTAAATTTCAGATATACTTCGTCTTAAGTCACTTTATAATAAAATTGTCATATGCTTGGGCATACAAGATGCTAGAGTGCATCAAGGTAGCCTACAACTGTTTTATTAAAGGTTTTACTGAGGAACTCATTGTTCACATGTATTTTTAAGGTGTTAAGTTGTGTCTAATTTCGACTGAATATAGTTGGGGTTGGTGACTCGATGAGCTGATGGAGTGTACAACTGGTTAGCTTTGCCATATGAACCACCGGTCATCGTCAAGATCCACATACAAGATGGCCGATATATAGTCCTTCTCTCAACAAGTGGTCAAACCAAGCCATGCCCGGGCAATCAGCACAGACGGTTGTTCGCACACTGTATAACAGCTTCGGAACACTGAAACTGTCTCTCCACAGAACCAAAGCATCATGTGTGTAAAGTAAGGGTGATCTTGGGATTGCACCAACCTGCGTTTTAAACAGTACCAATCGCTAATGATTTACCATCCCCCGACGCATACCCTTGTTGCGTTCGACGAAATTACCACCGTAGAAGTTGAATAATTACTTACTGATTCCCCACAAACAATGTGAACTGGACTCAGCACCTTTCTGGTGTCTTAAAATTCTTTGTTCCGTTTTTGCACCAATCCTAACTCCTCATTAATGCCGGGTTGTAGATCTGTTAGCCCCGCAGCGCAAGACGGCCTGGTTAAAACTCTGTCTCAAACGTTCACAATGCAGTGCAAAAAATGGGCCGCATCTGTTACATTCAATTAAATTTGTAGTCAGTGCCCAGAGAGTTTGCAATCAATCTCGTGTGTGCGATATTGGAAACTTACGTGTAATTACAAATTATTGATGTACTTTCAACCATTCTCGATCGATGAACAGCACCTTTTTATGAGCGCTTCGACGAGCACTGTTGAAAATGGGCACGTGATGAGAAATTTTAGCTTCCTTGGAAATTTCAAACGTTTACGAATACTGGTTGCTGTGTCATTTCGAATCGACGATGATTGGCTGTGTTAACGCAAGGTAGGCCTACTTGGATGTATTTAAATCTTTTGTTAGATTACTCAAATTACGGCGCTGAAGAAACCGTTGAATAAGATAAGATTATATTAGATTAGATTAGATTAGAAAGGTAGTCGCTCCTCTACACATATACGTCCATCGTAGACTGTTTCTGTCGCATATGACAAGTCAGTTACTGTATTAAGTTGCATATTGCAACTTGCTACAGTTTTAAGAGCTCAAAGCGCAGCTCAACCATGCATGCACAAACTGCCAGAGACTTACACCAAAAATGACTATAGACACCTCTATATTATTTGGTCACGTTCTTCATAAATAGAGTCTTTACATAATGTACTCCGTATTGTTCATTTCTATTGCTAGAGTTAGCTCAGCAATTACGAGACAGATTACTGCCAGCATACCTGACATAGTAGGCCTACTGTTTAATTCTCTGGCCTACATTATTTTACATTCAACATACACGTAACAGTTCACAGGGTAGGCTTATCGACCGCCGTGAGAGCAAAAAGATGTGAAAAATGTGAGACATCTACTAATTATGATATGATTACCATGACGCCGTTATCAGAATCTACACATCGCGTATTGATCGCTTCAAGTAAAACCGCTATCAAAATTTACTATGGAAGCCAAGCTAAAATCCAGTAAGTCAGAAAAAGGGGAATTAAAGTTAAGCAGGACAAGCAAGCTGTAACAGATGCATGTTGGTAAAACAGTTTGTTGATTAGTTAGTTGGTCATGTTGACATTTAAATTAGCGCATTTTCTGTAATTCAGAAAATTAATGTGCTGCAGATTTCGATAGCCTATAGGTTCACCAGGAACAAGTATATATAATTATCAGTGAGCGAAAGGTTCTCAAATCATCTCAAAATTCATCACTAGCGGGCTTTGGCAAACACTCACGGCTCACCAACTTGTATAGAACCAGTGCAGAACGATCACGTAGATTTAAAAACTGGTAAATGTAATCGATGGGTATACCCAACGACGAAATGCATTGGTTTCCCAGTCGCCTGGCCTTTGAAACTGAATATGACTCCAAAGCTGAACATTTATGGAACTTCGCATACGGAGCTCTCCAACACGTTGTAATCATGGCATTCTGAATTTGGACTATAAGCTAAGTGCAAATATACACTGTGTCTCAATTTTGTTGTCCAATCCAACTTTGAATGTGCATAATATTTGACCCTGTTGATAGAAGTTGATGAAAGTTTACTTATACATTGACAATTTATCCCTATTTCAATATTTGAAATTTTATTGAATTATCTTTAGAATTGACAGATCTATTGCCAAAAGGGTATCAGTTCAATTGAGACACAGTGTATATATATCTGTGTGTGCCCGTTCCGCATGGGTGCGTCAACTCCTCTAGGATACACAAGTTCCGCATGGCTGCGGCATGTCCTCATTGGCGAGATCTTTCAGTTTTCTGACTGCAAACATCTTTTCAGCTATATACTCAGCTTAAGGGGTCAGAAGAAGAGCTAAGAGGGTTGAACCCCAGCCCCCAGAATATATCAGATTTGTAATTGTTCTTACCATTGGAATTCCTCCATAGCCAGCCCTAGCCTCCCTCACAACGATCCCCTCCATGATGCTGAATTAGTTTGGTAAAGGTCTACATACACTAAACTTCGCCATTAGCATTACGTTTACGCTTTTGGCCTCGCAAATAATATAATTCTTATGCATGTGGTCTATAATGTCTGAAATTGTAAGTTAATTATTTCTCGCCAGTCACCAGAAATCTACGGAGAACTTGTCAATTTTTATTCTTTTTTAAAGAAATATTGCGCTCTTAATGAAGCATATTAGGCCTATATAAGCGACAATGCGTCACGTCAGCCATTCAGACATGCGAATATTTTCGTTGTCAGGTGTTGCAAATGTGCAAAATATTCATAACGTCCAGGCCAGACCAAGCCAGAAATAGCAATCAATGAAGCACACAGACTCCAACCGAATAGGAGCTGTAGGTGTTGTAAAAGTTAGCCTTAAGGCATGTGCGTAACTCAATTCAATGCATGTTTTGACCGGGCATGGGTCGGGAGCGCCACTGCGTAGATTTCTTGAAGGGGCGCTATATAAGTTTGTTACCGATAGATATAGATAGAAGTAGGTCACCACGATCGCTTTTGCGTGCGTTTCAAGGTATTTCAAGACATTTCACCCGATGTATAATGTATATTATAGATCAAATGTTCCATACATAACAATCCACATTGTTCTATGGCTCTATGCTATTCGATGCATTACCCACAATCCTCATGTTGGTAGGTGGCGCCTCTGAGTAGTTCTCGAAGATGCGCTATATAAGTCTATGAATGAATCCCATTCCTGTGTTTTTTTTATGATGAATCGGTCAAAATATTTAAATGTTTGCACGACGTAGTCTCTTACGGCTATAGGGCCTATCGTTCTATCCTGTAATTACAGTAATTGTTTTGATTCAATTTCAGTTCCACGAGAATACCTTCCAAAGTGAATTAAGCCAACAATCTCCAGCCCAACAATGCAACAAGTCCAAAGTTTGGTCACGAAACCTGTTGCCATCTTGCTGCTCCTCATAGTGGTCTTTACTTCTCTTTACTTGATGAATTTTTTCTATATGTTTCCAATGCATTTTCACGTGAATAGTTGGAGCGAAGGCGGAGTACAGATAGCGTTGAGTAGATCTGGGTGTCCCCACGCCGAAGCAACTTTAAAAGAAATAACCCGACCATTTTCGGCCCTTGTCCTTCAAGCGTGTGGACATTTACTCGAACGCATTAAACTATACAACGCTGCAATTGAACGCTTACGAAGTCAACGGCTTATGCCAATTAAGAAAACAAGTGACTGGAATATAAGCGCACCTCCTCAATTACAATTACTAGCCGAGTGGAACGAAAGTTTCTTAATGGAGTTATCCAACTACACGCAGATTACGACCGTCATTCTACCCTGGCAACGCAGTCCTCAGCAAAGAGATGAGGAATGGAGTTCGTTGACAGAATATTCGAACCTGCTAATTAAAGAGTATTACGAATCGACTGCTACTGATCCGCTGTGTACAAGGATCGAGACTCCGGGAAAATCGGAATTCAGTTTTGACGTCATTAATAATTGGACTTGTAATCGAAACACGACTCGTGGAGCCATCCCGAGGTCGCTGTCTCTGCTCGCACTAAACGCAAAGCCTCCCTACGAAGGTTACTATTTTCCATCAGCATTCCCGGATCAATTTTTTACTCAACTGCCTCAAATTCTTCACTCTTTGTATATTATTAGGTCTGGTATCGCAAATAATATTGGCGATGTGTTCATTCGGAATGCGAAGATCGTTCCGTATGCGTGTTTACCAGATGCGAAATTTAATCCTCCACAAAATATTGAGAAAATCCCTCTGTACGATGAGGTCTTTGTTATTGCTCAGTCTTACGGTACTCTTATGTACCATCGGCTGGCAGAAGTGACACCAAGATTTGCAGTGTTTGTTGAATTTCTAGTTCGAAATCCAACGATAAAGATTCTAACACCAGAGAACCATGGCCGAATGGTTGAACTATTAACGGTCTTGGGAATTACGAGTGATCGCATTATAAGTGGTTGGTGTAGAGCGGAAATTATCTATTTACCAAGAGCAACTACATGCTGTTTTCCACATTTCCTCGAGACTCAAGTCCTATCTCTGCACTACCGGCAATACCTCAAGAGAAACTTTCCGCGCATCACTCGGAACAAGGTCGTCTTCATCCGACGGACAAACCATCGTTTCTTCAACAATCAACCTGTGATCGAAAGAGTCGTAGAAATAGCAGCGAGAGAATACAATCTGAGCTATGAAGTATTTAAGGATGATCCACCGCCTTCGCTGGTTGACATGATGCGTATGTTCAATGCGGCTGTCATGGTTGTCGCACCTCATGGTGCTGGCTTGGCTAACCTCGTCTTCTCCGAACCTGGAACGTTCGTCATCGAAGGGGTTTGCAATCGTCCACACACGAACCTCTTCTTTCAGAGAACCGCTCAGGTTCTCGGACATCGGTGGCACGGTATTCCGTCAACCCGCGGGTGCTATTTTGCAGCAGGAGTAAAAGGCGTGGTCACGATCAAGCCTTCCATCATCAACGACACAATTAGGACGTATTTAGGTTTGTGGGAGGCGTCAACTTTCAGATATACTTCGTCTTAAGTCACTTTATAATAAAATTGTCATATGCTTGGGCATACAAAATGCTAGAGTGCATCAAGGTACAACTGTTTTATTAAAGGTTTTACTGAGGTGTTCACATGTATTTTTAAGGTGTTAAGTTGTGTCTAATTTCGACTGAATATAGCTGGGGTTGGTGACTCGATGAGCTGATAGGAAGTGTACAACTGGTTAGCTTTGCCATATGAACCATTCCGGAGTGTAGGAGTGGCGATGGGTCTTGACAGAATAGACTATCATAGACCATTGTTCTATTGATGCAGAAACGTAGCCTTCGCCATATTTATCCATTCTTGAGTTTAAAAGTGCCTCTGCAATCGCTACCTCTCTTGTCCACTCGAAGCTTGACTACTATTATTCACACATCCAAAACCTTGAATCCACTGAAAGTAAGTGTCTTCAACATATCCAAATTTCACCTGCTCGAGCAGACACCAGGGTACCCAACACCGCCGTATCAAACCTAATCCCTAAGTTACTCCATTGGAAAAATTATTCAACGCATTCATTTCAAAATTCTGTTTCCAATCTTCCTCCAGTACTCCCAACCCACGTATTTACGCGAACTCTTCACCATCCACCGATCATCCACCGACCTCATTCTTGCGCGTCCCGTAGTAACAAATGTTAAGTTGTATCTCATTCGTATAGCACACTGCACCTCAAAATTGGAACAATCTCCATCCTAAATTCCGCAAATTCTCCGTTCCTCTACCCATCTCGTCGTTCAACCACCATCACCTATCACATATTCCTCTATCACTTCTCAGACTCTCCATTCAAACTTTACAATCCCATTTTCCAATACGACTCCCTGGTCAGGGACGAGCACCACCGGTTCCAGGGAGGAGCCCGTGACGAGCAACGGATTGAGGTCCAGCCGTCCGCACCGACGACACGTCGTGAAGCATAGTAGCTCGGTCTTGGCCGGGTTGAAGCCATCCATGCGGCAAATCCTTCGATAGCGAGCACCACGCGCTCACGGGAACGGTCCACCGCCGACGGGCAGTCGCAGATGCAAAGCTGGGAGTCGTCAGCGTAAAAATGGGCGACACGCCCAGGTCAGCTGCCAAGCTCTCGAGGTCGGCAGCGTAGAGTAAGAACAGCAGAAGCCAGAGCACTGAATCCTGAGCAGGCACGTAACTAGGATTTTTCGTTTGGGGGGGCTTAAACCTTGAACATGGCAACATTTATACAGTGTTCATACGAATTTTAGCCGTAAGCATACAACGGCTTGACTTGTTTGGGGGGGCTTCAACTTCGTTTGGGGGGGCTTAAGCCCCCCCAAGCCCAACGCTAGTTACGTCCCTGATCCTGAGGCACCTCGAATGCGAGCGGTCGTGGGCTCGAGACGTCCGTTAAAGTGCACTGCATGCCTGCACTCTACCGCGCCCAGACAGAAGCGGAGCCAGTCCAGTGCCACGAACCCCACGCCCTATCGTAACAGGTTCTCTGTTTCCTTCTCTCTTGGTCCTAAGATTTTTCTTAGCTTTGCATCTTTAGACAACTCTCTGACTTCACGTAACCCTCGTGAATAAACTGGGCCATTGGCTTAGCTCCTAAGCAGTGCTTAATAAGAAATGCCGAGATTACGATTACTAAATTTTAGGAACTGATATGAGGGCAAATTGTATAGGGCAGAACAGAGTTTAGTCGCATTGTAGCCGGCGACATTTAGAGACAGTTTAGCTGTAGTGTTCTCGTTCTTAACTTACTGACCATTTAACACTCGGTTGGCATAAGGCTAATGGTAATGGTAATTGCAAATTTATATAGCGTCACTTCAAGACAGACTCATCAGAGGCGCTCCCGACATTGTAGTTTCAAACATGTGTTTGAGTGCCTTGAGTTAAGGCGACGTAACTCATAATCGTAATCGTAATCGTAATCGTAAACCTAACATTTCTAAAGCACCACTCGAAAGCCTTGCGCAGGGCACCAGCTTATTCACGAGCCTTGCGTCGAGCCAGAGGGCTTGTTCAGATGGTAGTCGAAAGGAGGTCCGAATCCGATTGCTAGGGGGTCCGATGAGGCAGAGTCGCTGCTATGGCGGGTGTGGTTTAGGTCTTGAATTCGAAGGCGGAGGATCAGATGAATCCGGGTGTGAATTTTCGAAGAGGTTGGTTGGGAGTGGAAAGCCCGAGGGTGATAGATAAAAGAACCTGAGGTTGATGGTGGTTGCAAATGCATGATGATGGAGGAACCAAAAATTTACTGGATTCAGAGGGTAGATCGTTCCAGATACGTGGTGCAGTGTGGGATATGGTTCGGTTGGAGAAGTTGAGATGAATAGTGACCGGGGGTCGAGAAGGACTAAGATAGGAGGAGGATCAAGGAGAGCGGGTTGGAAGAATTCGCGAAGATATTTATACTGGGAGTATTGTAGCGAATTGTAAGTTTGTGATAGGAGTTTGAAGAGGATTCGCTCTGGAATGTTTAGCGAAAGAAATGAAGTGATTTGGGCTGATAATTGAACGAACGATCGCATGAATGAATAAAATAATGAATGAACGAACGAGGGAATGAACAAACGAGGGAAAGAACGAAAGAAAGTACGAACGAATGAACGAATGAATGAACGAACTAATGAATGAATGAACGAAAGAGCAAGTGAACTAACGAATGAATTAACGAACGAATGAATGAACGAACGAACGAATGAAAGAACTAACGAACTAATGTGAATGAATTTTCAATGTAATGAGGCGCTATACAAATATAAAAATTCAGAAATGGTCCAGCAGAAACACCTCGCGCAATTAGGCTAATCATTAAACTGAATTAATTTACTGGGCCTATTTTCAGTTTAATATCATTATTAGCATTAGGCCTACCGTTGTTTTATTATTTTATTTATTCCAATCGATAGCCTAGCAGCTTATCTATTACTTGACAATTATCATCATCATAATAATAATAATAATAATAATAATAATAATAATAATAATAATAATAATAATAATAATAATAATAATAATAATAATAATAATAATAATAATAATAATAATAATAATTATTATTATTATTATTATTATTATTATTATTATTATTATTATTATTATTATGTTGACGTCATTTGCAAAAGAGAAAGATTATTATTATTTTTTTTACCAGAGGTAGTTATAATCCCTCAGGTTGTCCAAAACTATATCCGGAGATAATATGATGTTACTCTGGAACGGCGGATCACTCGACAAGTTCTGGCCGCATGAAAGTTCCTATGAAGGCAACAGCATTGAAGCGTTGTATGGTGATTGACAACCGCTGGAAAAGATAGCAAGTCTCTCTTGGGTCTCCGGTGGTTAAAGCTAGAACTCTCCCCAAGTCTTTTATAAGGGCCATTCCGTCGTCATTGATAGGGCCTAAGGTCTCGAAGGCCAGAGGGACAAAAAAGTGGTCTGTGCGGATCTGGCTGTACTTGTTCTTTCTTGTGGCCGCTAGTTCCGCTGCTGCTCCCGATGTCGCGGACGTTGCATGAAGGTAAGATGGCGCCACAGTGTCAGTTACGGTGACGTCCCATACAAGACTTCGTCCTCTGTGCCATGGTATCAGCGTAAGTCCGTACGTCCTCGACATCCCAGGTGGCTCCTTGATATTAGGGACGCCCGCTCGTGAGAGGCCTCGGCTTATCAAGTCATTCAAAGCCGCATGTCTGGCGATTCTGCCAGGTCCTAGGTTGCACGACATCCCGTGCGACCCGTCCGCCGTCACCATTGCCCCACAGGGACATGTGTGCGGTTCGCATATATTCGTCCCCAGTCTGAGGCCTACTGCTATTCTTACCGCCTCGTCATCCAATCGCAGCCCGCATGATGACACCGGCAGTGCGAACAGTCAGTCGCTGGCGTATGGTGCTGAGGCTGCTTTGAATCTTGCTTGGTGGTAAGCGTCGACCAGAGAGGCGTCCAATGAGTCCACCACTCTCTTCACGAGAGGACCATCCCAATACGATTGTCTGTAAGCTGAGTAATTATCTGAATGTGTGATTTGACTTTCGGCGTTCCATCGCTGTAACATCGTCTCAACGCGCGCGTCGGTGATGGATTGGTCGTGGCCTAACATGGAGGACTGAAGGACGTGGGTGCCTGCAGCGGAAGCCAAAAAGGCAGGAAGCGCAAGCGAAGCGACCCGACGTATGCCCAGTCCTCCCGTCTTGACCGGTAGGGACGCTTGAAGCCATTGCATATCGGTAAGGTTGAGGTTGAGGATTGAGCACAACCCTTCCCTCTGTATTTCGTCATATTTGTCTAGTAGAGCATGTCCGCTGCAGGGGTGGGATCTTAGGGTGTGTAGTAGCTTTTGTGAACACAGTGAGCTTCTGAGTAGGACTAAGGCATCATGTTTTGCAATATTTTCCAGTCTTGAGAGCGCCAGCGTCAGTTCCGAGCAGCGAGACTCCAGGCTTGCAGTCAGTGCCTCCTCGGACGACAGCGGTGCGCCAAGCAAACAGGCCGCTTCCGGCGCGACAGCGGGAAAGTGTTGACTGACTGACTGAATGTCTGATTGACTGACTGACCGAATGACTGACTGACTGACTGACTGACTGACCGACTGACTGACTGAATGACTGACTGAATGTCTGATTGACTGACTGACTGACTGACTGACTGACCGACTGAATGACTGACTGAATGTCTGATTGACTGACTGACTGACTGACTGACTGACTGACCGACTGACTGACCGAATGACTGACCGACTGACTGACTGAATGACTGACTGAATGTCTGATTGACTGACTGACTGACTGACTGACCGGCAGACTGACTGAATGACTGACTGAATGTCTGATTGACTGACTGACTGAATGACTGACTGACTGACTGACCGACTGACCGACTGACTGAATGACTGACTGAATGTCTGATTGACTGACTGACTGACTGACTGACCGACAGACTGACTGAATTACTGACTGAATGTCTGATTGACTGACTGACTGACTGACCGACTGACTGACCGACTGACTGACCGAATGACTGACTGACTGATTGACCGACTGACTGACTGACTGACCGACTGACTGACCGAATGTCTGATGGACTGACTGACTGACTGACTGACTGACCGACTGACTGACTGACTGACTGACTGACCGACTGACTGACCGAATGACTGACCGACTGACTGACTGACTGAATGACTGACTGAATGTCTGATTGACTGACTGACTGACTGACTGACCGACAGACTGAATGACTGACTGAATGTCTGATTGACTGACTGACTGAATGACTGACTGACTGACTGACCGACTGACCGACTGACTGACTGAATGACTGACTGAATGTCTGATTGACTGACTGACTGACTGACTGACTGACCGACAGACTGACTGAATTACTGACTGAATGTCTGATTGACTGACTGACTGACTGACCGACTGACTGACCGACTGACTGACCGACTGACTGACCGAATGACTGACTGACTGATTGACCGACTGACTGACTGACTGACCGACTGACTGACCGAATGTCTGATTGACTGACTGACTGACTGACTGACTGACTGACCGACTGACTGACTGAATGACTGACTGACTGACTGAATGTCTGACTGAATGACTGACTGAATGACTGACTGACTGACTGACTCACCGACTGACTGACTGAATGACTGACTGAATGTCTGATTGACTGACTGACTGACTGACTGACCGACAGACTGACTGAATGACTGACTGAATGTCTGATTGACTGACTGACTGACTGACCGACTGACTGACCGACTGACTGACCGAATGACTGACTGACTGACTGACTGACTGACTGACTGACTGACTGACTGACTGAATGACTGACTAACTGTATGAATGAATATTTGTGGGTTTGTGCGTGTGCACAACTTGATGAATAACTCTCGTTGTTCAACACTATTTAAATAGGTTTAGCGAATTGGATTAATAAAGAATATTCCATTCTATTCTACTATCCAGTCGGGCGGTCTATCAGCTTCATGATACTCTGGTCTTGGTGTATTCTGGCCGATCGTTAGACAATTCAATAATGTTAATGCATTCCTCATTCACACCGATGCATTGCCCATAGGTCTGCCTCAGCAAGACACGCGATCATTATAATAATGATCAACATGACAGTATAGCCTTATTATGTTACGAACCTTTCCACAACGACTGAGGCCGGTCTGTGAGTACTAAAATTTATGCTCAGGTTATTACAGAAGTGCTAAGTGCAATAATATGCTAGCTTTTACACAAATGATTAAACATTGCTTCATTCGGTAATCTGATTATATCTGTTTGATTATCTGATGACTGGACTCGATCCGATTCCATTAGCAGGTACAGGTTCAAGGAAACAGCCAGGTAAAACTCGCCGAGTCATCGCAATGTATTTATTATGCGCCTCTATAAGCAGTACAGCGTAAACGCGAGAGTTGATAAAACGCTACCTTAAAACTAAGCAAGCGCGTCAACTGTTGAACGAGCGCTGCGTCAAGTCAGAAGGTTGTCCAGGGACAGAGTAAATTTTCACTGATTTTAATTTAACCTTTTCCATATGTTTAAATTTCCTAGCAGCCATAAATAAAAGAAAAATTAGTAAAGTACGACAGATTAATCTTAATTTTATTAATATGCAACTTTATAAACAACATCGTGGGACACTGTGGCCAATTGGTTGAAACGTTTGCCTTGTTGCGCGGAGGGAACGAATGACTAACGAGTGGCATCTCTAAGTACTGAAGTTAAATTCTTTACCACGATGTATTTAAAATGTAGGCTATACACGATGTACTTTTAGGCGATGAAGAAATGCAGAGATGACAATTAGACTACTATTAGAACGCAGAGACTTGCATTTTATCCTGTAATTACTTCTGTCAATTCGTGATTAAAATTCGTTAATCGTTTGAAAGGAGGACACTCATGATCGTCGCTTCCATTCTTTGAAACAGTCTCTCGCAATATAGAACTTTACGATAACTATCAGATATGCTGAATTCATACTTGGCTTATGCCAACATTCCCAGTTATGCTTCTTCAAAGCAATTCTTCGCTTGCATGTACTGTTCAGGCTACCCATTGAAAATTTTCTTCTCCTAATCTTTCTCATAGCTTCAGCTCCAAGCACCATCACCCCCAGTGTGATTCTCCTTACAGATTTTATTTTAGTTACAGTTACAGTTATAGCTAATGGTTTCTTATTTTAGTTATAGTTACAGTTATAGTTAGTATTATTTTTTAATTTTAGTCATAGTTACTGGACTTTTATTTTAGTTAATTTTAGTTAGTACATAATTACAAGTGATCCCAATGGCACTCCTCCTGGTCCATATATGGGGTCATCGATTAATTATGTCAGCAAATTTCAGACAGTTTTTGATCTCCTCCCCTTGTCATCAACTGTCAAACATTCAAGGACCTCCTAACAAAATTATGTCAAAGAAAATTACCCCACCCTCAGAATATTTCTTTGACTCTAACATGCTTAAAGTAAAACAGAACCAGGTATACACGAACACTAGGAAAGCGAAGATACAAGACAGACCAATGTAGTATAGAACCAAACCTACGTTCTAAAAAGGTTCTACATAATATATATATATATATATATATATATATATATATATATATATATATTATATATATATATGCAGTAGTCATAAAATTTTATCCTTGGCACCCTAATATATATATATATATATAATATATATGTATAATATATATATAATATATATATATATAATATATTATATATATACATATATATATATATATAAATTTTATGACTACTGCAAATATATATATATATATATATATATATATATATATATATATATATATATATATATATATATATATATATATATATATATATATATATATATATATATATATATATATATATATATATATATATATATATATATATATATATATATATATATATATATATATATGCAGTAGTCATAAAATTTTTAAACAGCCTCCAATTCTTAAGTTTTTACTTTTTAGGCCCCTGCGGATTGTGAGGCCCTAAGCTGTAGCTTTTGTAGTTGATGGGTAAATGCGGCACTGCTTCCTGGTCGCTCCACTCTCCGCTTGGTCGCCAGAGACCTTCTGGCTGTTCCTCACATGCAGGGGACTACTGCGCGATCTAGAAGTTCTGCTTATGCTGGCCTCTCTAGTTAGAATCGTCTTCCGCAGGAATTGCGGTTTGAGCTCCTCAGGCTTTGTCTTCCGCTGTCCTGGAACTGCCTGAAGTCCACTCTATTTGTTAGTGACAGCGCTGACTCGGGTCGGGAGCTCTCTGAATCGTTCAGTGGTGTTTTTATAAATGTTCGTTTACAATTACAATCACAAATTAGATCTGAAGCCGTCGCTAAGCACAGCTGTTGTGTTTGGATTTAAGGAGGCTAGGAGGCATTACACTACATCAGTTTTCATTACACTTCGTTATTATTCATTACATTACATTACTTATATCGAAGATGAATGGCCTCTTAGGCCATTATGCACAAGTCGACAATGGGACTAATGTCGATTCAATAGGACGACCATGCAGGGAATAGAACACGCGTCTCTGAGACTAAAAGCGCCGACGTGTTTGTCGCTTGGCCACCGCAAATAAACCCACATATATATTATATTTTTAAAACAAATATAGAACACAGTAGTCAATCAGGTGAGCGCTCGCCTGAAATCGCAGAGTGTACAGATTCGACCCTCTGTGTCTGTGTAGAGCCGCGAGCAAGTCCGCTAGAACTCATGGGTGGGCATTGAACAAATGCCCAACAAACAGTTTATGAATTTGGACCACAGCTTATTATTATTCGTTCGCTGCAAATCCATTCTTTGCATTCTTCTCATTGTTGCATTTGACAGCACGGAGGCATTTTTCTGTGGTCGGCCAATGTAGGCCTACCTGTTGCAGACTGAGTAGGCATAACTATAAAATACCTACACGTATCACCTGTCGCCTGAATCTGTATCGTTGATATCCACCGTACGTATCCTAAATGAGCCGCGGTTTCATTGTCTCCGCCTCATTGATATTGATTCTACGCTGTTCATTCTGCTTCGCTTTTGTGAACGGTGAAGGCGATTCTCCTTCTGTCAAAGCGTTTCGCAGATTGAAAATGGTAATTAATCGTATAGCCTGTGCTGTCCCATTTAGAAGTGCATTGTGGCCTCTATATGCCGCGTTATTGCGTCTAATTATTTTCCTTGAAAGCAGCTAACAGCTGCCGTAGCAACGATTGATCCAAAGTTTTGTATCAGTACAAAGGAAACCAACAGACAGGGGCGTCTACACCATAGAAACCTTGGAGCAAATGCTCCATCCAAAAAATAGGGGAGATCTGTCAGTGTGTATGCCACCATTTTAGGGGTAAGGAACGGGGAGGGGGAAGAAGCGGGGGAAGTTGCTCCAATGACTTAGGGGGATAGACGCCCCTGCATGTGGTCTATTATGTCTAAAATTAAAATGAATTATTTTTAGCCAGTCACCAGAAATCTATGGGTGACGTGTTAATTTTTATTCCTTTTTAAAGAAATATTGGGCCCCTTCTTGAAACATGTTGTATAAGCGGCAATGACGTCAGTCATTCAGACATGCGAATATTTTCGTTGTCAGATGTTGAAAATGTGCAAAATCTTCATAACGTTCAGGTCGGACCAAGCCAGAAATAGCAATCAATGAAGCACAGACTCCAACCGAATAGGAGCTGTAGGTGATGTTAAAGTCAGCCTCAAGGCATTTTCTGACCAGGCCTCGGTCGGGAGCGCCACTGAGTAGATTTCTTGAAGGGGCGCCATATAAGTTTATGGATAGAAGTAGGTCACCACGATCGCTTTTGCGTGCGTTTCAAGGTATTTCAAGACATTTCACCCGATGTATATGTATATTATATAAACTGTTGCATACATAACACTCCACATATCAGTGCTTTTTTTCTAGAAAAAAAGGTTCCGGAACGGAACAATTATGGGCGGGCTAAAATCACGAGAAAAACGGGGTTGGGGGTTGGGAGGGGTCTTAATAAACACTTAAAACAGTTCAAAAACACTTAAATTAAATTAAAATAACTAAATTATTGTTTCAATTTTTAAAATGAATAAATTATTTTTTAGGAGCTGAAAAAGGTGCCGGAACGCCGTACCGGCGCGTTCCGGCTGAAAAATAGCCCTGCCCCACATTATTCTATGGCTCTATGCTATTCGATGCATTACCCACAATCCTCTGAGTAGTTCTCGAAGATGCGCTATGAATAAATATATGAATGAATCCCATTCCTCTGTTTTGACGGTGAATCGGTCAACATATTGAAATGTCTGCTCGGCGTAGTTACGGCTATGTCGTTCTATCCTGTAATTACAGTAACTGTTTTGATTCAATTTCAGTTCCACGAGAATACCTTCAAAAGTGAATTAAGCCAACAATCTCCAGTCCAACAATGCAACAAGTCCAAAGTTTGGTCACGAAACGAGTTTCCATCTTGCTGCTCCTCACAGTAGTCTTTACTTCTCTTTACTTGATGAATTTTTCCGATATGTTTCTGATACATGTTCACGTGAATAATTGGAGCGAAGGCGGAGTACAGATAGTGTTGAGTAGTTCTGGGTGTCCCCACGCCGAACCAACTTTAAAAGAAATAACCCGACCATTTTCGGCCCTTGTCCTTCAAGCGTGTGGACATTTACTCGAACGCATTAAACTATACAACGCTGCAATTGAACGCTTACGAAGTCAACGGCTTATGCCAATTAAGAAAACAAGTGACTGGAATATAAGCGCACCTGATCGATTACAATTGCTAGCTGAGTGGAACGAAAGTTTCTTGATGGAGTTATCCAATTACACGCAGATTACGACCGTCATTCTACCCTGGCTACGCAGTCCTCTACAAAGAGACGAGGAATGGAGTTCGTTGACAGAATATTCGAACCTGCTTATTAGAGAGTATTACGAATCGACTGCCACTGATCCGCTGTGTACATGGATCGAGACTCCGGGAAAAGTGGAATTCAGTTTTGACGTCATTAATAATTGGACGTGTAATCGAAACATGACGCGTGGGGCCACTCCGAAGTCGATATCTCTGCTCGCACTAAACGCAAAGCCTCCCTACAAAGGCTATTATTTTCCGACAGCATTCCCGGATCAATTTTTTACTCAACTGCCTAAAATTCTTCACTCTTTGTACATTATTAGTTCTGGTATCGCAAGTGATGCCGGTGATGTGTTCATTCGGAATGCGAAGATCGTTCCATATGCGTGTTTTCCAGATGCGAAATTAAATCCTCCGCAAAATATTGACAAAATCCCTCTTTATGATGAGGTCTTCGTTATTGCTCAGTCTTACGGTACTCTTATGTACCATCGGCTGGCAGAAAACACACCAAGATTTGCAGTCTTTGTTGAATTTCTAGTTCGAAATCCAGCGATAAAGATTCTAACACCAGAGAACCATGGCCGAATGGTTGAACTATTAACGGTCTTAGGAATTACGAGTGATCGTATAATAAGTGGTTGGTGTCGTGCGGAAATCATCTATTTACCGAGAGCAACTACATGCTGTTTTCCACATTTCCTCGAGACTCAAGTCCTATCTCTGCACTACCGGCGATACCTCAAGAGAGACTTTCCGCGCATCACTCGGAACAAGGTCGTCTTCATCCGACGGACAAACCATCGTTTCTTCAACAATCAACCTGTGATCGAAAGAGTCGTAGAAATGGCGGCGAAGGAGTATAATCTGAGCTATGAAGTATTTAAGGATAATCCACCGCCTTCGCTGGTTGACATGATGCGTATGTTCAATGCGGCTGTCATGGTTGTCGCATCACATGGTGCTGGTTTGGCTAACCTCGTTTTCTCCGAACCTGGAACGTTCGTCATTGAAGGGGTTTGCAATCGTCCACACACGAACCTCTTCTTTCAGAGAACCGCTCAGGTTCTCGGACATCGGTGGCACGGAATTCCGTCAACCGGCGGGTGCTATTTTGCAGCAGGAGTAAAAGGCGTGGTCACGATCGAACCTTCCATCATCAACGACACAATTAGGACGTATTTAGATTTGTGGGAGGCGTCAACTTTCAGATATACTTCGTCCTAAGTCACTTTATAATAAAATTGTCATATGCTTGGGCATAGAAGATGCTAGAGTGCATCAAGATACAACTGCTTTATTAAAGGTTTAACTGAGGAACTTGTTGTTCACATGTATTTTTAAGGTGTTAAGTTGTGTCTAATTTCGACTGAATATAGCTGAGGTTGGTGACTCGATGAGCTGATAGGGTGTACAACTGGTTAGCTTTGCCATATGAACCATTCCGGAGTGTAGGAGTGGCGTGGGGTCTTGACAGAATAGACTATCATAATCCATTGTTCTATTAATGCAGAAACGTAGCCTTCGCCATATTTATCCACTCTTGAGTTTAAAAGTGCCTCTACAATCGCTACCTCTGTTGTCCGCTCGAAGCTTGACTACTATAAATCACAAATCCAATTCCTTGAATCAACTGAAGGTAAGTGGCTTCAACATAATATTATCCAAATTTCACTTGCTCGAGCAGACACACAGAATACCCAAACACCGCCGTATCAAACCTTATCCTTAAGTTACTCCATTGGAAAAAATTATTCAACACATTCATTTCAAATTCTGTTTCCAATCTTCCTCCAGTACACCCAGCCCACGTATTTACGCAAACTCTTCACCGTCCAATCTGATCATCCACTGACCTCATTCTTGCGCGTCCCGTAGTAACAAATGTTAAGTTGTATCTCATTCATATAGCACACTGCACCTCAAAATTGGAACAATCTCCATCCTAAATTCCGCAAATTCTCCGTTCCTCTACCCATCTCGTCGTTCAACCCCCATCATCTGCTACAAGTTCCTCTATCACTTCTCAGACTCTCCACTCAAACTTTACAATCCCATTTTTTCATGAAATAATAATAATAATAACATTGACAATTTCAGCGACGGAGAAGGCCCGGTCCCCGAACTTTGTCTTCGTCCGAGCGACGAACAGGTCCCCCTCAGCCTGCCACGGTGGTAAACATAACATCTCAGCCTACCTCAGGTGGTAAACAGAACTCGTCACACAGCCTACCACAGATGGCAAAGACAACTCGTCGTACAGTCTATTGCCACCAAAACTTATCAGGCTATCAGAGGTGGCAAACAGAAATCCTCATGCAGCCCACCACAGGTGGCAAAGAGTATTCCCCGACCAGAAGTTGTCGTACAGACTACCATAGGTGGCAAGGAGAGCTCGTCATACAGCCTACTTGTCGCAAATGAACTCTATATCTACACAAGGTGGAAATCCTATGCAACTGAAACAAAAAAAATCCTACTCGACTTGGAGATCTAAATCCTACCTTACCTAAAGGAAAAATCCTACTCGACTAGGAGATCTAAATCCTAACCTCCCTAAAGAAAAAATCCTACCGACTTGGAGATCTAAATCCTACCTTACCTAAAGGAAAATATCCTACACGAATGAATTGAAGATCTCGATGCTACCCGAACCAGAGAAAAAATCGACTCCAATTGGATATCGATATCCTACCCAACCGAAAAAATCCAACCCGAATCGGAGATCGAAATCCTTTCTACCGACTCACAGAACAAAATCCTACTCGAATAAATTGGAGATCTAGATCCTACCCAGCAAGAGGAACGAAATCCTACTCGAATTGACGATTGAAATCCTACCCAATAAAAAATTTAATTAATTCCTGCCCTACCTAAAGAACAAAATCCTACTTGAATGTATTGGAGATCTAAATCTTACTCTACCTAACGAACTAAAGCCTCCTCGAATTGAAGATAGGAATCCTACTCAACAGGAGGAATGAAATCCTACTCGAATAGAAAATCTAAATCCTACCCTCCATAAAGAAAAAACTTAGGGTAAAATAGGGTAATTTCGGCACCTTAAGCAATTTCTTCAATATTTAAAATGCTATCGCATCTGTAGGACACACTGAAGCTTCCACAGTTTGCTGCAACCCTCTGCTATGAAATGGCGCCTTCAAACTGTGAATCGTCTCTCACAAATTTCTGTTATAACATGCGAAGTGAAGGCATTCAAAAGCCGAAATTACCCACAGGGTAGGGTAATTTCGGCCACAGGGTAGGGTAATTTCGGCAGGGGTGACGAAATTAACCGAAATGAAAATTACCATACATTTATGACTAGCTAAATTGAGCAGATAGGCCTAAACTATGAATGTATATCTATGGTGGCATATACCTGCATTTTGTTTACACTCTACAGTCAGAGACTTTAACACGCAATACCATGTTTAGCTTATATTTATTAAAAATTCACAAACTGTTCAAACATACCCGAGTCATAGTAACCTAGTGCAAATGGACGGACGAGTGGAGGCCACTGCCATCATGCAAGAGTTCTTTTGCGCAAATAATTATCCTAGCTAAAGTAAATCAACAATTTAACGACGACAAAAATTACCAAGCATAATGGAAACATTTATGAAGCATTTAGGCCCTACAGTGCAATAAACATGACGTTTGTGAGTTGCGACATCTAAAGTCTACTCGCAACTACCAGTTTGTTGTCGATGCAAGTGGAGTTTTCGCACACCCATTTCTCGCGTCGTCTGCACTGACTCCAACGTTATAATACGGTATCTTGCAAAACAGGCATGGAGTTGTGTCGACGAAACTACTAGCGGCAAACCGCTCTGTGACTTGATGTAGGCCAGAATTTGGCCTTGCCATTGTCTTTTCACGCTTCCTCCTCTTCTTCGTCTTCTCTAGAGTTCTAGACGTTCGTTGAGTTTTCTTCTTTGCAGCCTCTTCCGTCTCAAACTGTCTTTTGTAGGGCAAACTTTTTAAGACTTCTGCGTGCCATAATCCTACCTTGCACTCACTCTTGTCGGATCTTTGAAACATTTAGGCACACTAGCTGACCAAAGTTGAACCGAAGACACTGGATTCATCTACATTGAAGATATTGTCCTATGGTATGAGTTTCTTCTCACTGCTGTCGAATATAATTAATTGCAATTCATCGAAGTACCTGTCCCTGTCGACTTTGGATCTGTTAACTCCGATACTTTAATTCTATATTGAAGTCGGCTCTGCTACGGTGCTACCCATGCGGATAACTCGCGATGGCTTTTAATGAATCCAGCAAGCCAGTCACCGTCGTTAACTTGGAGCTCAATCCCATTAATATCGCAATAACTGAACACTAGTTCTCTGACGACCTTCGGTGAGAGATCAAGCAGTTTGTCGGACATGAAAATCTAAACTTCCGACAGCTCTTTCTCCTGATCATCAGTTGAATGGTTGGTCGACAGCACCGTCCACGCAAGCCCTTTTCAGATAGTCCTGAAGAGTTTGGCGTGGAATTCCAAGCTATTTAGCGACCGTTTTTTGGACGCTCTTCAACTAGCACAACCTTTTCTGCTAACCTGGTGTCGTTCGACCACTGAGCATATCCTCCACATGTAGGGCTTTGCTCAGTTATCTCACCCAATCATCCCTTTTACCTGTGCAAATACTCATGCGCTTTAACTATGCAACAGAATCTGACAGAATTAAGAAGGCTATTTAAAGGTGGCCAACTGAAGCAAGATAGGATGGTAATTTCGGCACTACCCTAGAGCAAATATCGGCACTGCCGGAATTAGAAAAGAGTTGAATGCCGAAATTACCTCATAGGTAGGCATCATTTTGACCCTACATAGAAAAAATAATCGGCTGCTATACACTCTATTATCGCTCAGGATTCTGTAGTGCAATATTTAAAGGTGGAGAAAAACCATTGCATTTATATATAGGAGCGATAAATTTTTTTAGCAACGATGTCTCTGAACTGATATACAGTTAACAAAATGCATCAAAATGAAAATGACTCACCAATCGTGCTAAAAATACAATACTTACAATGTTTTATAACTTTTTCTATATTATAGCATCCAGACCTATGACGTTACACCATACAGCTTTATTGCTACACGATATTTTCTCGGCTACTCGGGGGTGCCGAAATTACCTCCATGCCGAAATTACCCCACTTTACCCTACTCGAAATGGAGATCTAAATTCTACCCTACCTAAAAATTCCTACTCGAATTGGAGATCGAATTGAAGATCGAAATCCTACCCGACCTAAAAAACAAAATCCTACTCCAATAAATTGGAGATCTAGATCCTACCCGAACTAAAGAAGAAATTCTACTCCGAATGGAGATCGAAATCATACCCAACCGAAAGAACAAAACCCTACTGAAATTGAAGAAAAATGATGTAACCCGAAGAACCCAACCCAAAGAAATGACCTTATCCGAAAAATCCCAGCCTAAAGAAATACCCTCACCTGAAGAAGCCCAGCCTAAAGAAATGGCCTGATCTGAAGAAGCCCTGCCTAAACAAATGGCCTAAACTGAAAAAACCCTGTCTATAAAATGGCCTGTCATGAAGAAGCCCTGCCTAAAGAAATGACCTAACCCGAAAAAGCCCTGCCTGAAGAAATGGCTTAATCTGAAGAACCCAGCTTAAAGAAATGGCCTAACCTGAAGAAACCCTAGCTAATCATGGGATCCAACGTGAAAATCGAAGGAAAAAGGTGCCTGAAAGTGACATAATCTAAGGATAAGTGTGATCAGAAACTGCCAGTTGTGGCGTACAAGGAACACACTGACCTTCACGGAGCCCTGCTTGTGGCGTACAAGGCACACGCTGACGTTCACGTAGCCCTGCTCTTAAGGTAAGACTCGAGCTCTAAACATCATTCTTCTCTGGATTAGATTGTCGTTTTGTTAAATGATCATCATTTTGTACCCGGCACAGATGGTCCTTGTACCCGTGGTTGTCGATTCTTAAAAGACAATGGAAATGTGCCCAACGTGGAATTCGGAATGTCCTGGAAGTTACATAAAATTATACTGAATGCAGAAATGGCGACATCTCACAAAATTGACATGTCTGGTAGATAGGCCTACGTACAGGCATACATAGATACACATACATAATTGTACATACATTCATGCACACATACAGGCTGACAGACAAATGCAGAGTGAATAAAAATAAATTTATTTAGGCATAGGGCTTACTACTCTCCATATACAGTTGGTTCCTGGATGTGGCTAACAGAGGAGGTCCTTGTACACACTGTCAGCTGATTTTACTGGAACAACGATTAAGCAAATTGCCACTGGAGAGTTGCTGTTTAATGATGACGCTGTGTCATAACAAAGATGATTAAAGTTGCCCTCCTCTTTTATCCAGGCTTCGGACTGGCACCGCCAGTGACAGAGTTTACACTAGTTGCAGAGGTAGACTTCAACACTTAGGCCTAGTGTGGCCATCCGGCGATTAACTATCTGGACCCTGCAATTTTTACAACGCTTTTAGAATCGCGCAAATGATCCTTGACCGTAGCCGGTGCCAATTCGACTGTTTGGTCATCCTTGCTTGCGCTTCTAACTAGATTATACAAGCAACACTAGTCCAGTGTAATGGAATCAGTGTGTAATGGTCTCATTAACTGATCCCATTACACTGATTATTTTTACACTGATCTCAGTGATGCTGATTTGTTGCATCGATTTTTTCCATTGTCTACGAACTATATATATGGCACTCATATCTCTACTGTCAATATGAGAATCTCATTACACTGATCCTTCGACACTGATCTCATTACACTGATCCTCTCGATCTTTACAACATCATCAGTACAGCGTGATCATTACACGGATGATGATATGATCCAGAAGAAAACTGATCTTCTCACCGCATCGTTGTCATAGATTATCTTTTCGAACGTGCTAATTTAAGATAAAACATCATTCAAGAGAGAAATTCTGAATTATGCCTTTAATTTTTCAAGGAAGGCATCGAGATTGGAGAACAGAAGTGATGCAAATCGGCATATGCATAAACTTGCTTTTGGGGGTCCAATACCACATTCCCTCGCTCAATCAGCACCCCTCAACCATCCCATTTCTTTTCTTTTACAATTGCAATCGGCATTTCATCCATATCCTACCTATTTAACCTACTTCTAAATGCAAGCAAGTGCTTACTCGCAATCTTTAGCTTACATACCCAGCACACTACAGGATAGACCAAAAAGCCGACGTACGAGGATGCTCGCAGCAGCAGGATAATCATGTGTTTTATTCCTTACTACAATGATACTACATATATCTGTTATAACGTGTAATAATAATCCTCATTTGTTTACTGTGTTCCTATAGGCTCCGGTGTGTTGCTGTCTGAGGCGAGATGGGATGGATCGTGATGAGTGTTATGGTTTCACTATGGCTCTGTCTTGTTCTGTGTTTGTGTTGTTTGTTAGTAGTACCTGCTGGGTCTCTGGCGTGGCGTAAAACCCCGTAAGCTTATAGGGCCTGTGTTTTGTCTGTTGTGTTGTGTTGTGTATTTTGAGCCGAGGGACAAGAATGAGGATGAAGGAAGACGGGATTAGAGGGAAGACGAGGTGGGCGTGGAGTTCAGGCACAGGGGCGTACAAATGGAGATTGGACACTGAAAACACAGCCGCTAGGGAAGGACAGCCTCAACTGGACTCACATCAATCAATCAATCAAAGATTTTATACAGTGGGACAGACGCTTATCCTACCTGGCACAAAAGCTCTTCGTTATGAGTCTGAAGCAGTTTTTTACACTTAGAAGTAATTAACATTGTGAGGAGAAGGAGGAGGAGGAGGAGGAGGAGGAGGAGGAGGAGGAGGAGGAGGAGGAGTTCCCTCACCCCGTCGACTTTGTAATAAAGTAAAACAACTTAACAGTTATTTTGTTCAATTCTTTCTCTCGTCGGATCTTTCCAGACTTTAACACGCCCTCTGACTCTTCTCCAACTCTCGACCTTGATTGGTCAGTTGGTGTTTAACGAAACTTTGTCATAACGAAGGTGATTAGCATCGCCCTCCTCCTTTCTCCAGGCTTGGGGCTGGCACGACCAGAATACGGTCAGTGGCGGAGTTTCTCGACTTTGAGTGTCGTCCTGCCATTTTATATAACACAAGTGAGTAAGTAAGTAAGACAGACCCGACGTCTTGATAAACTGTCGAATCTTTACTGTACCTAGTTTTTTTTCAGACTTGCTGTCCTCGAGACCAAGGTCTTGGTCTCGAGTGCACTCGAGTTCGTTTTTAAAAGTCTTGGTCTTGGTCTTGGTC
The DNA here is from genome assembly GCA_963556255.1 of Allolobophora icterica. NCBI lineage: Eukaryota > Metazoa > Annelida > Clitellata > Crassiclitellata > Lumbricidae > Allolobophora > Allolobophora icterica. The sequence continues at coordinate 14,172,325 of OY744609.1, read as the reverse complement.
TTGAGACCAAGAGTCTTGGTCTGGGTCTTGAAGTTCAAAGTCTTGGTCTTGGTCTTGAGGTTCAAAGTCTTGGACTTGGTCTCGCAAGACCGCCCAAGACCGGCTGTGAATATGAACAGTCATTTAACAAAACTCAAGAATTTAAAAATGTATCAAGCCTATTTGCATCACAGCCTACGACAAATACCTACGGGCGGATACAAGTCTTGCTGGAAAACCCAACGGAAGCAGCAACTAAGTTATGCTGTGTCTGGAAGCCCTGTCGAGACTTTTTTCTGAAGCCAGACGGACGATCAAAATAAAATACAAAAGGCATTTGTCTGAAGGACTTTTGTAAATTCGAATTCGGAATTCTCTGCGGTCTGCATTTAAAGTTAATTTGCTTGAATAAAATAAGACTCACGTTTTCATTAAAATAGCGAGTAGTCCGACTTGACAATTTTTTGTAAGGAAAAGAAGTCTTGGCCGGAATGTGATTTTTTGGGTCATGGTCTCGGTCTTGGTCTTGAGGTTCAAAGTCTTGGCCTTGGTCTTGAGGTTTAAGGTCTTGACAACAAGACTGAGCAATATAGAGAAAGGGTAAGACGAAGAAGTAGATTTCGGCGATTGGATTCTGGATAGCTGGCGAATGCTAGAGGCCTAAGGGGCATTGTAGGTAGGGCTATATAGGCCTAGCTTAGGACCTCATCAATTCTAAATCCGACACTGTCTAAAGGTCCACGTTTAGAGATTGAAACAATTTACGCGAACCCTGCTTGCAAGTGTAGAATTGATCATTTTAGACTCTTTTCTGGGCCGTCGGAGGCCGAGATTGGACGCATGACGAATTTCAAACGATCGCTGTTATACGTATAGCTTTCATTCAATTTTTAACCAGGTAGAAAATGTACCCAAAACTCAGCACTTTTGGTTTGTACTCGATCTCCATGAAAACAGCGACACAGAATTAACATTTTCACTTTAGCTATCTTTCTGCAGGACTTAGCCTTGCTTAAAATGTCATTAGTTGTACGAGTTTAGGATCATCCACACCTGAATCAAAGCCTATTAGATTAAAAAAGTTTACGTGAAGCCTGGTGTAAGTCTAGAATTGCTCATTATAGACTCTGCTGTTCCTTCGGATGACGACGTTGAACGCATGTGAATCTCCAATGATCGCTTTTATTAGTAGCTTTCATTCTATTTTTAACCAGGTATACAAAATGAACCAAAAACTCAGCGCTTTTGGTTTGTAGGCCTACTCAAGCTCAATGAAAACAACGAAACAACATAAACTTTTCTCTTTAGTCATCTTTCTGCAGGGCTTGAGCCTTGCTTAAAATGTCTTAGGCCTAGCTGTACGAGTTAAGGATTATCCACTCCTGAAGCAATCTCAAAAGTCACCTAGTTCAAGAATTAATCACGACAGAATAGTATTTGTTTTCGTTTGCACATCATATTGTATATTTAGGCTGAACACTGAACAGGTCGAATAAAGCTGTGCCATTGTTTGGTTGAAGCAACTTCTATATATATGCGATACTGAGAAATGAAGTCGGCAGCGACGAGCCATTCACATCTCGTTGGTTGAAGGCACATATCTTCATCATCTTCGCTTCGTTGCAGAACACTGTAAAAAGGTTTAGAAGTTAGTCGAATGACATTCCTCTTTGGTATGTTGCAAACTAACCTATTATGCATTGAAGATCTGCGCTTCAGTTTGGCAAAACATGTGCCTTCTGGGAAAAATCCTCTGTTCCTGCTTGTTTCTCCCTATCCCATCACTTCTCTACCGAACTGTACTAACCGGACTGCCCACCAACCGAAAGACGTCTCGTATAATAGCCTTGCTATATTGACCAGTCACCACGGTTATACGTGTCATTGCCTTACGTGTAAATTATGTACAAAGACAGACAGAGAAGGAGATAGACATGGAAACAGAGAATGAATGAATGAATGAATAATATCAGATTAGCGCGCTTGAGGCAGAGAGAGAGAGAGAGAGACAGACAGACACACAGACAGACAGACAGAGAAAGAGAGATTATTTCATGTGGTCCTTCTCAAAGTCTACATCAGTGTAGACCTACTAGACTAGAATAATAATAATTAGCCTAATAGCATCTGGTATCATCAGCTCCTGCATAAATTAACAGCTAACCGATATTCTGCGTGTAGAATTTATCCTTCGCACGATCTTTGTTTTTCCTATGTAGCATTTGCATCGGACAGTGGCTGCCCTGTCTCCATTCCACCTCCACCACTCCTCCTTCTAGTCTTCTATCATCCTCCTTCTTATCCCTCGGCTCATTCCAGGGCAACGTCAAAATATAACAACAAAATAAATAACAAGACGACACATGACAAAATAAACAACAAATCAAACAACGAACGACAAAATAAACAACAAAATAAATAGGCCTATCAAGACAAAATAAACAAGAAAAACTACGGGATTTTTAGCCACGCCAGAGGCTCAGCTGGTTTGTAACAAACAAACTAAGTACAAACACAAATACAAAAACTAAATACAAAAAACTAAACATAACTACAAATACAAAAAACTAAATACAAATAGAAATACAAAAAAGTAAATACAAATACAGATACAAATAAAGTAATAGGCTACAAATGCAAATACAAAAACTAAATACAAATACAAAAAAGTAAATACAAATACAAGAAACTAAATACAAATATAAATACAAATACAAATGCAAATAACTAAATACAAAATTCAAATACAAAAAACTAAATAAAAACACAAAAAACTAAATACAAATACAAAGAAATAAATTAAAATACAAATACAAAAAGTAAATACAAAACACTAAATACAAATACAAATACAAAAACAAACGAGCAAACCCCACACACAATCCCGACAATCGCCCCTCAGGCAGAAAACTCGCTGCCAGATAATCCACAGGCACCTATCGACACACAATAAAATAACGAAGGTTATAACTACAGATAAATAGTAACATGAAATGAAAGAAAAATACAAGTCTTTTTCTGGGACAAACCCTGTTGGTCGGCATCGCACTGACATACATCAGGATGCTTTATGTTCCAGTCTTCATTCGGCCAGGTTTGCGATCGTTGCGCTCACCTTCATGGGGAAATATGCAAGTGCTTCGCTTCCATATGTAAACTCAGGCCCATTCTACAGTATCTTATCGTGACTCAGCTCTTTCTCCAGCAACAGTCTTGCTTTACATACGTGCTGTTGTGTTTAGCTCTGTTCGGCAAACATTCCCAAAATGTTTTAAAATGCGCTTAAATATCTGTAGATGAGTTAGATAGTCATGTGTGCAGTACCTTTATGAAGTAGCCAAGTTAAAATACACTGTGGCTTGATACAAACAAACAAACAAACACATGTAATAGCATCGAAGGTCGTCAGCATCGGCTCATGAAGACACGAGGTATGAGGTGAGTGGTTGAAGCGACTGTTGGCAAGGCACAATATCTGATACTTGAACAGGATCTTGAATAGACTACGAGTAGGATGAACGGAGGATGACCAGAAAGACCGAAGTTGCTGAGAGGAATAGGCGATACGCTCCATACTGATGAGAGCGTAGATGATGATACTAGCGCAGACACCAAAGTACCCAATTATCGATCTGGGTGATGGAGTTACTCCACTTAGGTCATCCACCTGAGAGTGGTGTAAGTTCTAATCGAATTTCAGCACTGATTTCTCAACCTTATCGTCCAACGCACGGTAGTGTAGTGGTTAGCATGCTGGACTGTCAGTCGAGATGTCGTCGGTTCGAATCCCGGCCAGGGAAGATGTTTCGAGATTTATGTCTGATCGAATAGTGTAGAATAGATACAAGATTAGACGGCCACCCACAGGTCCCACACCCATATGCCGAGGCTAAGAAATTAAGTCGCTAGCATTGCATACCCTTGCTTGTCTCTAGAGTTAGATTGAGATAGTGATCATAAACTAATTATGTAATCATGTTTCTGAACGATTACATAGCGCTGTATGAAACTTCACAAAGGTTGAGATCTTTGCAGATCGCTGTCGCGTCCCAGTATTCGTGGTTTGCGCTTGATTTCTTTTTGGGATTTAAATCTCGGGCTAGGATGGTCTGTACACGAGAACCTTAGCTGGCGTGTCACCCATTCAAACGGTGGTGAAGGATCTCATTAGATAAATTCATTGAAAAATGAATAGAGTGGAGGTGTTACGGCAGCTGTAGGAAAGCGTGTGCACTATTATAGGCCTACATATTGGATCTCAGACAAATGAACTTCGCCACCAGCAGACGCCTCGAGTAAGATACGGAATCTCTGAAGAATTTTTAAACCACCAAATGATCTCATCGAACTTCAGATATACAGATAAACGTTGGCCAAATACCCGATTAATCACTTGCAGACTGACTGACTGATAATTGTCTGACTGACTGACTGACTGACTGACTGACTGACTGACTGAATGTCTAATTAACTAACTGACTGACTGACTGACTGACTGAATGACTGACTGACTGACTGACTGACTGACTGACTGACTGACTGACTGACTGACTGACTGACTGACTGACTGACTGACTGACTGACTGACGGACGGTCTGACTGACTGACTGGCTGAATGCATGTTTTGTGGGTTTGTGTGCGTGCACTATCGGGCGGTTTATCAGCTTCATGATGCTCTGGTCCAGGTGTATTCTGGCCGATCGTTAGACAATTCAATAATGTTAATGCAGTCCCCATTCACACCCATGCATTGCCCATAGGTCTGTCTCAGCAAGACACGCGATCATTATAGTGATCAACATGACAGTATATCCTCGGTTGACTCATTTTTTAAACCTTACCACAACAACAGTTGAGGCCGGTCTGTCAGTACTAAAAATTTGGCTCAGGTTATTACAGAACTGCTAAATGCACGAATATACCAACTTTTATACAAATGATTAAACATTGCTTCAATCTGTAAACTGATTATACCTGTTTGACTACCTAACGACTTGGACTACATCTGATGCCATTACCAGGTAGGCCTACAGGTTCAAGGAAACAGGTAAAGCTCGCAGAGTCATCGCAATGTATTTATTACGCGCCTCTATAATAAGGAGTAAAGCGTAAACGCGAGAGTTGATAAAGCGCTACTTTAAAACTAAGCAAGCGCGTCAACTGTTGAACGAACGCTGCGTCAGGTCAGAAAGTTGTCCAGCGACAGAGTAAATTTTCACTAACTTTTTCCATAAATAAAAAAATTAAGGAAGGTACGGCAGCTCAATCCCCTTAATTTAATAAATATGCAGCTGTATAAACAACATCTATTGGTTGAACGCTTGCCTTGTTACGCGTTGGGTAGGAACTATTAACGAGTGGCATTTCTATGCACTGAAGTTAAATTCTTTAATACGATTATTTAAAATGTAGGCTATATACGATGTACTTTTAGGCGCTGAAGAAATGCAGAGATAACATTTACTCTTAGAGTGCAGAGACTTGCATTCATGATCCTGTAATTACATCACCCTGATTGGATCGCTCTTTCTCCGCCATAAAATTACATAGCACTTAGTTTGTCTATTCGTGGTTAAAATTCGTTAATCGTTTGAAAGGAGGACAGGCATTCGTGACTCCCGTTCCTTGAAACAGTGTCTCGCAATATAGAACTATGCGATAACTATTAGATATGCTCAATTCATAGGGCCTACTTGACGAATGCCAACATGCCACCAGTTATGATTCTTCAAAGCAATTCTTCACTTACATGTACTGTTCAGGCCAGCCATTCACACAGGAAACTAGTTCTCTTTTGCTGATCTTTCTCATCGCTCCAACTCCAAACGCCTTCATGGTCACGGTAGATGGTGCTTAGAACTGGAGCGTCGATTCGACCATCTACCTTCCTCACCTGTGTTTTAGGACCGTTACCAAAGCTGCCTTATCGATGCTGCTTTTAAAGGAACGCCCACGAATAAGTCAGTGCCGACGGCTTAGCTTTCAGGTGTTGAAGAGATGCAGACATAAATAAGATAACAATTACTATCAGTGTGCAGAAGACCAGCATTCATTTGCACCGTATTCCGCTAACGTAACGGCGAACCGTGACAGATTTTTTCCTTGCCTGTGGTTCTGTTGTCGTCAGAAGTCAAGTTTTTTTTTATCCCCGTTAACGCTTTTCAGTACAGTCCAGACCTTCCTTTTAATTTTTTTTATCAATTTTTCGACTGAAACTTAATCTTGCATCATCATCGCTTCTCGATTTGAATGAGAACTGCACCAGTTGAGTTCTCATGCACAAAGCCCATTTTAGCTCAACCTTTGTATCTTGGGCTACCATAGTCCGTAAGCGCACTTGAGTAGTCGCGTGAACGCCTTTCTGCATACAAGGGAACTATAATTAAATTGACAAATATATATGTACTTTTATTTCGCTTAAAGCAAAGCAGAAAACAGGTTTAAACGAACAATAGGCAGGCGAAAATACGAGACAGACTATAGTGTAGTAGAAAGGCGCAATTCAAACCAGTGCTCCCCTGGAGGCGTAAGCGTTGTGAACCCGCAAACTGATATAAGATATGTTGTCCTTTACTGACAAACCAAGTCCATTAACTGTAGAATTGAACTAGTGTCCGTGACTGCAGTGTATCAACGACAGCATATGAAGTGTAGGCCTACTATTAGCAGCACGTAGCATGCCCATATGAAGTTTAAACATGACAATAACTCTCATAGATATAAAGTCCAAATTGGCTAAACCTACAATTAATACCTTTGTTGATACCCATACGTAAAAACTAAACACTTTACGATACACGTTGTTCCAGAAAGCGCTTTATTTACTCAGCTGTGACTGAGAAAACCTCAGAGCCACTGAGCCATTGCTTAAAACTGGATGGCTATATATCTGCTGTAAGTGAAGCTGCATTATCTCCGACAAAACCGAAGAATTATTGAAAATAATATTTATGGTCGCGTTAAAATTGCGCATTATACGAGTATTAACATCGCTTCTTAGTTGATTACCAGCGCAATAGATGACTATGAACTACTTCACCTGCTCGGTAGGCCTACACCATACTTTTTTGTGACAAATATATATATATATATATATATATATATATATATATATATATATATATATATATATATATTTGTATACAAAGAAGAGCCTTTGCATCGTGAACCAAACTCTAGACAACAGGGTTTAGTATAAAGAAATGTTAGGCTTAACTCCGAAATATAGTCACGATCGAAGGCCTAACTGACTAATAATAACACCACGTATATATGATAAGGCCTGAATCCAAAGTATCGATGCCGATAATAAAATAGTATCATCTGGATCCATGATGCAATCCAGTTAGGACTAGTTAATACAACAACCTAGCCCTACTGCTCCCGATTCCACAATAAACTTATTAACAAAAATGTTAAACAACGAAGGCAACAAACATTTCCTCTGCCGCACACCACTCCTAACTGCAAATCATCGTCATCATCATCATCGTCATCATCGTCATCATCATCATCATCATCATCATTGTCAACCCAATCCTTCCGTTGACAATCCTTCTGTTTAAATCCTTGTTCTCTTCGTACTTAACGCCTATTTAACGTTCACCTTTTGAACACTAATTCTACGTATAAGTATAACCTGAACTAATCAGCAACACAGTTTAATATCCTTTAGTTTAATAAGAAACAAACAGACAGAACTCAATTCGATTACAACTCAACTAGTCAGCCACACTACTACAGCGAACACCTTCGAATTCAAACTTCTCTAGTCAGCATAATTCTTCGCGCCTCTTGACACACCTGTCTTCTGTGCGCCTAAGCGAACTCTAATAATATACATATAGCGCGCCGCTGCCGATATCGGCCGGCCGCGCGTGTCACTAAAACTAAACGTTATACATCTATCATATATACATATACACGTGAAACTAAAGTAAACGCACTAAATATATACGCCAATATCTCGCACTGCAAGACTGTACACAAAACTCAGTTCACATTACCTCCTTCCTTTTTCTGGAATTGAGCAAATTAAATTTCAAAATTTGCGAAATTACCAAAATACATGAAACATATATATATATCTAAATAATTAAAAAACAGTCTTACGATTACTTATAACCTTGACAAACAATCAGCAATAACATTCAATCTGCCCTTCTTGTACTTCACCTCAACATCAAAAGTTTGTAAGGCTAACGCCCAACGCACAAGTTTAGCAGACTTAGACATTGACTCAGTCAAATATGTAAGAGGATTGTGATCAGTAAAAATGAAAATTTTTGATCCAATTATAATTTCTTTTAACTTGTTTAGAGCCCAAACAATAGCATAGGCTTCCTTTTCCACAGTAGCCCATCTCTTCTGGGTATCAGTTAATTTCTGACTGATAAATGACACAGGGCGTTCTATTCCCTTGTCGTCCATCTGTGTTAAAACAGCACCGACTGCAAAGTCACTACTATCGCAGTACAAATTAAATGGTTTTCCAACTTCAAAAACATATAACACTACTTTGGATCGCACAGCCTCTTTAAGTAAATCAAATGCTTGCTGATGTTCAACAGTCCAATCAATCTTATCAGAAACACGTTTACTAGTTAAATCAGATAAAGGTTTCGCAATCTGTGCAAAGTCCTTAATAAACTGTCTGTAATAATTAAAAAATCCAAGCAGTTGCTTAACTTGCTTCTTAGTTTCTGGGATCTTCAAATTAGTCAAACTTTCAATTCTGTCTGGATTCATCTTTATCTTACCAGACCCAACCACATGACCGATAAACCTTACCTCACTCTTACCAAATATGCATTTTTTCAAATTCAAAGTAACGTTATGCAATCTCATTTGCATCAAAAATGCATCTAGATGCTGCAAGTGAACTTTCCAACTGTCAGAATGCACAGCAATGTCATCAACATACGGTTCTGCAAAGTCACTTATAGGCTGTAAAACTAAATTTATCGCCTTAACAAAAGTTCGGCCTGAATTTATCATTCCAAAAGGAACACGAGTAAATTCATACAGTCCATTATGTGTTACAAAAGCTGTCTTCCATTGATCAGATTGTTTTACAGGACAAGTCCAATAAGCACTTCGACAGTCCAAAATAGAAATCACATTAGACTTTCCAACTTTGTTCAAAACGTCTCTGACAATCGGCATCGGATATTTACAATCCACTGTGAATGAGTTAATGTATCTGTAGTCACAGGCAAGTCTTAAAGATCCGTCTTTCTTTTTAACAATAACCAAAGGGCTTGCCATTCTGCTCGATGATGGTTTGATAATGTTTGTTTTTAACATTTCTTTGATCTGACGTTCCACTTCTGCTCGATAAATCAAAGGAATACGATATGCTGCAAATTCCTTTTCACGAAATCCTGGTTTTAGTTCAATTTCATGTTCAACCAATGTACATAATCCGGGTTTTTCTGAAAATCTGTCACAGTATTTGTTCAAGACTTTCAACAACTGTTCTTGCTGAGTTACTGTTAAATGGCTAATTTGTTCAGGATCGAGGTTAAGTGAATTCTTGTCATCTTGAACCTCATTCCTCATTGGTAATTCAACCACTGAACCAAAATCTTCATCTTCTTCAACAATTAGACCACAACTTAATGCTCGAGTTACATATTTTCTGATCTTGTTGGCGTGAATTATTTTTCGACCATTTTCACCCATATCGACTAAATAAGAGTACTTTGATCTTCGATGTATGATCGTACATGGACCATGCCATCGAGAAATAAGTTTGTTCGTTGACGTTGGATACAAAACTATGACTTTCTCACCAGCTTCAAATTCTTTGTGCTTTGCTCTCTTGTTATACTGATTCGTGTATTGTAATTGCTTTTCTCGAGAGTAAGATTCTGCAAACAATAATGCTTTCTCCATATTTTCTTTGAGTTCTTTCAAATACTTTTCTGGCTTAACTCCAACATGAGGTGGTAAGTTTATTTCTCTAGTCCAACTCTCTTTTAATATTGCCAATGGTCCTCTCGGAATTTTCCCATAGACAAGCATATATGGTGATACTCCAGTAGTTGCATTCGGCACTTCTCGTAATGCCCACACTGTGAAAGGAATTATCTTGTGCCATTTCCTCGGGTTGTCTATTATCACATGATGGATCATCTTTTTAAATGTCTGATTCCATCTCTCTACTAATCCAGCAGCTTCTGGGTGTCCTGGTGTGTCGAATCTTGGACTACAGCCCATTAAATCAAGAAATTCTCTTGTCAAACTGGCTGTGAAGTTCGTTCCTTGATCACATGTGATCACTGACGGTACACCAACGTTCATGAACAGTTCCGTCAACGCTTCACACACAGCCTTCGCTGTCAGCGATTTCAATAAGAAGATTGTAGGCCATCTGGTGCACGAGTCCACAATGCATAAACAATACTTGTGACCTGCAGCAGATACTGGATCGATCGGGCCAACGAGGTCCATCGTCATTCTCCTGAAGGCGACCTCTTCTCTTGAGACTGGAGTGATGGGCACTCTATCCATCACCAAACTCCTTGCCTTTAGTTGACACTTCTCGCAAGACTTACAAAATTTCACAATGTCTCTTCTCATCTTTGGCCATACAAAAGATAATTTTATTCGTTCTCTTGTTTTCTCTTCTCCTAGATGTCCTCCAAACACTGATTCATGCGCCAACTCCATCACTTTAATTCGTCTGTCTTTTGGTAACACTAGTTGATATATCGTCTGGTCTAATATCTGATATTTCTTATGCAATAAACCGTTGATCACACAGAATTCAGATTCTTTCTCTTGTGCTAACTTCCACCACGGCTTCAACGATTCATCCTTTCTCTGTTGCTCTTCGAACTTCTTCGAATCAGCAATCTGCACCTTTTGTTCTTCATCCATTTCTTCATCTTTTTCAAGTCTCCTATCCCCACATCACATTCATTGTCTTCTTCAGTTTCATTTAATGTGCCATTCTCGCATGCAACCATCTCTTGCTCATTCATCTCTGATGTTACACCATCTCGCGATAAGCTTCGTTGCTCATTACTTTCGTTTTCCTCATCACTTGAACTTTCAGTTTCACTCTTCTCATCAACATCTACCATTTCCTGTTTCCGACTCTGCGCTCTCGTCATTACATTTGCTCGTACACTCACATCTCCTTGTATCGTTTTAACTTTCATCTGTGGTACGGCTTTTAATTCGGCAATTATCTCTGGATGCAACAAGAATCTTTCTGTACTGCCCATCTTTGCAATACTAGCACACATCAAGGTGACATAAGGTGTAAGTGAACACTGGATTTTACGCGGAAATCCCTCTTCTTCCACGTCACTACCACACAGTCTAACATCCACTTTCACTAACTTCGCAGGAATGGCATCTCCTGCCACACATTGCAAATTCACTTTTCCAATTTGTTCCACCTTCATGCCTTCCAGTAATTCTTCACTAATCACCGGAATTTCTGCTCCCGAGTCGCTCAGTGCTTTGACTTTCACTGGCTCTTTACCGTCTACTCCACGAATTTCAACCTCAACATATTGCAAGAACGATTTCTTCAATATTCGATTGTCATCTTTTCCTATGACTTCTCTCTGAATTTCAGCATCCAATAGAATTTCTTTTTGAATACCACATTTCATTACTGACTTTACTTCAGTCTCTTGGTTTTCTTGACTCGTGGTTTGATTGTCTGTATCACTAACCACTTGAATTAGATTCACCCTTGTGCGTTCTTGATTTCTGCTAGAACTAGCTGCTGCCACTGGAACTGGACAAAATTTAACCAAATGTTTGTCTGAACCACAATTGTGACAACGCTTCACCACCATACCTCGTTGTTCATTTCCTTCATTTCTCTTATACTGCGTAAACGATGTGTTGCCTTCCCTCTTGGCAAACGGCGCTGACGATTTGTTAAATCCCTGACGACCAAACGTCACTTCTCTGGTCTCATTGGGTACAGGGACACTAGCCTTGACTTCTTTACCTATGAACTGATTCCCTGTTTCTGGATTACTTTTCCACTTTCCACTCTGGCTTTGGTTTACGGAACGTTGAGAAGGATAACTGTTTATATTTGGAAATGCAAACCCAATTCGATTGTTTACATGAATGTCTGCTAAGTCTGCCACTGCACTAGCTTGGAGACAGTCAGTTCCTTCCTTCGACAATACAAACTGTAGTGGACCTGGCGGTAAACATTCTTTCAGCTTATCCGCTACCAGCAAATCAAAGAGCGTATCATACTCTCTGTTCACGTTTCGACTTCTCACGTAATAGTTTAGCAAGTTCTTCAGTCTTGCCGTAAACATCGTATAAGTCTCTTCTGTCGTCTTCTTAGCATCCACAAATCTGGCTCTGTATTCTCTCGAGGTCAATTTAAATTCTTTTAATAAGTGCTGCTTGACTCTATCATAATTGTCTAGATCATCGTATGACAATCTATTCAGAACGGTTCGAGCTTTCGGCGTCATCAATGGTAATAATAATTTCACCCAAAACGGCTTTTCCACAGCAAAACTACGAAATGCGTTCTCGACTGTTTCAAAATATAATGGCACCTCCATCATATCAGTTGGCATTTGAGGCAATACATGCTTCATTGCATCACCTATTTTCTTAATTTTTGACACCAAAGTTTCACTTTCTTGCTGTTTCCTTCTTTCTGCTTCCCGTTCTTCTCTCATTTGCGTTTCTTTCAATGTCAATTTTGATTTCTCCAGTTTCAGACGTTCTTGTCTTTCTGCCTCTGCCTTTTCCAAACTTTCTTTCTGAAATTTGAGTTCTTCTTGTCTGATCTGTTCTGCGCGTTCTAACTCTAACGTTCGCGCTTTTTCTTTTTCTTCTTCACGCATTCTCTTTGCTTCAATCTGTTGCTGACGAACCTCTTCATCACTTTTTCTAGCTTTTTCAAATTCAATCATCTGCTCCAATCTTCTTCTTTCAGCATCTTCCCTATCTCTTTTCAACTGTTCTAATTGAATCTCAAACTGATGCTTTTGCAATTCCAGTTCTGCCTTACGCACTTGTTCTGCTTTATCTTCTCTCTCTCTCTGCAGGCGCAATTCTTCTTGCCTTGCAAATTCTGCCTTCTCTTCTTTCTCTCTCTGCAAGCGCAATTCTTTCTCTTCTTTCTCTCTCTGAAGACGTTCTGCTTTCTCTTCTTTCTCTCTCTGCAGACGTTCTGCTTTCTCTTCTTTCTCTCTTTGCAAGCGCAATTCTTTCTCTTCTTTCTCTCTCTGAAGACGTAATTCTTCCTGTCTTAGCTCTTTCTCTTCTTGTCTCAGTTCTTTCTCTTCTTGTCTCCGTTTCTCCTCTCTTTCTTTCTCTTCTTGCCTCGTCATCATCATCCACTGCATCAACATCTCCATAGACATAGGCGCAGGAGGTTTTTCAATAGCCTTTTCTACGGCACCGCCAACGGCACCTTCTTCTTCGACTTCTTCTTTAACCCACACTTCAGCGAGTTCCTGTATCATGTCACCACGTGACATACCTTCTAATTGTTCTTCTTTAAAACCGGCTTTCAACAAACGCTGTTTTAGCCTTTCCGTAGACATCTTCTTAATATCTGCTTGTCTTTCAGCACTTAGTTTCTCCATCTTACTTGTTTACTTCAGTGATTTCTCTTTTCAAAGAAGTCACGGTTTTTCTTGGTGTGTGAATCGATAAACAAACGGGATTTCTTTTGTATTTGTTCGTGAAAAACAACGAAATTTTTATACCGTTTCTCGTGTTCCACCGTCGTTGATATCGAAGACACGTCACACAGCAACAACGCGTAGATTCTTCTAACACCGTCGTAGATTCTTCTAACACCGTCGTAGGAGGTGATAACATGAATTTTAATCCACCGTGAGTTTATATCCACCGTGAGTAATTATTCCACCGTGAGTATTTATCCACCGTGAGTATTTATCCACACCGACGCTGTTCCACCGTGAGTTTTTATCCACCGTGAGTTCTTATCCACACCGACGCTGCCACCAATGATGTCAACCCAATCCTTCCGTTGACAATCCTTCTGTTTAAATCCTTGTTCTCTTCGTACTTAACGCCTATTTAACGTTCACCTTTTGAACACTAATTCTACGTATAAGTATAACCTGAACTAATCAGCAACACAGTTTAATATCCTTTAGTTTAATAAGAAACAAACAGACAGAACTCAATTCGATTACAACTCAACTAGTCAGCCACACTACTACAGCGAACACCTTCGAATTCAAACTTCTCTAGTCAGCATAATTCTTCGCGCCTCTTGACACACCTGTCTTCTGTGCGCCTAAGCGAACTCTAATAATATACATATAGCGCGCCGCTGCCGATATCGGCCGGCCGCGCGTGTCACTAAAACTAAACGTTATACATCTATCATATATACATATACACGTGAAACTAAAGTAAACGCACTAAATATATACGCCAATATCTCGCACTGCAAGACTGTACACAAAACTCAGTTCACAATCATCATCATCATCATCATCATCATCATCATCATCATCATCATCATCACCATCATCACCATCATCACCATCATCATCATCATCATCATCATCATCATCATCATCATCATCATCATCATCATCATCATCATCATCATCATCATCATCATCATCATCATCATCATCATCATCATCATCATCATCATCATCATCATCATCATCATCATCATCATCATCATCATCATCATCATCATCATCATCATCATTGTTATTGTAATTGCTTGAAAATTCTATTGCTCCGGTTTCTAATTGGCTACACAAAGCATAAATTGATGAGGCGCCAAAATCAAGTTACAGTCAGATCAATACTCAGACGGTAAATCTAGCACTACAACAAAATTTTCAGAAATATAGTCACGATCGAAATGCGAAGCGGCTCCCTGCTGTGTATGTGCTCTTACCGAAATAGCTATTCTGTTCAAAATTTAACTCTTATTCGCAAAGGTTTGGTCGGGGTAGCTCCTTCACACCTCAAGACCTTCCGTAGCTCGGTCTTTTCACTTCCTGGTCGCTCAACTCTCCGCTGGGCAGCCAGAGACTTTTTGGTTGTTCCCCGCCTATGCTCAGTCTAGATGTTAGCTTGTGCTGGCCTATTATACCCCGTGATCGATCGAGTCAGTCGATCAAGTCGATCGAAACTCGGCCAAGTCGAGTCGATCGAAAAATCTTCGACTCGATCGACTTGCAAGTCGAGTCGATCATATGCTTTCACAAGTCGAGTCGATCGTTGTTTCCTCGACTCGGCTCGACTATGAAATATTTTCTTACTATTTTTTGCGGCTTCTTCACAAAATGACCCACATGATGTGATGACGTGATGCTTTGTAAACGCACAACTATCGTATTAACCTGATTTGAAGTTCAGTGCAAATTATGAGCCTTTTGGTGATTTCGTATAGGGCCTAGTTAGAAGCTGCAGATACATTTTCCACAGTTTTACTGTGAAAATGGAAAGATTAAGATGCGTTAAATATGCGCTAGTTTAAGGAAATTTCAGCTCTGTAGTCTGTAGCGATGATCTCAAAACGTTCGAATGTCTGTATGTTAGGACGGAACTGAATGCTTCGATTTGGCCAAGATCTGTGGCTCGGAAAGTGTTTAAAAGTAGGGACCTGCGAAGCTTCGATATTCGATTCGAAAACGAATCGGGCGGCGGTATTCGATTCGATTCGAAAATGATTTCATGATTCGAAAAATTTCGAATCTTTGTCAGAAAAATGATTAGCCCTTTGTTGTAAACTAATTGTTTTAATTGTTTACTGCGCGTGGATTGGTTGTTGAATTTCTGCGTGAAACGCGGCACGCGACGACAACAAACCCTCAGCAACAGTGTATTGGAAAGGAAATTTCGTGAAGTACCTCTGATTTAGTTCTATAAACTGTATACATTTCTCATGACTCTTACCCTTCACATAGATTTCATGCCCTGAAAATGGTTGCACTGTTCCCAAGCACCTATATTCGCGAATTCGTGAACAGTTCTTCTCAGAGATGAAACTAACAAAATGCAAAAACGGATGCAGACTAACAGATGACAATCTCTCCAATGAACTTCGAATTGGCACTTCGAACATTAAAGCAAACATTCCGGATTTGTGTGGTTGGAAGAAGTGTCAGATCTCACCTTAATCATTATTATATATTAAATATTGCACATCTAGCAAATGGATGCCTTGTACACAGTTTTGTGTATTTTAAAACTGAAGAAACTGAAACATATTACTTCTTTTATTGTAGTGTAGAACTGTAGGTATTAGGATAATTATGCTTTCATCATAAAAAATACTTTCATTTACTTTAAACTTGAAGTTTACCCATAAAAATTATTCCACAATGTTTATTTTGAATAAAATTAATATTGTTTCATTTTCTGGGGCAAATTAATCTGCAGAAATTAGTCTGCGATTGGCATACGACCCCAGAGCTGCCCTTAAAATCTTAGGGCGGCCCTCTGTTAAAAGAAGTTGCCATGCCTGGCTTAGATGAATGTACACCAAAGTGTGGTTATGCAATTGGTAAAATAAAGAATAAACTTACTTACTTAACTCATAAATTATTTGTGTCATTGTTAATTCTGTTAATTAGCTTAATGTTTAGTTTAATTGATTTTAAACTGCATAAATGTTATTGAGGTATTGATACTGTGGTACACCTGCGCTATCACATATACACTACATGAATATCAAACATGGTAGGCCTACCCTCTGATTCGATTCGAGATTCGATTTGAATTCGAATCTTTACCCCGATTCGATTCGAGATTCGATTCGACGGAAAATTTGTGATTCGCAGGTCCCTATTTAAAAGTTGCGTGAGCTAGCCTCAGATAAGTAGGCTACAGACCTAAGATGGATAAGATTATACATTATATCCGATATAACCAATAAGAATAAATTTTGTAATTTTTTACAATCAGTGGAAATTTTTTATTATACTTTGCCTACATATTCATGAAATGAAAGGCGTCTATAGCACAATAAGTCAATAACTACTTTAGCAAGCATCAACAACAAAGCGCTAGCCAAAAATTGTGTGAGCATGATTCTGCCTCGGCGCTACAGAGCCAAAATTTTTCTGAGCATTGGCACCTTTGGCGCCATGGCTCCAGGGCCCCTGACCAAGAGATACAGTCCAGGTCGACAAAGTCGACCAAGTCGATCGTTTATTTGCCAAGTCGATCGAGTCGACGAGAGGTCGACTAGTCGACAAAGTCGATCGAGTCGATCGTCGGCCGAGCCAAGTCGATCGTAGCAGTTCGACTCGATCGATCACGGGGTATATGGCCTATCTAGTTAGAATCGTCTTCCGCAGGAATTGCGGTTTGAGCTCATCAACCTTTCTCTTACAGACACGCCTGAAGTCCATGTTATTTGTTAGTGACATCGCTGACTTGGGTCGTGAGCGCCTCTGAATCGTTGAGTGGTGCTTTTACGAATGTTCGATTACAATTACAGTTAGATCTGAAGCCGTCTTTAACCACAACTGTTGTGTTTTGAAATAATAAGGCATTACATTACATTAATTTACATTACATTACATTACATTACATTACATTACTGATATCGAAGACGAAGGCCTCAGAGGTTATACGCAAGCCGACAACGCGATCAATTTCGATTCAATAAGACAGGCCCGGGGATCGAAACTGCGGCTCTGAGGTTAAAAGCACTGACTTGTTTGTCGCCTGGCCACCGCATATAAACCCATGTATATATTTAAAAAAACAAATATAAGACACAGTAGTCAATTAGGTGAGCGCTCGCTTAAAATCGCAGAGTGTGCAGGTTCGATCCTTTGTGTCTGTGTAGAGCCGCGAGCAAGTCCGCTAAAACGCATGGGTGGGCATAGAACAGATGCCCAACATACAGTTCGTTTGGACCACAGCCTGTTTACTATTCGATCGCTGCAAATTCATTCTTTGCATTCGTGTCATTGTTGTATTTGACAGCACGCGATATTTTGCTGTGATCGGCCAATATACTTGTTAGAAAAGCTTTTGAAAGCGACGTGCATGGGAAACTGTCCGATTTAGTTCAAAATTTCTGGCTATTTTGGGTATTAGGAAAGCTTTTGACAGTGTTGTGCATGGGAAACTGTGTTACTGAGTTCAACATTTGTGGTTATTTTGGATATTAGGAAAGCTTTTGACAGCGTTGTGCATGAGAAACTGTGTTACTTAGTTTAACATTTATGGCTATTTTGGATATTAGGAAAGCTTTTGACAGCGTTGTGCATGGGAAACTGTGTTACTTAGTTTAACATTTATGGCTATTTTGGATATTAGGAAAGCTTTTGACAGCGTTGTGCATGGGAACCTGTGTTACTTAGTTATGGCTATTTTGGATATTAGGAAAGCTTTTGACAGCGTTGTGCATGAGAAACTGTGTTACTTAGTTTAACATTTATGGCTATTTTGGATATTAGGAAAGCTTTTGACAGCGTTGTGCATGGGAAACTGTATTACTTAGTTCAACATTAATGGCTATTATCGGATATTAGGAAAGCTTTTGACAGCGTTGCGCATGGGAAACTATGTTACTTAGTTCAACATTTATGGCTATTTTGGATATTAGGAAAACTTTTGACAGCATTGTGCATGAGAAACTGTGTTACTTAGTTCAACATTTATGGCTATTTTGGATATTAGGAAAACTTTTGACAGCGGTGTGCATGGTAAACTGTGTTACTTAGTTCCGTATTCGTGGCTGTTTGTACGTTATAAAAGTTTTTGAAAACGTTGTGCATAGGAAGCTAATCGACTCTTTGGATCTTGACCCCAGACTATTGATTCTGTTTTGACTGAGCGCCTGTGAATAAGCTGGTTCCGGCGACTTAGCCTTGTGGGCGCTAAAGAAATCTCGAGATTATAATTACGGCTGCGACTACATGTAAACTCTGACCAAATTGCTTGTAACTGCATCTATGTACCCGCTAAAGACCTTAATGATCAATTTATTTATCACTTCAGCCATAGATGTTAAAACCGTTTTTTTCGTTTTTATGTTTTTTTTTTAAATCGTCGTTTTTGGGTTTATTTTTATTTTCTTATCGTTTTTCCGTTTTTTATGTACCGGTAACTTTATTTATTTATTTATTTACTGTCTGTTAATGTTTTTCAGTTTCTGTTTAATTTTTCTCTTATGTCCCTTACGTTGTCTCCGTACTTTCAAGGATTTAGCTAATTTACCTCACTATTTACATCATCATTTGAGAAATAAATACTTTATGAAATAGCACAGTACAAGAAATAAAATTTTATAAAGTTATTTCTAAGTTTTCTAAAATGCCAAAAGAAAAGGGTGCGGAATGGATTCACGTTACTTTGAAAAACGAGAAAGACAAAAACTCAGCATTGTCTAAATTGAAATGTATTTACTGTGAGAAAGTTTACACTAGGCCCCTATAAAATTATAGTCTATACCTTCAAAGTTTAGTTTTTAATTGTGTTAGCTTAGTCAGCATGGACTTGTGTGGATTTATGCTTACATTTTAAATTTGAAAAGATTTCAATATTTTTAATTTCTCAATTTCTTATTAAACCAAACTTATAAGAAATAAAATAATTGTTGTAGATTGATGTTATTTAGTGTTTACTAATAAAGTTGTGTTATTTGCTGATTAAATTCTGTAAACAAGGTTTTTAATTTTAAATTGCAGTAGGGCCTACAAGATGTGAGAAGTCAAATAATTTTTTTCTTTCGTTTTTTCCGTTTTTTCTCGTTTTTTATTTTTCTGAATAAAACGACGTTTTTCCGTTTTTTAGTTAGTTTCTATCGTTTTTAACAACTATGACTTCAGCTACGTTACTGCTTGCTAATACTGGCTGATGCTTCTTCTTGTGTTAAGTAGGCCTACAAATTAAGACTGGAAGGTGACCAAGCTCTTTTGGGAATACCTTGCATAGAAAGTTGTTTGACTTCAGTATTTTATGGAATTCTGTGCAAAGCTTCATCTGGGCCTTGGAGATTGAACTTACATTACATAATCAAAATTAATCAATTGATTGCTGGGCGTGGTAGCCTGTAATTTGACTTTTGCTAATTAGCATCGTGTTTGCTTAACGATATCCCGTGGTGCTGATTTGATAAATAGTCTGCTTGTAATCCTGAAATCTGCGTTACTATCAATTTAGAATCTAACTTCACTGGCAATGAACATTTTCGCAGTACACATCCTTACGTTGTTTTCGTTACACCGTTGTGTCAGCTGCGCTATTGCATCATATTACTTCCTCCAAACTCGGGCGTTTTTAAATTAAAGTAGGCCTACTTATTGCGGCTTTGGAGCAATTAAGCTGTTCCGCAGCAGAATGTGCGATATTCTTCTAATTGGTCTATCAAGATAATCGTCAGCCTTCCATTTCTGTGACCCTGTGCTTAGCTTAGCCTGGCATTTACGGTGAGCCCAAGAAATCCATATCCTTGAAAGATATGTTTTGAAGCCCGTTGAACGCCGATGTAAAGACTTCAAGCTACCCTCTGTTTCAAGTTACCTCCCGGTAATCTGAAACCGATATCTAAAATCATAAATTCTTATGTTTACAACTCATGATTCGTTTATTGAATAGGCCTAAAACACGTAAAGAGTAGGGCCTACAAGATTGAAAGTTAGTCTCAATATCTGAAAATATATTAAATAATGTGTATTGGCTGTCCAATTTCATGACAGCACAAAATAATACTGGGTTACCATAACATTTAGTTAAGGTGCAAGATTTCCATGTTTCATATGTAGTTGATGTACGTATAATCTACAGAGAAAGATAACTTATCGTACATCATGCACTGGGGGGGGGAGAATGAGAGTTTAATGATAAATATTGGCAATTATTATTATTATATGAGATGGTCGAAGAATGGACCCCTTTAATTGGAGGGGTAATCTAGACCATCCATCAAATGCAGACTGACAAGCTCTCACTGATGTTGGCCGACGCTGTCATATACTCTGAAGACCGCGAGGTCCTTGAGCTGCTGTGGGGTGTTGCCGTCGGGGTCACCAGCCGGACCCCTGGGAAAGAGGAGATCGCTGTTAATAGATAAAGGACCGAAAAAGGACCCCTGCCCCGGATCCATGGGCCTGGGACCCGTCCGGATGACAGATTGCTTCAACCAGAAACCACGACGAGTTCAACTGATAGGTCGAAACACATATAAGTAAGTAAGTAAGTAAGTATATTCTTTATTAAACCAGCTGCCAAACAGCACTCTGGTGAACAACGTCTGTTAAATAGATCTTCTAAAGTTTATAAACAAACACACATTGGTATATATACATAGCATTAACCACAATAGGCCTATGTATCTATATATTACTATATACCGTTCATACCAAGGGAGAAGTCACTCACATTAATTACACTGGTCAACAAATAAAAAAATTTTTCTCGTTGCCAAGGATATTTGAACAATTCTTTGGTATTTTGGGGTCGCTGAATTAAAAAATGGAAGTGGTTTTTTCGAATTGGCTCTAGTTCATGAGATAATGGACACCTCGAAATAAACAACTAAATATTTTAATTTTGTGTTTTGTAGCGAACTTGTCAGCCAGCATCGCGTCCGTGTGTTTCTCTCCTTGTATGTGTGTTTGTATGCTTCTTTGTATGTGTGCGTATGTGTCTTTGTATATGTGCGTATGTGTCTTTGTTTGTGTGCGTATGTGTCTTTGTATGTGTGTGTATGTCTGCCTGTATGTGTGTATGTATTTACTTGTTTGGCTTGGATTATGTCTTGATGTTAGTTGCTGCCCTCTGTACTCTGTGAACTGTCCGGACACCCTGTCCGGACCATGTCCAGACACTGTTACCTACCCCCACTCCGGACACTTCGAATGCTATATAAGTTGGAATCGTAAACTTATCATGGATTCTGATTTCACAAAATGTATGAATGGTCCTGAAGCTTCTGCCTGTTGGAGTTTTGTCTTAGTTGTGCAGAACTTTTTAGGCAACAACTAAGCAGACAATTACGAAGAACTGGTGCAAAACATGCTCACAAACTTAAGAAATTTGGGTACTAATATGAGCATAAAGGTATACTTTCTTCATAGCCACTTAAATAGATTTCCATATAATCTTGGACATGTCAATGAGGAACAAGGTGAGAGGTTTCACCAAGATATAAAGGTCATGGAAGAAAGGTATCAAGGCAAATGGGACAGACACATGATGGCAGACTATTGCTGGAGCCTCCAACGTGATTGTCCTGATAACCGACATAAAAGAAAATCGTTCAAATGGCGTTTAACTATGACTATAATGACGTTAGATGATAAATGAAATAATAGAAACAGAGCCTAACTGTTACAGTACAGCATCCTACACAGGAAACCTCGTTGGTTAAGGGAGTCAAATCTAGGGAGAATCAGATTAGGGGCGCAAATAATACGCGGTCTTTAGAACGGGAGGTAGAAGGTCATGGAGGAGGTGACTAGGGTTTTTGAGAATGCTAGTAAAGAGACCACGATCAGCTTTTTTGCAGAGTTCCTCAAAAGTAGGAAAAGAAGGAGGGAGGGAGTTAAGACGAACCAACTTACGAATAATTGCGCCCAAATGATCAAGTTCCTGCTTGTTGGCAAAGCAACCATACCTGGGAACAGCATAGCATACACTGGTAGCCCGTATCACGTCATGAGGCCTGGGGCCCGAGAGCCCATGAGAAATCAAGATACGATGAGCGTAAAGGGATTGTTTAGCCTTTATGCTCAGTTTTTGGATATAAGGAGAGAATTCAAACTTATCGGTTATTTCAATTCCTAATATTTTTAATGAAGAGACCCTTGAGATTCCGCATTTATATAGGTGGTGGATTGGATTTAAGGATCGTCTTGGGGTTGGTGAAGATAATGTCGCTGGATTTAGAATGGTTAAGATGAAGATTGCATCTCTGAGCCCAGGCATTTATGTGGTCAAGTTCTGCAACAGTGGTGGAGATATTAGAAGCCAGTATGAGAAGATAGCAGTCATCTGCTTATTTGAAGATGCGATTAAAGTGGTAGAGAGGTTTTAAACCAGACATGGCTACAACAAAATTGGTGGGAGCCATGCCGGAGCCCTGTATGATACTTGCATTAATTCAGACCAGGGACGATGTGATGCCATGGAACTTAGTGCAATGGCCAGTTGGTCGGCCAGGAAAGAGTGTCTGACAGTGTCAAAAGCCTTAGAAAAGTCTAAAAATTGTGATTTTTATCAATCAGCTTACCATGTTTAAACGTTATCAGACCGAAGACAATGCCATTATGTATTTTATGTGTGCACTTTGGTACAAAATTTGAGACAATTTCAATGCGATTTGTTACTTTGCTCCGTTTAACCATTAAATTCTCATAATTAGTCGAATAACTCAAAAACTAGAGCCAATCTAGCAAAACCGACTCCATATTCGGAATCAGCACCACAGGTTTACCCTAAAATCGCTCTAATATAATCGGCAATAAAATCATTGTTGACCAGTGTTATCCAACTATTTATATAGCGCTAGGTGTTTCCTCTATAGGACAATTATATTAATTACATGTTATTATTATTATTATTATTATTATTATTATTATTATTATTATTATTATTATTATTATTATTATTATTATTATTATTATTATTATTATTATTATTATTATTATTATTATCATTATCATTATTATCATTATCATTATCATTATCATTATTATTATT
The DNA here is from genome assembly GCA_963556255.1 of Allolobophora icterica. NCBI lineage: Eukaryota > Metazoa > Annelida > Clitellata > Crassiclitellata > Lumbricidae > Allolobophora > Allolobophora icterica. The sequence goes on along the minus strand of OY744609.1, from coordinate 14,148,676 downwards.
ATTATTATTATTATTATTATTATTATTATTATTATTATTATTATTATTATTATTATTATTATTATTATTATTATTATTATTATTATTATTATTATTATTATTATTATTACTATTATTATTATTACTACTACTACTACTACTACTATTATTATTATTATTATTATTATTATTATTATTATTATTATTATTATTATTATTATTATTATTATTATTATTATTATTATTATTATTATTATTATTATTATTATTATTATTATTATTATTATTATTATTATTAGATAAGATCAGATTAGATTACAATGCACCCTAGCACTTTGGTTGCCGTCGGAACACTGTGACTGTGGTGTATTTGCCCCTATGAATAAGCTGGTCTCTCTGGCGCGGCTTTTGGGTGTGGCGCTGAGAAATGTCGTAGATTTAGGCCTACATTTACACCCAGGGGCGTCTATCCCCCTAAGTCATTGGAGCAACGTCCCTTTCCCCCCTCTTCTTCCCCCTTCCCGTTCCTTCCCCGCCTAAAATGGTGGAACACACACTGACAGATCCCCCCCCCCCTATTTCTTGGATGGAGCATTTGCTCCAAGGTTTCTATGGTGTAGACGCCTCTGTTTACACCTACAGAGCTTGACGCATACAAGTATGGCTTTTGAGACCTCATGCCGGGCTAAAAGGTTTGTCGTGAAAGAGGCGTTATAATGATACCAATAAAAGCAATACTCCGCAGATTGCTAGGGGTGACAAGCGTGACAATAATAATGTCGTTGCCTGGTACGTAACAGTTGGATGCCTCAGAAAGGGCTAGCACAAATGCTTATGCCAAAAATTGTTGTAATTTTTAACAACTGCCAGAGGTTCAAACAATGATAGGTTTATAGATGGCCTATTGGGTATTTAGAATTAAACACACGAGGAACTTATAAAATATGTTAATACACTGAACAAGTTCCACCCCCCTTTTAAATTAACCCTCAATCAAATCATGAAATTCCATTTCTAGATTCAAATTTATTAAAACCAAGAACGTCCTTCAAAGATTAAATCTACGGATAGAAAGCTGAACCTGAATTTCTTTTGTAACCGCCGAGTTCCCTTTAAATCAATTCTTTCTTACATTCTACGCAGACGTCGAGCTTTGTATGTGGATGGTGACACTTGAGATTATTGAGTAGATTTATCGTGTTTTTACCGGCTATGAGCTGGACACATACTTCCCCTCACTAACATCAACACCGCTGATGATAAGGAACTTTTATTTGTGACTAATTCGTACATGAAATGACTCCAGACAGCATTGCCACGTTTGCGACCGCTCAAGATCTTTAGAGACATTTTGACCACAAGATTGTAGTCATGTGCTCCTACTGTATACATGTATGTAAGGCGCCCTACGTGGCTGCAGTTTCTACTATATGTATGTTCACTGTACAGCGCAGTGCGTTTGCAGGCGCTTAATTAAAGAACAGATTATTATTATTATTATTATTTTTTTTTTTTTGCCCCGAGGTATACAGGATCCCTCAGGGACTTCAACATTATTTACAAAATAGATTTGTCTGGAATGGGCCCTATTATTATCATTATTATTATTATTATTATTATTATTATTATTATTATTATTATTATTATTATTATTATTATTATTATTATTATTATTATTATTATTATTATTATTATTATTATTATTATTATTATTATTATTATTATTATTATTATTATTATTATTATTATTATTATTATTATTATTATTATTATTATTATTATTATTATTATTATTATTATGACTGCTAATTTTGCGAATTTGCGGTAGTCAACTTGTGTCGCAATCGCAATAAAAGAAACTTTTACAATATACCTAAATTTAGTAAATGCGCCACTACTACCCCGGTACTAGGTTAATTCACAAATCCAAAATCCGGGGCGAATATTATTAGTGTAAGCGTATTTTCACGTTCTCATGTTTGTCGTCATTGCACTTTTTATTTTTTATGACGAAAATAACGATGCATTTTTGTTAGTGTTATTTTCGTTATAGTCATAGTTGCACGGTTCGCTTTGGTGTTCCCCAAGGATCGAACTTAGTACCTTTGTTTTCCTTATTTTCATTAACAATCTCCCTAACTGTATGTTATCCTCTTTGCCACAATGACACTAACATCTTTTATTCTAATAAATCCCTTACCTCCCTATATCAAACATTGAATGACGAACTAATTAGGAGTGCCAATTGGTTTCGTGCCAACAAATTCCTTAATCTAGACAAGACTAATTGTATCCTATTTAAATCTCATAGGAAAATCTGTGACACAAACTCTAATATTTTATATATTGGTAATAGGCCTATTCCAATCACCGAAACAAGTTCATCCAAATTCTTGGGAGTAATATTAGACCAGCATTTATCCTGGAAAGTTCGTATAAAAGCTATCTCCTCTTAAATAGCTAAGAATATTGGAATTCTGTAACGAGCGCCTAGAGACTTCCATCTCATGTTCGGCTAACCCTCTACTACACAGTCTATGTACTTTGATCTATCCATATCTCGCTTATTGCAATTTTATTTGGGCCTCGAGTTAAAAATCCAACCTTCAAAGACTCACTATCCTCCATAAACGAGCAATCCGTTTCGTGGCCGGCACTCCATACGGTTCACATACTGACCAGTTATTTCTTGAATACAGGTTGTTAAAAATTGAACAAATTATGACTACTCAGATAGGTGAGTTTATGTATCGGAATGAGCATAACTTATTAGCCGTGGTGTATAGACGACTCTTTTTACTTGCCTCTGATGTCCACTCCTATTCCACAAGAGGATCCAAGCCTCATCGTCAACCCTTCTTTAACTTAATTGCTCATACAAACACCCGGTTATCATCCATTAGATATGCAGGGGCTAAACTTTAGAACATGATACCCCTATTTATCCGTCAATTACCTTTTGTGCCCACTTTCAAAAATAAATTACGCCATTATCTGATTCAACAAATAATTTGAACCTTCCGATTTGCATTATTGGGTGTATTAGTTAAGATCTGTTAGTTAAGATACATTGGTTAGATGTAAGCTAACTAATGTATTATTACTTAAGTTACCTCATGTGTATCGATGTGCTTCCTGTATGATATCGATTTTTTAAAACTAGCTGCCATTCGCTGTGGTTACTGTGCATTATTCACCGTGAAAGGTGGCCTATTAGCGGGATCTCCATCCCTTTTGGGTCTGCGCCTCGTGACCTCTAAGAATGTATTTACTGCGTATACTGCATAACTGTCAGTTAATGGATACAGGAAATAAACAGAATTGAATTGATTGTAAATGATTTTTTAGTTACAATTAAAGTTATCGCTACCGAAATCATTTTATTTTCGTTAACGAACACTTTCGTTATCGTTAAAGTTAGCGAGAATCACACTGTACGAATGAGTTCACTGTTGACTGTTGACATGAGCACGGTTGACTGCTTTGCAGAGATTGTAACGGTCACGACTGACTGAAATTGGTGTTAAAGAAGAGAAGACAGGTATAGCAGGCAATGCAGACATGCGTCAGCAGCAAATGCGTGGTGAACGCGAATGCATGAGCAAACTATTCGGAACTGTGTTCGACCGGTTTGAGCGTTGACCATCAGCACTAACGCAAAGTAGGTAAACATCTTGCATTTTTATCGATTGTAAATATTTGAGAGAGAAAATCATAAATAACTTTAGGTCAACTGTATCAAGCACAAGAACACGTAATTTAAAGACAGCTTCATTTGATAATTAATACTTTGCTTCCAAATTTCAGAGGTACACACGAGACCATCGAAGATCGATGGCACTTGGTAAATTGTAGCAAAGGACTTGCTCAAAGTCTTTACACAGTGACCGCCTAGATTGAGGCTCGAACCCTTACTCTCCGCGCTACAAGGCGAGCGCTTTAACCAATCGGTTTAAAAGGTCAGGCGTCAAGTAGCAAAATTTGTTAAACACGGCGTTGTTGTTCATTTACGACAACTGAAAAGCCTAACTGCATATAAAATAAAGCCTATATAGACCTATACTCTTCGGTCGTAAGCTTTAATAATGTAAAATGTTTTAGGCCACATCTGCTGCAATCAAATTGACATTTTTGTCTGTGCTCAGAAAGTTCGCAATCAATCGAACCATAAATTTAGATCGTCTAATTACTAATTACAAATTACTAATGTACTTTCAACCGTTCTCGATCGATGAACAGCAAAGTTTTTTGAGTGCTTCCACGATGTGTTGAGAAATTTTAGCTTTCAATTTAAGTCCTTAAATCCTTTGAGTTTTCAAACTGTTTATGATTACTGTTTGTTCTGTCACTTCTGACCGATATTGGTATGTTACGCAGGGTAACTTAGATGTATTTAAATCTTTTGTAAGATTACTTAAATTACGGCACTAAATAAACCCTTTAATTAGATTATATTAGATTAGAAAGATAGTAGCTGCTCTTAAAACATACGGCCGAGGTAGACTGTTTTCTGTCGCATAGCCTATGTCAAGTCAGTGGCAAGTCGCATATTGCAGCTTGCTTCATTGTTAAGAGCCCAAAGCGTAGCTCAACCATGCATGCACAAACTGTCACAAACGTGTACACAAAAATTACTACAGACCCGTCTATATCATGTCACGTTCTTCATAAACAGAGTCTTCTACGTACTCTCCTTTATCTATGGGCGTCCAATTTTTGTAAGGAGGGGCAAAATTTGTGTAGGGAGTGTCAAAATTTGTGTAGGTAGGGACAACATTTTTGTAGGTGGACAAAATATTTTTGGGGTGGAGCAAAATGACGTTTGCATAGCTCTATTCATGAACACAGAACACATGACAACTTTAAAAATAAATAATAGTCAAGGAATTTACCTAAATTATTGTGCTGCAGACTTCGATAGCCTAAAGTAACGTTCATTAGAAGCAAGTAGGCTTATTTATAATTATCAGTAAGCGAACGGTTCCAATATCATCTCAAAATTCTTCAGTAGAGGGATTCGGCACACACGCGAAGCTCTCCAACTTCTATAGAACCGGTTTAGAACGATCATGTAGAGTTAAAAAAAACGGGTAAATATAATCGATGGGTATGCAGAACGACGAACTGCATTAGTTTCCCAGTCCTTAGTACACTCTCGTCGTTAATGTGTTAAACTCAAAATAGGCCTACACATGCGCACAAAACTACTTCTGAAGATTAAGGTACCGGTATACATTTTCCAGTCAAACATGTAAGCACCTTCTTGTCTTGCGCCATATAGATACACTGAAGGACCCACATTTGTCTTCTATATTTACTCAGAGACAGAGTGTCGCCTCTATGCGTAAGCTTTTTGGAAACGAATGTGACTCCTATCAATATTGCACAATAGCTGAACATCTGTATTAAGACACATCTCGTATACGGAGTTCTCCAAAACGCTGCATACATGCTTGTTTGAAGAGATTCAAATACAATAATCAGTGCTTTTTTCTATAAAAAAGGTTCCGGAACGGAGCAATAGGTTCCGGAACGGAACAATTATGGGCGGGCTAAAAGCCATAGAAAAACGGGACTGGGGATTGGGAGGGGTCTCAATAAACACTGAAAACAGTTAAAAACACTTAAATCAAATTAAAATAACTAAATTATTGCTTTTATTATAAAAATAAATAAATTATTTTTTAGTAGCTGAAAAAAAGAGCCGGAACGCCGTTCCGGCTGACAAAAGCACTGACAATAATTATTGTGCCTTACACCTGCAAGATAATTTTTTATGAGATCCATTTTTTGCCTAGTCTTGAGTCAAGCTTAATGATCCGTATATCAAACGCAACAGGTTCACATGCTCTTACAAACCTAAACTTTAGCATGATGATGATCTGTCATTCTGAAATGTGATGCAGAAACGAGATTTGGCCTGAATAGTGTGTATTAAAATGGTTAAATTTAATATAATATTTGAACTTCTATAGCGCCATTATAGGAAGATACTAGACGTCAAGAGATGGCACTCTGCAGCAAAAGCACAATCCGGTCAATATCAAGGGAGGTCCTATGAGAATAAGTATGCAAGTAACGTCTTAAGTTGACAGATACCAAGGATATAGCAGAGCGAACAGACTCTGGGAGTACATTCCAGAATTGTGGGCCAGCAAGAGAAAAGGCCTTGCGGCCAAGTCCATTGTTCACTCCATTTATGGCAAGTGAAAAACAATAAAAGGATCTAGTGTAGTGATGAAAAGTCTAAGGGATAAGCATATGTTCAAGGTACTGCGGCTGGCCAGAATGCAGCATTTCAACGGCAATTTTATATAATGTAACTAAAAGCTCCGTAAATGGCATAAGCACCCAGCTGCTTTGCTGCTGAAAAGATGACATAAAGAAACAAGTCTTGACCATCCTTCGGAAGCCTTCCAGCAATATCTCAGGATTCTGAAGGAAACAGGCACATAATTCTAAACCGTTGGACCAGATACAGGGACTGTCCTTGCTCTAGACTAGTGTATATTATTGTAAGTATCTATGGATGCATGTATATATGCAAACATATACTACACTTAATTGCTACACCGATAGCTATCTTCTGACTGAAATAAATATGCGCTTTTCAAGTCATTTTAAAAATGTTTGTTGAAAGCATTCAAAAGCTACAGGTCACAGTGGCCAAAAAAGGAGACGGCATAAAAAAATGAATATATTACGGTACCGGTACTACATTAGTTGTTTAAATCCGTGTGTAAAAACAGAAAATCGGGCTCTTAAAATGAAATCAAGTTTTCGGCATGCGCGGCCTAAGAAAATTGGCCCGTTTAAAGCGCTTTAACTCGTTCGTTTCAGCCTGTTCGCCACCTAACTAAATTATTTTAAGCCCGTTTAGGCCGTTAGTTTAAAAGAGGAGCCGTTTACGGTATATTTAAATTTACGTTGAATTAAGCGTGAAACGAACTCCCGTTGGAATGTCGTCATTTGTAAACAATGACGTCATTGGTCGTGAATATTCATTAGTTGGAAGCAGTCAATGAGAGGAGCGTATACCAGAAAAGTTCATTTCATGACTTTTTTCAATTCAACATTCGTTTATTCGGTAACCATAAAATCTTTTGACTGTCAAGATACAGTTTTCAATATAGCGGGGTTAATGTCAACCAGGAGGCTTGGAATGGGCCAAAGACCCTGCTAGCCAGGGTCACCTGAGTACAGTCAAACCAAAGTGGGTTAATCCGACGTTGTAATAGTCAAGCAGTGACCTGATAGCAACAAGGAACATGAACTATAACAAGGAAAGGAAAGAAAACCCAAACTTATTTACAACTTTACTAATGACTCAGCATCAAGCTCTGAATTGTGCAACCAGCAATTATAAGATTTGGTCTAAAATGTAAGAGCGTAATTTCCTTTGAAATAGCCCGAGGTTAGGTTGGAGGCGGATTGGCAAGGGAATGTCATACCATAGTCGGATCCATCATCCCAGCATAACATAGCGAGAAAGCCGAGTATTTGTGTGGATGTATGGTATATGATAAGACTCTAGACTTCTAGTTTCATGTGAATGAATCTCCAAATTTAGGGGAAAGAAATTATGATTCACTCCGGGTAGGAGATTGTGGTCATAACGATACAGGAATACCCCGTTTGAATGATCTTCGTCTGGTCAATTTTCAGACGTCTGAGATCTGTGCACATCTTATCAGCATGAGCCCATGGGGTTCTGTGGTAATGTAACGGATAGCCCGTTTTTGAAGAATAACTACTTGTTACGGTTCAGTTTGTTTGCGGAGGCCCAGACACAGTGGCAGCGCCAGACATTTTTTAAAACCAGGACGTAGCCAGGGCAGTCATACAAGTAAACAGTGCAGAGGGCGATTTATGCTCCAAATAAATTCTCGGAAGGGTATACATTCTGGCAGGGCAACAACAAGGGCAAAGGTTCTTTTACCAGAGCATTTGCCCTGGCTCGCTCTTTTGTAGCGCCGCCATTGCCTATACAATGGTAAAATATGATAAATAAGGGCAAATAAGGGTGTAACAAAGCTCTAGTGGGGGGGGGGTCTTTGGACGAAGCAGAACTTATATAGAAGTAACAGTTTGTGGAGTCTAGCTGCCCAGACACCGTCTCAATTGTCATCGATTATAAATCTGCCAACAACCGCTCAATGAGTAATATGGCCTAGCTTTTTAGACCAGTTACAGAGATGGCCATGCGTATAGGAACATTTTGTACGATGCACAATATCTTCGTGTCGTGTCTTGACAACCACAAATGCTACATGCATACATAGTATTTGAGCGTGTTGGTGTCGGGAGCGACTCTGAGTAGTTCCCTTGAAGGAGCGCTATATAAATCCTCGAATGAACGAATACATACATTGTCTACATACAAATATACGCATATAGTTTATGCACACATACATGCATCCAAATATGCCACATACATTCAACCATACATGTACATTGTACACACACCCATACATTCATGCATGCGCACAGGCATACATACACATAAATCATCATCAACATCGTCATCATCATCGTTGTCGTCGTCGTCCTCATCATCATCATCATCATCATCATCATCATCATCATCATCATCATCATCATCATCATCATCATCATCACCATCACCATCACCATCAGGATCCGTGGGCCGAAGGCCCATAGGTGTCCAATGCATGATCTATCAGTTTTTTCCAAAGTCCCCGGTCTTGTGTTAATATTCTTATGTTGTGCAGATCTTGTTTACACCAATCTTCGATGTCGTCCGTCCACTCTCCGTTAGGTCTACCCCTCCGCCCATTTCCATCCATAGTTCCCATCATCACGGTTTTTATTTTTATACTGTCATCCATTCTACATATATGCCCAAATAGACTTAGTTTTCTCCTCATTGTTGTTTGCATTAGATCTTTCTTTATATTCAGTCTTTCGAACCTCCAATTTGTCACCTTCATTGCCCTAGTTATGTGTAGCCTAGTATCCTTCTATAGCTGTACGTTTCAAATGCCAATATTTTATCCTGGTCCGTCTTTTTAATTGTCCATGATTCACAGGCAAAAGAGCTGTGCTAAATACATATGTTTTTAAGATATTTAATTTGGTCTTGTAACTGATACACATAAATACATAATTATATACATACATTCATTCCTACATACATACCAACATACATAGGGGGCTACATACATAAATACACACATACGTGTACATACATGCATGCATATATGCGCAGCGTAGCAAGAACCCCGGCTGTTACTATGGATCTTTCACATTCAGCCTCTTATCGTTATTACGAAAGTTTGAGGCGGAAATTCGAAACTGAGGCACTGTTCGTCGCCAGGTGAAGAGCAGTTAGATACGCGAACGTTTGAAAGAAAGTCATAAATAGTGAGTTTTTAGGCGTCTCTCGAACAAAGAGAAATAGGTTGACTGGTTGAGCATCGGTTTTTATTGGTAGTCGGTTTAATTCTTTGGGGGTAGATAAGAAACATGGAATATATGAGAGCCCATGCATGACGTTGCTTGCATCGTGGCTCAGCCAATAGGCTCCTTACCGAAGATCGCAGACGTGTAGGCCTAACCAAGAGAGGCACTTTTCAAGTTTTACCTTGCCTGACTGACTGGTGAGCGACAGAGCAATGTGTAGCTGGGTATCATGGGCATACTGCAGCAACTGGACTGTAAAGTGATTGGCTGTACGTCTGATGAAGTAAAAATTGCAAATAATAAAGGCCGAATAAAGATCCTTGTTGGACACCAAGCGTGAAGAGGGAAGTAACAGATCAAGCAGTACCAATTCCCACTTGCTGAGACTGAGTGAAGAGGTAAAAAAAACTAGACAGTTTATTAAAGTCCCAGGGACAACGAAGATTTTACAGAGTCTAGGAAGTAGTGGCTGGTGGTCATATTGACAAAGTTATATTCTCAAAGGCAACATTTAGCAGCACAAAGGTCGAGACACGCCTTTGCAGTTTCAAAGGTAAAGGCTCATTCAGCGTATGTGAAAAAGCCTCAAGGGTTTGGTGATTGCGTTTTTTACCTCTGCATTCAGTATGTTACGCTTGGCCAGCACACTCTGACCTGGTATGCTCAGGTGGCTGCTCTCTATGCATGAATGCATACTTACATTGACATATACACAATCACATACATATATATATGCATACATACATATATGTATATACATACACATACATATATATATATATGTACATACATAAACATACATACATATATGTACATATATAAATCATCGAATGAATGAATGAAAATATGTACAAAGAACTGGTCTCTGCTGTCAGCCATCAGCAAGTCTCCTGCCTTTGCCTCCTTAACATCTCTGCTGCATTCGATACCATTGATCACAGCCTCCTTCTTCAACGACTATCTTCTTGGCTTGGCGTCTCTGGCACTGCTTCACTCTGGTCCCAGTCCTACTTGTCTTCCCGATCCTTCACTGTTAAAGCCTCCAGCCGCTGCTCGCAACCCCTCCCTCTCTCCTGTGGCGTCCCTGGGTCCACTCCTCTTCATCCTGTATACCACTCCTTTAATCCATCTCATATACCTCCTTTCTTGTCCACCATCTCTACGCAGGTGACACCAAACTTTAAATATCCTTCTCCCCAAGCTCTATTTCCATCACACAATTACTGAACGTGGTAAACCTTATCTCTCAGTGGATGTCATCCAATTTCCTCTGCCTTAACCCTATCAAAACAGAATTTTTCATCCTAGGTCTTCCTCATCATATCAAGTGTCGCGATCGAAGGTCGCCTGTCGTGTGTTTGCCGTGTGTTGATGTCGACCCTCGACTCGCTTGTTCTTTTACTTGCACTATTAATTAATGTGCCTAACTTTTCTTTAGAAGATTCACGACGAACTTTGTTTAATTAATAAAAGTATTTAATTAAAGAAACAAATATATACACTAACTCTACGGGAACTTCCACGTAGTATTAAAGCGTTTAGTTATTAAATCGGACTATCTCAAATGTTGCTTCGTACAGCCTAACTACAGATCGTTCTTCGCGTCAGTCTCTGAATCTGACGGACTCTACTCTGCCGCCGCCGCTGGTCGTTCCTCTCGATGTTGATCGCTCGACCGTTGTTCTCACGTCGCGCTCGTCAGTAGTACAAGTCCCGTATTCTCCTTTTTCTTCGGTTATGTAGGAACTCCAGCGTCCGTCGGTCCGCCCCCTCCCCACGTCATGCTATCGCCAATTAGTGTCAGGTTGCTCTTCGAGACGCGGGTCGTCGCTCGCCTGCAGCGCGGGCGGTGTCTGGTTTCACCTTTAGCCGCGAGGTGTCCTATTACACCTTGGCTGTGTGGTGTCCGATTACACCTCGGCCTCGCTGTCTTCATTGTTGACCCAGTGGGGACTGGCTTTCGTCCGTCATCATTCCATCTCGACCGCCAACGACGACTCTATCATGATGATGATGACATCTCGTGGTTGTCGTCGATCTCCTCACGCGACACCTCCCTTCCCGGGGAGGACAAAGCCAGTCATTGGTTCGCCTCCCGGCTGAGAATGATGTCGTTCCCTCCGCCGATTTCCTCCAGACCATGTCCTCGTGGTTCCCATAAAAATTACAAAATAACAGCACAGTTAGTAATTATTATTTACAGTTGTCGCGGTGCCTTACATGGTAGTCCGCCTTCTCCTCAATCATAGTCTGGACAAAAGATCAGCGGGAATATTCAGCGCCCCAGGTCGATATTCAAAAGAAATATCGAAGTCCTGGCGGGCCAGAGCCCATCTCGCAAGTTTAACACTTGTGGGCGTAGAAGCAGTTAGGAAAGTCAAGGGGTTGTGATCAGAATAGAGGGTGGTCCTTGACATAAAAATCCAATTCCTAAACTTCCTCAACGCAAAAACCACAGCATACGCTTCGCGTTCCACAGTGGACCAACGCGCTTGCGTAGCATCTAATTTAGAACTGGCAAAACATATTGGCCGTTCTGTTCCATCGTCTTGAATTTGGAATAAGCAACAACCGACTGCTTTGTCTGAAGCATCAGTTGATAGACCAAACTCTCTGCCGTAGTCAATTGTCTGCCAACATCCAGCGTTATTCAAATCGTGCGTAAGTTTATCTAGCGCATTTTGGTGTTCAACTCGCCAGGGTATCTTAGCAGGCACCGATTTCTGGGTCAAGTCAGTGAGAATTCTGGCTGTCAATGCTCTGGTAGGATTATCTAGACAGGTCAAGAGTAATCTGCATCGAAGGTCGTCCGGGACAGCGCAAGAGTCGAATGACCTTTCACAAAGCACAAAGGAACCAGGGATTTGCGCATGGTCGCTTGGGAATCTCGGTAAGAGTCCTCGCATGCTTTCACTATACGTTTTCATTCGTCCTACGACCGAATGCCTTAAGTTATAGTCCCTTTCGTCTCTGAGTCTCCTCTCTGCGTCCCTTTCCTCTCGGATTTCCTTCTCTCTCTTCTCTGCCTCCTCCTTTTCTTCTCTCCTCCGCTTCTCCTCCTGAAGCCTTAATTTCTCTGCTTCCTCTTTCTCTTCTCTCCTCAATCTTTCCGCTTCCTCTTTCTCTTCTCTCCTCTGCTTCTCCTCCTGAAGCCTTAATTTTTCTGCTTCCTCTTTCTCTTCTCTCCTCTGCTTCTCCTCCTGAAGCCTGAGCTTCTCAGCCTGCTTTTCCTCTAGCATTCTGAGTCTCTCTGTTTCCTCCCTTTCTTCTTTCCTCAATCTCTCCGCTTCCTCCTTTTCTTCTCTCCTCCGTTTCTCCTCCTGAAGCCTTAATTTCTCTGCTTCCTCTTTCTCTTCTCTCCTCTGCTTCTCCTCCTGAAGCCTGAGCTTCTCAGCCTGCTTTTCCTCTAGCATTCTGAGTCTCTCTGTTTCCTCCTTTTCTTCTTTCCTCAACTTCTCCTGAAACCTTAATCTCTCAGCCTGCTTCTCCTCAAGTAGCCTGCTCTCCTCCCCAATCATCCTGAGCTTCTCAGCCTGCTTCTCCCCAAGGAGCCTCTGTCTCTCTTCTTTCTCTTTTAGTCTCCTCTCTCTCTCTTCTTCGATCCTTCTCTGCCTTTCCTCCTTCTCTTCCATTCTCCTCTCCGCTCTCTCCTCAAGCAGCCTGAGTCTCTTCTCCGCTTCCTCTCTCTCTTCTCTCCTCTGCTTCTCCGTTTCCCCCTTTTCTTTTTTCCTCAGTTTCTCCGCTTCCTCTCTCTCTTCTCTTCTCTGCCTTTCTTCTTCCTCTTCTAGTTTCCTCTCTCTCTCTTCTTCGATCCTTCTCTGCCTTTCCTCCTCCTCTTCTTTTCTCCTCTCCGCTCTCTCCGCTTCCTTTCTCTCGTATTTTAATCGTTTGAGCTCGACTAGCTGCCTCTGCACTGTCGAGCTAATAATGCTATCTAGGATACCTGTGCTTACTTCCTCACTTACTTCTGGCGGGGCCTCCCGTCCAGAAACAATTATTTCCGCGCTAGCCTCTCGGAGCTGGTTCATATTCATAGGATCCAATTCCTTCTCTCCTAGTCCCATCTTTATCAGATATGAGACTAGTCTGTGATGGGGTATGTTCCGCACCATCATTCTTTTCCATGCCGACAACTTATCCATATCCAACAGTCCGCTCACTAATAGAAAAAGATAAGTAAGTTAGAGGAGAGTCACCGCTGGTCAGAAATCAAAGAAAACAACGTCCTAAAATTCTACCACAAATACAACAAGAACAGAACTGAGTAAAAAGGAGCTACGCAAAAGCCTCGGCTATTCGCACACCAATCCTCATCCAGACCTCAACCGCAACCTCACAGATTACCACGACTACCAGTAAGGACTTACCCTCTGAATACGTCGAGCGCGCTCCGTCTTTTGGTATCTTGGCTGATCCGCTGTCCTCCGTTGCCACTCCCGTCCGTCGTTGCTAGCGATGGTCGGTCGTCCGTTGGCGCTCTTGTTCCTCGTCCTTGCCTGTTGCTGTCGGTTCCTTCGAGTCCTTCGTCCTCAGGAGTCCGGCACTCGACTTCTCCAGTTGCGAAGGGTTGTGTTCGCCGCTGGTCCCGATCTGTTGAGATTCCTCTTTACGTTTCCGGTTCCGCTCTTCGTCGTGACGTCTTCAGATGAAAATCCTGTCGACTGCGCCAATGTCGCGATCGAAGGTCGCCTGTCGTGTGTTTGCCGTGTGTTGATGTCGACCCTCGACTCGCTTGTTCTTTTACTTGCACTATTAATTAATGTGCCTAACTTTTCTTTAGAAGATTCACGACGAACTTTGTTTAATTAATAAAAGTATTTAATTAAAGAAACAAATATATACACTAACTCTACGGGAACTTCCACGTAGTATTAAAGCGTTTAGTTATTAAATCGGACTATCTCAAATGTTGCTTCGTACAGCCTAACTACAGATCGTTCTTCGCGTCAGTCTCTGAATCTGACGGACTATACTCTGCCGCCGCCGCTGGTCGCTCCTCTCGATGTTGATCGCTCGACCGTTGTTCTCACGTCGCGCTCGTGAGTAGTACAAGTCCCGTATTCTCCTTTTTCTTCGGTTATGTAGGAACTCCAGCGTCCGTCGGTCCGCCCCCTCCCCACGTCATGCTATCGCTAATTAGTGTCAGGTTGCTCTTCGAGACGCGGGTCGTCGCTCGCCTGCAGCGCGGGCGGTGTCTGGTTTCACCTTTAGCCGCGAGGTGTCCTATTACACCTTGGCTGTGTGGTGTCCGATTACACCTCGGCCTCGCTGTCTTCATTGTTGACCCAGTGGGGACTGGCTTTCGTCCGTCATCATTCCATCTCGACGCCAACGACGACTCTATCATGATGATGATGACATCTCGTCGTTGTCGTCGATCTCCTCACGCGACAAAAAATCCCTGATCCTTCCATACGCCTATCGACTAACTCTTCGTCTCTTACATTCACCTCTGACGTCCTCTCTGCAATCTTGGAATTACTTTTGACTTACCTCTCTCCTTCCATCCATAATCACATCTCCATCCTCTCGCGCACCTACTTCATCCATATTCCTGACATTCGCCGCATCCGGCCCATGCTCGACCTTAAAACTGCCTCCACCATCGCCACCTTCATTCTTCATTCAAAGCTTGATTATTGCAATTCTGTCTTCCTCAACCTTAAATCCACCCCCAAACTAAGCGTAACTCACTAGCCAGAGCTGTCTCTAGAACGCCCAAACATCATCATATCACTCCCATCCTCAAATCACTCTATTGGCTAAAAAAAATCCCAAAGTGAATCCACTTCGAAGTCTTACCACTAATCTGCAACTCCCTACAATAGTCCCAGCCAAGTATCTCCGTTATACCATCAGCATTCAGACAACCCGCTCCACTCGATCCTCCTCCTCTCTCAGTCTTTCTCGACTCCCAGTCACTACTCAGCTCAAGTTCTCCAGCCGAGCCATATCCAACACAGCACCACGCCTCTGGAATGATCTCACCTCTGAATTTCTCAGTTTCTCAGTTCCTCTACTATCACCAATGCAACCTGTCCTCCATTCCCCTCCTCGTGCTTCTCTATCTATGTATCACCTACCGGTCAGAGCTATGGCTCAGGTATGAGGTAGGCAGGCGGTCTAGCCAGCCAGAGATGGAAGAACAAGACTTAAAATGGCCATCTAGAAGACAGGTAGTAGGCCCTAAGGATAGGAGCTATGGGCTGAGAGGAGTAGCAGGCGATCCTCTGAGTAAGGGAAGTAAGTCTAAGCCTGAAGATAATTTAATGATAGAGAGGATCCTTTGAGGAATACCGGTAGGCCCGAGGCTGCGGATGGCACTAGCCTAGGGATAGGTTAGCGGACTCGCTAGGACGTTTTGAGTGATAAGATTGGAAGACTCGACGAGCGGCATTCTGTACGGACCTGATTGTCGGCAAAGTCTGGCAGTTCTCGCGATGGGACGCTCGCGAGGATGCAGAACATTTTGGGCGAGAATGGACTCAGACAGACGTTGAAGAATAATGTATAATACTAAGTAGAAACTACAACAGTTGTCTTGTGTAGAATAGTTCTTTATTCGTTGTAAGCTACGTCGTGATAATCTCTGTAGCATAGCTCAATGACTCTTTATGCATTCGGAAGAGTACAGACAACACGCTGAAGTGACAGTCTTGAAGACATTGACAATAAACGAGAAAAGGAACATTCGTGTCCAATGTTGGTCACAACTAGACGACAATGAACTATCCCATTATTCTAATCTATTCGATACATATCCCACAATTCCATTCTTGTTTTTCGATGGTGAATTGGTCATCATATTAATATGTTGACTCGACGTAGTTTGTTACTGCTATATTGTTCTATCCTGTAATTACAGTAATCAATTTGTTTTTCATTTCAGTTCCACTTGAATATCTTCCAAAGTGAATTAAGCCAACAATCTCCAACCGAACCATGCAACAAGTTCAAAGCTTGGTCAAGAAACGTGGACTCATCTTTCTGTTCTTCACAGCAACCTTTATAGTTCTTACCTTTATGACTACGTTCGAAGTGTCTGTGATACATTTTCACGTTAATATATGGAGCGAAGGCGGAGTACAGATAGTGTTGAGTAGTTCTGGGTGCCACCGCGCTGAAGCAACTTTAAAAGAAATAACCCGACCATTTTCGGCCCTTGTTCTTTTAGCGTGTGGAAATTTACTCGAACGGGTTCAACTGTTCAACGTTGCGCTTGAACGCTTAAGAAGTCAACGGCTTGTGCCAGCTAAGAACACCAGTGACTGGAATATAAGCGCACCTCATCAATTACAATTGCTAGCCGAGTGGAACGAAAGTTTCTTTAAGCAGTTATCCAATTACACGCAGATAACGACCGTCATTCTACCCTGGCTACGCAATCCTCTCCAAAGAGACGAGGAATGGAGTTCATTGACCGATTCTTCAAACCTGCTTATTAGAGAGTATTACGAATCGACTGCTACTGATCCACTGTGTACATGGATCGAGACTCCGGGAAAAGTGGAATTCAGTTTTGACGTAATTAATAACTGGACGTGTAATCGGAACACAACGCGTGGAGCTATCCCGAGGTCGATATCTCTGCTCGCACTAAACGCAAAGCCTCCCTACAAAGACTATTATTTTCCATCAGCATTCCCGGATCATTTTTTTACTGAACTGCCTCAAATTCTTCACTCTTTGTACATAATTAGATCTGGTGTCGCAAATGGTATCGGCGATGTGTTCATTCGGAATGCGAAGATCGTTCCGTATGCGTGTTTTCCAGATGCGAAATTAAATCCT
Organism: Allolobophora icterica; assembly: GCA_963556255.1. Classification (NCBI taxonomy): domain Eukaryota; kingdom Metazoa; phylum Annelida; class Clitellata; order Crassiclitellata; family Lumbricidae; genus Allolobophora; species Allolobophora icterica. The sequence continues at coordinate 14,131,483 of OY744609.1, read as the reverse complement.
CCGCAAAATATTGACAAAATCCCTCTTTATGACGAGGTGTTCGTCATGGCTCAGTCGCACGGTGGTCGTACTTACCATCGGCTGGCAGAAACAACACCAAGAATTGCAATGTATGTTGAATTTCTAGTTCGAAATCCAACGATAAAGATTCTAACACCAGAGAACCAGGGTCGAATGGTTGAACTATTAACGGTCTTGGGAATTAAAAGTGATCGTATAATAAGTGGTTGGTGTCGGGCGGAAATTATCTATTTACCGAGAGCAACTACATGCTGTTTTCCACATTTCCTCGAGACTCAAGTCCTATCTCTACACTACAGGCAATACCTCAAGAAAAACTTTCCACACGACCCTCGAAACAAGGTCGTCTTCATCCGAAGGACAGCCTGTCGATACTTCAACAATCAACCTGTGATCGAAAGAGTCGTAGAAATGGCGGCGAAGGAGTATAATCTGAGCTACGTAGTATTAACGGATAATCCACCGCCTTCCTTTGTTGACATGATGCGTATGTTCAATGCGGCTGTGATGGTTGTCGCATCACATGGTGCTGGCTTGGCTAACCTCGTTTTCTCCGAACCTGGAACGTTCGTCATTGAAGGGGTTTGCAATCGTCCACACACGAACCTTTTCTTTCAGAGAACCGCTCAGGTTCTCGGACATCGGTGGCACGGAATCCCGTCAAGCGGCGGGTGCGTGCCTGGAGTACTTGGCGTGGTCACGATCGCGCCTTCCATCATTAACGACACAATAAGGGCCTATTTAAATTTGTGGGATGCGACAACTTTTAGAAATAATTCATCCTAAAACACCTTATTGCGAACTTTCACAGACTTAGACCTACACGATGTTGACGTCCATCAAGTTACCACTGTTCAATTATTTACTCCTCGCGGTAGCCGTAAGGTTTGAAGCTATAAGTCTAGTTTCAACTGAATGACACGAAATGAACCATAGGATAGGCAGCGAGTTGATGACTTGCTGACTAGATGTGATAACTTGCTGCCACCGTTCCTATTGAGATTACTCCAGAATACACGGGAACGGTTCTTAAACACTTTACTGATTAGACTGTTATGCACCATTGTATTATTCATGTACATTCGTGACCTTAGAAAAAGTCCATCTATTCTCGTGTTTAGGATTGCCTCTCCGATTTTGACCTCCATTGTCACTTCCAAGGAGGGTGCTGTAAGTCATGCATCCTGAACCTTAAATCCACTCAGAGTAAACGTCTTCTACCAATCAAAGTTTCATTTGCTCGAGCTGACACCTTGACACCCACGCATCGCCGGATCACACTTATCTATAAATGTCTTCTTCGGTTGAGAATTCCTGAGAGTATTCATTTCAAAATTATATCTTCAAATTCTCTGCAATACACCAGCTCACGTATGGACGTAAACTCTTCGTCATCCAAGCTCTACCTGATCATCTTCAGATGTCACCCTCTCCCCTCCTTTAGTAGCAACTTAAGATATCTTAAGTTCTGTAACACGTCCATCGATACATACCACAATGCGCCTCGAATCCGGAACGATCTCCCTGCTGAACTCCGCACATTCTTCCATTCATCTGCAGGTCGTTCAACTACCATCGCCTGTTTCAAGCTCTTCTTTCACTTCTCAGACGTTCCATTCGAAACTTGTAGTCCCACCTTTTCATGAAATCTTTCAGACCGTCCATTCCGGAGCATTCCAACTTCTCTCTTCCTAAACACACCCTATCGTAGAACTTCTCTATTTCCTTCTCTCTCTCTCTCTCTCTCTCTCTCTCTCTCTCTCTCTCTCTCTCTCTCTCTCTCTCTCTCTCTCTCTCTCTCTCTCTCTCTCTCTCTCTCTCTCTCTCTCTCTCTCTCTCTCTCTCTCTCTCTGTCTGTCTGTCTGTCTGTCTGTCTGTCTCTCTCTCTCTCTCTCTCTGGTGTTAAAATTTTTGCTTAGCTTGGCATCTTTAGACAACTCCTCTGAGTTTACGTAACGCTCGTGAATACGTAACGCTCGTGAATAAGCTGGATCTTGGCTTATCTCTTAAGTAGTGTTTAAAAAGAAATTCCAAGATTACAATTTCTTAATTTTAGGAACAGATTGGAGGGCAAACTGCATAAGACAGACTGAACAGGAAGGAGTTTCAGTCGCATTGTGGCTGGCGACATTTGGAGGCAGTTTAGCTGTAGTTTACTCGTACTCAACTTACTGACCATTTTAAACTAACTTCGCATACGGCTGATCACTTGTGTTCACATGTTATATTCAAATGGCTGTGCGACGTGTTATATGATGAAATGGCAATGAAGCGGAGTAGGCGGGACCGATGAAAAGCACTGTAGTATTTAATATGACAGATCTGATTCCTTCGTAACTCTTTGAAACAGCAACAGGCTGTTTCAAAGGGTTTCATAAAACTTTTCAGAGGTGAAGACTGTTGCATTAATATTACATAGCAGGGCCAACGTTTTTAACGCTTGAAGATTTTGTTGTATTGGTGAGCGTACTTTCGATTTTTAAAATTCTTTGCGTCTTGTGCTCGCTCAGTAAACGGTTTGAATGAAGCTGGTTAGATTCAGAATGACAACGTATTCCCTTCAAGTTATTCCAGAGACCACGAGTCTGTTTTTTGTTTAGTTTAAAATTAAAATATAGTGGTATGGGAAAACGAATGACCATTTTTGCTAATGCATTTGTAATCCACTTAAACTTGTTTGAAAAGTGTAATTAGAAAAAAAATTAATTTAGATAGCGCTGTAACTTAGAAAAGGTGCTTTATATATATATATACGGTGAGATTGACACAACAAACAGTAAAATGAAGTAATAGCAAAAACACTGACATTTTTGCTCAGCTTTATAGAAGACCCATCATCAGCCAAGTCCAAATTGCACGTACTAATGATACCAACATTGCCGTTCAACTCTGTTAGCCTAGGGTCCGACTTGCAACAACTCTACAGAAACTTAATCGACAGGTTCCTGGAGCCTTGAGACAGTTAAGAGTCCCGACTACTTCAGCCACTTACTCCCTTCTAACGCATCTCCAAAGTAACCTGGATCCTCTATCTGTGCCTGGAATCCATCCTAAGGCTCTGTCACAAAACAGACTTTACTTCTAAGATCTTGCCTGTGGATCTGCGTAACTAAGCTGGGTTTCGTATGAAGTATGGGCACGATGAACGAGAGAATATCCAATAGAGGGATTTTGTAGCCAATCGCTGACCGTCAGAACCAGCTGACGGGCGCACCAGAAGGTGTGGAGGAAGGACTGAAGGAGGAGGCCGTGTCTGAAGAGAGGAGAAAGTTGAAAAATCGGAGAAGCGCTTTCCTACTCTTGCCTTCTTAAGTGTACATGTTTAGACTAATAAAAAATTGCTGTCGGGGTTGCTTTTATAAATCATGTAAAAGTCATACTGCGAAAATATACGAACATTTTATAAAGGTCTCTCCCGCGGAGAGATAATGTCTCTACGCGGGAGACCTTTATAAAAATGTAATCAGATTTTTTCAACACGTGTGTTGAACATTTATCACACTTCACTATTTTATAGCGACGTTTGACAAAATGTTGTGTTGACTGTTAGGTCTATTCTGGATCTATTTAAATTATTCCACGGGGACACCTGGAAGTTAATGTGCTTATATGCGACAGGGCATTTTGCGCGTTGGTTATTACGCAGTGTTTAATCTAGTCCCCCTATTCTGGGAGGGGAAACACGGTTTCTGGGGGCACCAACCAATTTTTTAGTAATTTCATCTCAAAAAAGTTGATGACTTTTTTAAGAGTTCGTCTCTCAAAAAGTTTATTATTCACCTGTCGGGGGGAAAACCGTGTATCCTGGGGGGGGGGAATTTCCCTCCCCAAAAAGGTATCTACATTATAATATTGCTGGCCTCAGGGGAACATCAATCCTCATCTAGATTAAACACTGGTTATTACGTAGTGTTCGAGCTACTCTTTAAATATTATGTCAAACTTCATTCAATGGGTCCTGAACTGGAAGCGAGTGCTACGTAGTCGGATGAGAACTCGCTTGGAGCTGCCGTCTGGGTAGATCTTGGACCCTGGATTGAGTGAATGGGAGCTGAAGCCATTTACTGGGCTTGGTCTTGAAGGGGGAGCTGGATTGGGACTGGTCTTCTATAGAATCCACATAACTGGTTATTTTGTTCATGATAGTTGCTTTTGATATTGATTTCTTTCGTGGGACTGTATTATGATTATAGACATTATTAATAGAAGGAAGGGTGCAAGTAAATAGGCCTAGTTTATCTTCCTGTCAATGGGCCATTTTTCGTGTAAATGGTACTGAAATTCCAAATCCAGTTATTCGTTTGTGAAACATTTTCTAGGCGAACTCGCGACAAGTTCCATGGCTAAGATCAGACGGGCGATCCTCTATCTGGCCCCTGTGAGCAGCGTCTGCCAGATGGTTGGGCAGCCTTGGGGCAAATTTCAACAGCCTCTGTTTTTTATCCGCTTTAATAGACTGCTTGCAACCATTGTAAAGCGCAACACAGGCATGGACCCAAGCCAACTTGCTTCTCATTCCCTAACCACCTTCGTTCGTGTTTTTTTTCAACTAATTCACTCCTTCCTTGGCAAGTTTCAGTGACATGTACAGGTTCGTACCAGCTGCCCTTGTGTGACATTTCTGAAACAATCCAAATTTTATTGATTTTTCTAGACTAGCCACAATCCCTTTGGGCTACCTCGTCTGCAATCCTATAGCATACAGGATCTTACAGGATTCCCGCAGTTCTTATTGAAAATGTGCGAGGTATGCTTGCATAGCGCACAAAAGTCCGACACTCCGAATCCATGATAGTAGCTCTAATAAAACTCTTAGGTCTACATGATCTTTATCACTCGTATGTCAAGTGACTGCTGATTTGCACATCAGGAATAGACCTCGGTTTAGTGAAAACATGTTTTGATATAATATCTAATGCCCATTAAGATTAGAACACACATGCCGTTTTATTGCAACCCCAGAATGATATAAAATCAGCACACATTACTGGACAGTTATACTTATTCAGCTTATTTGAGCTCAGTGACTATGGAAACCTTATTTAAGGTTTCCATTGTTTTTATGAACGTCAATCCACAATGAGGCGCTATGGAATTTTAACAATAATTTGGCGACATTTGCAGTGCAGAGTCAAAATTATATGGCACTATGTCAAATAATCCACCCTGTTTCAAATCCATCTTAAGTGACATAGACTCTTTCATAGGGTTTCCAGATACATGGATAGCCAAAGGAGGACAAAGAAAGCCGGAAAGGAGGACAAAGGAGGACGCACTGAATGTTTCACTCGGGAGTCAGGCGGTCTCCTAATTAACCAAGAAATTGAAAATAAAATGTGCACTTTGACAATAGATATAAATAGATACATTGTAACATTACTCAGATCGTAGACTAGAAACGTTTGGAAAATCGAGCTGCAATACAAAAATAAATAAATAAGTAGATTAATTACGGGAACTTAGGGACAGCATGCGCGTGTAGCCTAAAGTCGTTAAAAACTGCCACAAATTAATAGCCAATAGCCCATTAAAGCAAAAACGCAAGAAGCCGGACATTTCCCGGGTTTTTAACTTTGCCTGCCGGGCAGAGGACATGAGGCCAAAATGGAGGACTGTCCTCCTTCTTCCGGACGTCTGGCAACTCTACTTTTTCAGCGCAGTCCGATGTAAACGATCACAGGTAAGAAAGTGGATAAATTAATCAGTCTTCAAACTTTAAACTCGTAATGCCAGTCGTCAATATTAATTTTCACGTTTCGGGGTTGCCTAGTGTTACACATATCAACAAGTCAAGGGAACGTAGGCATACTATTGTTCAAACGCTGGACAAAAGTTTATATAGCCTATTTAATTGCATACAACATGCATGGTATCTATATCTATTTTATATTAGTATATAGGCCTATACATAATTTTTTTAAATATATATAATTAGCTGATTGTTAATGTATGTTTGAGATATGACACCAATAGTTCACAATAATAATTTGTTTCATGTAAATACTCGTAGCATAATTACTCTCGGACATACCATAGTAAATATTTTTGCACAGTGAATGCGCTTTCTGATGTCTGCTGAACAAGGTTTTGGCAGCAGACAATAATGGTTTGTGTTTTATTGTCTGTGACTCACACTATGTACGTTGACAAGAAATTAAAGGAATCCAAGTTTTATTTTCAATACTGAAGCACAAAACTCTAAGGAAAATTATATTTTTGAGAGATAAAGTTACGTCAATCCGTAGCAGAATTTTGTGAAGTGTGCCTATATATTGGTTAACACTTACTGGAAAATTCGTTTTTGCTGGAAAATAATGCTAATACTATTCTGTCTTCATCAGTGAAAACATAAGGGGTAAGAGTTCGTTAAAATAATTACAGGAAACTGTTATATCATTTAAAATAATACAAGTTTCAACAGTAAATAGGTAAAGCAAGAAACTGCTTAGTTAAGTCGCATTGTCCCTGTCTCTGTCTCTCTGTCCTTATCTCTTCTTCTGTATCGATGTTCTGTTCTGCAGCTTACCTGCGAGCGGTTAACATCACCTCCACTCTATATAGTGGGGTTCCCGAACACTCAGTCATTTCAAATTGCTGTGAAAGTTTCGTTTTCATTACTAATTTGAGGGTAAGTGTATGTAGACCAATTTTGGTCCGAGGGGAAAGGACTCGGATGAGAAATTGGTACTTTGGAACAATTTTCAAAATGGCCGCCATCGGAAATCGTGAAATAGGCATATACTTTGTTTTTTTGTAAAAGTTCATGCGTATTAAAACTGTTATTGCAATTTTATAAAGCTAATACTGAATAAGGAATCACATGAAGTCAAAATATTGATGTTTCGAATATTCTGGTATGCCAAAAATTCCAAGATGGCTGCCAATTTCTTTTTCTTAGCATTACGCCTCGAAACTGAAGTGGCTATTGAAATCCCTCAAATAAATATCTCTGTTAGTTTTCTCCCTATGGTATTGTTGGACTGTGAAAAAGATGAGCTTGAAATTCCAAGAACTTAGATGAGAAATGGGTGTTTTGGCCTAAGATTTCAAAATGGCCGCCATCGAAACTGATGAAATAGGCACACATTTGTTTTTTTTAAAAATCTCATTTGTATTAAAACTTTTATTGCAATTTTATAAAGCTAATACTGAATAAGGAATCATATGAAGTCAAAATATTGATGTTTCGAATATTCTGGTATGCCAAAAATTCCAAGATGGCTGCCAATTTCTTTTTTTAGCATTACGCCTCGAAACTGAAGTGGCTATTGAAATCCCTCAAATAAATATCTCTGTTAGTTTCTCCCTATGGTATTGTTGGACTGTGAAAAAGATGAGCTTGAAATTCCAAGAACTTAGATGAGAAATGGGTGTTTTGGCCTAATTTTCAAAATGGCCGCCATCGAAAATCGTGAAATAGGCATACACTTTGGTTTTTAAAAAGCTCATTTGTATTAAAACTTTTATTGCAATTTTATAGAGCTAATACTGAATGAAGAATCACATGAAGTCAAAATATTGGTGTTTTGAATATTCTCGTATGCCAAAAATTCCAAGATTGCTGCCAATTTCTGTTTTTTAACATTACGCCTCATGACTGAAACCCATAAAAAATATCTCAGTTAATTTTCTCCCTATGGTATTGTATTCATTCCATGCTGCTCCATCAGCATTGGCGTTCGTAGGGGGTTAAGGGGGACATTTACCTCCTTAATTTTGCAAATATTTTGATAAATAAAATCTTTTGATTATTATGATTATTGATTATTACAACAGTCCCTTAATGACTTTTCAATGCGAAAATACACTTAATTATTTAGGTAAAGTCCTTGATAATTTTTCTAAAAAATTGTGCCCCCATAAAAATCCCCTCTAAAAATTCGTGTGGACGCCCACATCCATCAGATGCTGCTGGATAACCGGAAAATACAATGAAGCCCTCCATTAGAAATCAGCCACTCCAGAAATGATTCAACATGGAATGGAACTAGTAAAAAAGACAACTGAGCACCTCATCAAAACCATTTTCCTGTGTTGGTAGTGGACCAACCACTCAATGACCTCTCCAAAAAATGCAGTGGACCTTCCCTGACATCTTCGGGGCAGAAAAGTCTGCGTAATTGAGATGAACTTTGAGGAATTGGTCGTGGTGGCTTCTCAACAGGATCCAACGTTCAAGTTCTGGTTACTCGTGCACAAGTACCAACATATCATATTCATGTTCATCCGGGCACTACGAGAACGAAAGTTTGAACTCATGATCACTATCCTGCGGAAGCTTGTACCTCTTTTCTTTGTTCTCGATCACCAGAGTTGCGCCAGGTGGATGCCAATCCGTATCCCAGACCTGGAAGTTTCCCATACAGTATCGAGGTAGAGTTTGACAAGGGACACTGGATGATAACTCGAAGTAAGCCAACAAACGAATGGAAGGAGTTGTTGGCATGATCAGTCTCACAGTGAACTCTTCCATGCTAGAACGCTGGATCGTGACTGACCTGGAAATCTGCCGTATCGTTAGACAGTTTAGTGGTGAACACAACATTGATGATGAAGAACTCCCTCATCATGAGGAAGTATATGCATCTCAGCAACAATTTCAGGGCAATGTCAAAGACCTGACGGAGGTGTTGATGAGCAAGGGGAATCCTTTTGAGGAGGACAGTGAAGACCTGGTAACGTTAGAAAACCAGGTACGTGAGTCTGCGGCTGCTGCCCAATCTGTCCACGAAGTCGAGTCATTGGGACAAAACCAGTACAACAACTTCAGGAAGAGTGTGCCTGACTCAAGTGAAACACTTCTGACAGCACCCATCAAGAGAAACAACTTACTGTTGTTCCATAAGAAAACGCAGAGGAAGACAGCAATGAAGCTGAAAATGCAACATTACAAAGATCATTCAGGGCTTTATGGGCAAGCTTTTGTTGTACTAGACAGCCGAGGGGGGAATTTGGAGGAATTTGTTCGTCACGAATCTTCTCCATACCCACCTGCGTTGTCATCCGCAGGGTCCCTCAACTTCTGTACAGTCTGATTTGTTGGTATATATCATGGAAGCCAGTACGAGTAGCGCCATTTCTGTCGATGAGCAGCTAGTTGCGCCAGATTTTTTCGACTTCGTTGTTATTGACGGTGGAGTACTGATACATTCAGTTCCTGGTACAAATATCCAAGGCACGACCTTTGATTCATATTTTTACAAGTTTTTCTGCCCATGAGTTTGCCACGAATTGAAACAATCGTCAAGAGTAGACATCGTCTGGGACCAGAATCGTGCACTGACAATAAAAGGAGAGACAATGGGAAAACTAGGAACAGGCACCCGACAACGCGTATCTGCTACTGTCGAAGTCCCAGGAAATTGGCAGAAGTTCCTGGCTAACGTTGATAACAAGAAGGAACTGTTCTCATTCCTGTCGGAAAAGACATCCGAAGATAAGTTCCCTGATGAAAAAGGATGTGCCCCTCGCCAGGGATGTATTCCACCTAGATTTGAAGTGCACTTGCGCAAGTACCTGCTCTCTGTGCAAGTGCATGAAGGCAAAATTGAAGTGCAAACGTCTGTGCAAGCGCACATGAGCGAAGTAGCTGGATAAGAACAATATGCAATGCTTACCGTATGTACGTTCGATTTGTTATACCCGGTTTATTAGCAACTTTCTTATGAACCTTTCTCTATTTTGTGGATATGCACCAATACCGGCAACATCACTGCTTTTATGAGCAATATGCATGTTAATATAATTGACCGTTCATGATACTGAATCCATACATACCAAATATGTTCAGATCGGACCATCCGATCAAAAGTTATAACAGTTTACATATTTCGCATAGGCCTAGTGGGGGGTTTCGAACCCCCACGCTTCCAGAAGTCTGATTTTTTTTATCTGAGTGCTTTCCCCTCGGATCAGCTCCTGATACTGAATCCATACATACCAAATGTGTTCAGATCGGACCATCCGATCAAAAGTTATAACAGTTTACATATTTCGCATAGGCCTAGTTTGGGATTTCGAACCCCACGCTTCCAGAAGTCTCATTTTTTTTATCTGAGTGCTTTCCCCTCGGACCAGCTCCTGATACTGAATCCATACATACCAAATGTGTTCAGATCGGACCATCCGATCAAAAGTTATAACAGTTTACATATTTCGCATAGGCCTAGTTGGGGGTTTCGAACCCCCACGCTTCCAGAAGTCTCATTTTTTATCTGAGTGCTTTCCCCTCGGACCAAAATTGTTCTATAAACCCTTACCTTCAAATTGGTACTGAAAATGAAACTTTCACATCAACTTGAAATGACTAGAGCAAAATGCTCAAGCACGGCCCCCCACTAATAGGCCTATAGATAATGCACGTCGTGTGAAATCAACATTGAGTGTATTGTCGAACTGCAAATAACCACGGAGTCCATCAACAATAGGAATGCCTCTAAGCGCACCATTAACAGGTCTGACTCAGCCTGATATGCTTAAATATATACTGGGTGTTATAAAATATAATATATATATATATATATATATTTATTAATGGCCACGTGTTCATGATGGTGGATTTGTCAGACAACTTATATGTTGCCTCGAGGAATTTATAGTCTCAATATTGAATCGTTCGTTCATGAAATTACAGCAATTTATTTGTTTTCAATTTCAGTTCCGCAAACATGTGCAGTAACTGGAAGCGAATTTGCCAAATATAAAATAAGTCCGAAGTTTGGGCACGAAACGCGGAATCATCTGCCTATTCTATTATTTTCAGTGTTCTTCACAGTTCTCCCTTTGATCAATATTTTCGACGTGTCCCTGAAACAGTTTCACGCCAATGTGTGAATTTAAGGGGATTGCAACTTTTAAATAACCCGGCCATTTTTTGCTCTTATCCTTCTAGCGTGTGGACACTTACTCAACTATTCAACATTGAGCTTGAACGCTTTAAGAAGTCAACGGCTTTTACCAATTAAGAAAACTAGTGACTAAAAGGGTGCCTAATGACTACAATTGCTAGCCGAGTGGAATGACAGTTTCTCTAACACTTTAACGACGAGCGAGTATTAAAAGTGACTGGAAAACCAATGCAGCTCGTCGCTAACGTATAAAGAAGTTTGTCGTCGAAAGTGTTTGCAATCGTCCACACACGAATCTCTTCTTTCAGAGAACCGCTCAGGTTCTCGGACATCGGTGGCACGGAATTCCATCAAGCGGCGGGTGCTATTATTCAGGAGGAGTACTAGGCGTGGTCACGATCGAGCCTTCCATCATCAACGACACAATTAGGGCCTATTTAGATTTGTGGGACGGGACAACTTTCAGAAACACTTCATCTTAGGTCACTTTATAATGCAAGTGTTTTGGGTATACGTACCGGATGTTAGAGTGCAAGGTAGGTCCCCTACAACCGTTTCATTACAAGCTTAATTAACTCAGAACCATATTATTGTTCACAAGTTATAAGCTTCTAAGTTTTTTAGCCTCTACTGAGTGGCACAAAAGAACTACAAGACAGGTGACTGGGTTAGTGACGAGGTGAGTTGATAGCAACAGATATTACGATTAGCCATAATATGCTCGGTTCTAATCTGATAAAATAATAAGACTTCATGTTTACATCTGTATTAAACTGTCCATCTGATGTGTAAGATGGTTGGCTATAAAGGGAGACAGATCGGACTGCATGATATATATATAACTATAAGGTTATTTAAACGGATGTTCAGATACCTCTGTAACAATTTTAATAGCTATATATTTTATACTAGCTGGTTTACCCAGCGTTGGCCGGGGTTATAAGCTTCAATCCACACCACCACCACCACCACCACCACCACCACCACCACCACCACCACCACCACCACCACCACCACCACCACCACCACCACCACCACCACCACCACCACCACCACCACCACCACCACCACCACCACCACCACCACCACCACCACCACCACCACCACCACCACCACCACCACCACCACCACCACCACAGCCACCACCACAGCCACCACCACAGCCACCACCACCACCACCTCCACCACCACCACCACCACCACCACCACCACCACCAAAACGTGTTATATTCTGAACGTGTTATATTCTGCAAAATAAGGTTAGGGCTGTTTTCGAAAATATGAAAAGCATGTAGATATAAATTTCAATCCCTCTAGCGAATAAGCAACAGAACTGTGAAATCAGAAAAATAACGCTGCTTAAACCGCGGCGCCATCTGGCGAGTGAGAATGAAAATAGGTTGAGTTGAATTTTTGGGGGCATTTCGGACAGTTTTTGCGCCTGGACACCATGCATGGAAGCGGTGAAAACGGGGGACGCCAAGCCTCACACTGGGTGTGTAATGCCCACCCCGAGACAGCAGTGTAGGTTTGGAGTGAAAAGGTGGAAAGGTGTAGAAATGCATCGCGGTCTAAGATCTGTGACAGACAGACAGACAGAGTTTCTTCTTTATTTATATAGATAGACTGTATAAAATATAGCCTATATATAGAGCTATGCCCTTCGGCCGTGAGCTTTAATAATGTAAACGTTCAGGCCACATCTGCCAGTGTTTAATCTAGTTCCTCTGTTCTGGGGGAAACAAGGTTTCTGGGGGGGTAATTCCCCCCAAAAAGGTCTCTACCTTACAATATTGCTGAGCTCTGGGGGGGAACTTCAATCCTGGGGGGGGGGGAATTTCCCCCCCCCCCCAAAGACGTCTAGATTAAACACTGCACATCTGCTGCAATAAACTTAACATTTTCGTATATATAATTATAAGGTTCTTAACACGGATGATCAGATACCTTTGTAACCCATGTAATCGTACTCATAGCCGTAAACTCCAAGCTGACTCCACTCTCTTTTTGGCTGTCCCTAACAATCCTAGTCATATTCTATAGCCTCCACCCCCTGGCAAGACCAGCACCTATTCGCTCCGCCTCCGTCCGCATAACCGTGAGGTCCCTAGGGCTGATACACTGTCTAGAAAACATTTTATCATTAGAATGCTCTACTTAGGAATTTGAACATTAATTGAATTTAAATTAATTTTTTTCTTTTCCTATTTATTTAGGATGCTTATGCCTGTACTTGATATGTTCAGTTTCTTACACTTGTATTAACCCGTTTGTTAGCTGCAGTGCGGTTGCAGGCGGAGCATTAAAGTCCATACTTACTTACTTACTTACAACCACTAATCCGACTGTGATGCAGTACGAATGTCAAAGTTCAACTACTCGCTGAGATTTCGCCAAAGTTCCGCCTCTTCACTTCACTATCTTATCGTAGAGGTGACACCGATCAACCTCCCCCAAACTACCGTTCGTTACCAAAACGAATCACGAGTTAGCGACGAAATAACTAGTAGATGCGACCATCTACCTTGCCGTCCTTTGCATAACTGGTTTGAGTTCAACGACTTCACGTCATCCTCACCACATCCGAAGTCTTTTGTACACGGCTTTCTTCAGGTAAGCAGTTAAGATTTAAATCATCCAATGAAGCGTATCTACGTTTCTCTCTTCTTAGCCTCAAAGCCGAATATGACCCAAAAATCTAAGTAGGCATAAGTAAATTGAAGTAATCTCAATTAGTTAAATAAAATAATGGTCTGGCTCCAGGTTCATCTATTCTTGGAGTCTAACTCAAACTCAACGAGCGACGACCGACTGTCAACGACGGTGAGAAGCCTGCGGCTAGGTGAGCGGTAAATCGCTCGCCGGCACCTTTGCTAGGCGAGCGACCAAGGAGAGCGATCGATCGCTCGCCTGAAATCAGATGCTCCGATTACGAGTAAATGTTGAAGTACGAGATAGATTGGACTTGGTCTTCTACAGTCCGTGTGACTAGTAACTTTGTTCATGAGAGTTGGCTTTGATATTGGTTTCTTTTATGTGGACTCTATTTTCATTATGGACATTGAATACACTAATTTAAGGAACCGTGCTTGTAAATAGTTTATCTTCTTGTAAATATTTGTCTTGTAAATATAACTGAAAATTAATTAGAAATCGAGTTATTCGCTTGTGTAGCATTTTCTAAACGAACTCGCGACAAGCTCCATGGCCAAAGGCCGCCGATCTTTTTGCTGGTCCCTATGAGAGGCCTATGCGCGATGTTTGGTCATATTTTGGGCTAAATTTCATCAGCCGACTAAACTTGCTTTTCGGGTCGCTGTTTTTTTTATCCGCCTTAATAGACTTCTTGCACGCCTTGTTAAGCGCGACATGACCATGGGCCCAAGCCAACTTTGCTTCCGATTCCCTAGTCACCTTATTCAGTGTTTTGCAACTGATTTACTCCTCCCTTGGCAAGTTTCAGTGACGTACAGATTTGTACAAGCTGCCCTTCTATGTCACCTCTGAAACAGTATTCCAAACTTGTCACAATTCTTCTGGTCTGCCTCATATGCAATCCTAGTATTAAACATGACCCTACAGGATTTTCAAAAGAATTGGAAATGTAAGAGGTGAGCTTAGTCCCACACTCTGAATCAATGATAGCAGCTCTAATAAAACTATAACATTATCTTGACCCCCGCCATTTAACCTCTTTCATGCAGTCTCTCACTTTCGTATGTAATCTCCCATAGAGTTCTTCCCTCCTGATGTCATAGTCTGACATTTCAAATACTATATTAAGTGACTGCAGAACTGCACACCAGGAATATACTCCCACCTTACTTAGCCTTGACAACGTAATTGTAATTACTGGGTTGTTCTAGTAAACGGATTTGTTTTTGTTTTGTTGTTTGAATGCTCTAGGCCTATAGTCAAAACATGCATCATACCTTGGAAAGGTTCAGGTGGAAAATCCGCAACAGTTCAGGTGATATTTTCTCACCTGAACTAGGTATATTGCCTGAACATTTCAGGTGTGGGACGTATAACCTGAAAAGTTCAGGCACTTAGTTCTCGTCGTTGAGAGAAGCAATAAAATAGAATTTCATTTTATGTTCCCTATTATTCCGATCTGGGATAAAATAAATTATATTACTATAATAATAACGTATTATGAAATTTAACCAAATAAAACGATTAACCGCTAAATTAATAAACATTACTGAGCAGATTTACTAGGCACGTGACCCACGCCTATCCAAGTTAACGCTGAACTCTTTGTTATATGTAAAACTGCGCGGTGGAATTCAGATATTAAGTAAGTAAGTAAGTAAGTAAGTAAGTAAGTAAGTAAGTAAGTAAGTATATCCTTTATTCAAAAATCAACTGCTAACCGCATTTTGGTGTACATAGTTCATAAAATTAATTTAATCATATAACATTCGAATGACAAAGGTTTTACGAGCTAAAGAGTCACCATTAGGTATAATTCTATTGTGTGCCCTGGGGCGCAGTGAGTATACGGCAGTTTTCTCAGTAGGTAATAACTGATGCAGTAGCCTACATGTGTTGGGTTGGTTATGATGGCTGAGAAAAGGTTAGAATCAGCTTTCTGGCAGAGTTGCTCGAAAGTAAGATAGGATTCCGGTAAATATTTTTAATGCATACTATTTTAAAATTAACCCATAAAATACCAGTATATATTAGTATGAATTGCGGAAACTTGGTCAATGTTTTGTTGTCAAGAAGAACAAGGCTGTCGATAAGTTGAAAGGTATGTACCGGTATTACAATGAATTTTTTCATCATGCATGCTTCCCGTGTCGGACCGATAGGCCTACTATCGTAACAATGGCTGCGGATCCCTCCTGCACACGAATCACATGCTGTGGCATGTTAGCGACATGAAGTTCTTGTTTTTATTTTAGATACGACTATTTTAGCGTATGTAATTATTCAATCAATCAATCAATCAATCAATCAATCAATCAATCAATCAATAAATCAATCAATCTGTTTATTGCCACCAAACAAATGCAAAAACCAAGAGTTTCAGAATTTATGTCACGGTTGCTGGTAACAAGGGGACCCAAAGAGGATTGCTTCCGCTACTAGGGACACCTATCTATAAAGCAATGTACAATGGCATAGAACTAACTGAAATTAAAGAGGCGAATGGGTACTTAACTATGCTACGAAGAAACAAAGCTGTAACATATCCTGTCACCACTTTGGAAGTGAAACATGATGAAATAAACGAACTAATGAAATAAAGAAAATAGGTTAGACAAGAGAAGCAGATAAGGTAAGGGAGCAGACACAAGGAATGCAAAGACAGTAAATATCCTGCCACCACTTGGGCAGTGAAACACAATGAAATAAATGAATTAATGAGCAAACAGAAAGTAGGACTCAGACGAGAAAAAGAAAGTAGGACGCAGACGAGAAGGAAGGAAATAAAGCAAGAAGATAAAACAAGAGATTGCTGAAGAGAGTGAACCAAAACTAAGTGAGGAGAAGAACTTAGAAGGTGAGAGTGTTCCTTCCAGGGGTGCAGAGGTACGAAGTAAGCATGCATGATGCAACAAGTATACACACAAAGCGGCATAAGGAATGCAAATTAGTTTTGTTTTGTAAATTTACAAGTGGTGGATAGCCATCATTTTTAGCTGCAATAAGGCTATGGCGTGCTAAACATTTCAGAGACTTAATTCAATCCATTTATTGGAAAGGTTAAAGATATTTAGAAGCTATTATTTAGTAACACGTACAAATAAACTTCACCAAGGGGCCAGAATAAGAGCTTTAGATAGCCAATTCCAGCACAGAATCGCACTGAGCAGCAACAGTATGCAAAAATTTATGTTAAGAAATTTTATAATTACAAAAATCATATTAATTTAATTAAAATTGTACTTGTATTGTTCAATCTGCAAAATAAACAGAATACAATTTCCTGCCTGCAGATATACACGGGGTATATGTTACACTTTCTCATCGTTCCTAGAAGACTGATCTTGACTGACCTTTACGCCCCTCTTCGTTTGTATTTATTTATATATTTTTTACTTGTAAAATACATGTTAGAGTTTGTTGTTTTCGTTAATGACTTTAATTACTGGATTTCAGGCTATGGTGTCTATGGAAACCATCTTGGAGAGGCTGAAAAGTAATAACATGCCATGTCGGTTACCATGGGAAGAAGAGGAGCAGGTCTCTGTCAGCGTGGAAGGTCAAGCCATTGGAATTAGAAGTGGTATACTGCTTTTTGGGCTAGATAAGCTGATGAAATTGTCTTCATCATGCTGATAGCATGATTATCCACCTGAATGCTTTCACATTTT
>OY744609.1:14069289-14109289 GCA_963556255.1 Allolobophora icterica | reverse complement strand
TGGCTAACCTCGTCTTCTCCGAACCTGGAACGTTCGTCATCGAAGGGGTTTGCAATCGTCCACACACGAATCTCTTTTTCCAGAGAACCGCTCAGGTTCTCGGACATCGGTGGCACGGAATTCCATCAAGCGGCGGGTGCAGTTATGCATCGGGTCCTGGAGTAGTAGGCATGGTCACAATAGAGCCCTCCATTCTAAACGACACAATTAGAGCCTATTTAGCTTTGTTGGACGTGACAACTATCAGAAACACCTCGTCTTAGGTCAGTTTGCAGTGAAAATGTCTTAGGCATACGTACCGGATGCTAAAGTGTACGGTCACCGCAGTTCATTACGAGCTTAACTCCTCAACTTATTGCTCACAAGTTGTAAGCTTTTAAACTTTTAGCTTGGAATGAGTGCAACGAACGGGAGTATAACAGTTATGTTGGTTTGGTGACGGGTAGAGCTAATAGCAAGGGAACAGCGTTGTCACAGATATTACGATACCTGAATTCCAGTAACAGGCAGAAGGACAAAAATTCGTGATTAAAGTTGCCTTGAAGAAGCGCTAGATGAATACTCAATCACGATCACGAATGACTCAAAAAGTTCGAAGATGAAAAGCGCGCGTGAGTTGAGTCAGTGGTGGACTGGAATGTCAAAGTGGCCCGGGAAAAAAATCAAAAGCGGCCCCATCAGACTTTTATTTTTCTTGGGGGATTTGTTTTCAGCCATGATCACAGGTAACTGTACAACGAGACAGTCATAACACAACGACGAATCGCAAATCTAATTTATATTAGAAATAAAATATTAAGAATGCATTTAAAGTTATAAATCGATTTATCATGACCCACCGAAATTATAGTTATTGTATAAGCAACTTCTTTAAGCTGGGTGCCATTTCAGACACATGATATCCGTGCTGGAGTCGGGAGCGCCTCTGAGTACCCTCATTGTAGGGGCGCTATATAAATGCTCAAATGAATGAATGAATGAATGATCTATGATTGTGTTATTTATTTAGTTCACTTAAAACATCGGTCTCTACAGACATGAGCAAATATTCTTCAAGCTTTGTTGGAGATAATGAGCTTCGAAAGCGAATTTTAATTAACTTCAGTTTTGAGAAAGATGTCTCACACGCTATTTAGGTAGAGGACAGAGTCAGTAAGAGTTTATATGCACTAAACTGGTGCTTGTTTGACCAGAGAAACTGCATTTACGTAATACAGAAAAGCAGCCAACAGGACATTTTTGTAAGATTTGTATTTCGTAAGTTTGTCACACTTATGCTCAACTTGGTCGCCCCAGAGTTCTTGTGGAGAATCTTCATTGACGCTGTCCTCTACCGAATCGTCAAACATTTGGAGAAGGTATTCTTCGTGGACAGAATGTTTAAATTATCCCATTTCTGCGCAAAGTCAGTTAGCTCTTCTCTGAGATTTAGTGGCTGTGGTGGTTTCATCGAATTTCACGAGAATAGTGCTAAGGCGCCGCATCGCAGATAACGGCAAACCTTTGTGTTTAATATCCTCAAAGTTCTGGGGATCAAGACAGACAATATCTGCGTATAGGGAATCTTGACTTTCAAATCGTACTTCTATGGTTTTTACAATCTTGTCCATGATGCAATTATGAACTTCAATGCGATATCTGCACTGCATTATTTCCTAATACCTCGTGCGTTCTTCTCTCATCGGACAACACTTTTGGCTTGTGTATACGTTTCTCTACAAACTTGTTTTCAATTGTAATTTCAATATCTTCGTCCTCCAGCTTGTTATTAGCCCATGCAGTCAACAAATTGCTGGCACTGTCGATAGTCTGTTGGCAAGTGTGAAATAGATATTTTTTTGGGTATAATCTTGGCAAATGTGTTTTTTACATCTAAATACCTCACTGATCATGAAAAATGTTCTTGCCAGTTTTTCTGAGTGGTCCCGGGGAAATTTTTAATGGTTACAAAAGCTACATGTGAAAAGTGCATGGAAACTTTAATCATAGACAAGGTTTGGAATCTCAAAATGACATGGTTAGAAGCAAATCATGTACCAAGTTGCTAACCGGCGTTTCTAGATTAATTTGACCCTGTTGAAAACGAAAATCGCGGTTAGCAAGCTGGATTTTTAGCGGTTGCATAGAAAAACAAGATGGCGGCCAAAATGGCAGCCAATATCTTCATATGGTTATAAGTAAAGTCATGTACGTGATGAAGACATGATTTTAGAGTCTAAATTAACATTTACGGGGTCAAGGAATGGGATGGACCTAAAGACAAATATGTAGCACTGCCAGAAACAAAATGGCGGACAAAATGGCAGCCAAATATCTTCAAATGGCTATAAATAAAGCCATGTATGTGATGGAAACATGGTTTTAGAGTCTAAGTTAACGTTTTCGGGGTCAAGGAATGGGATGGATCTAAAGACAAATATGTAACACTGCCAGAAAACAAAATGGCGGACAAAATGTCGGCCAATTATCTTCAAATGGCGGACAAAATGGCGGTCAGTCTGGTATAGTGTTTTCTTGGACAAATCATACAAAGGAAGTAGCATTCTACATCATTCACTGATGTTATTGCAGTTTAACCATCATTATTTACATGACACTTTTAGTAGCATGTGTTTGCTCTTTGACCATTTTATACATTATGTACACAATATTGGCGAGGTTGCTGCATACGTTCTTAACATGGTCGTAAGACACCTCTGCGCCACACTTGCTGAGCAGTGATATCGCCTCCGACTCTGACTCCGGAAGTGATGATACATCCAAAGTGATCGTCCGACTGAGTATGGGATAATTCACAGTTAGTCAAGGAAAAGGTACTGGAGGGGAACAGCAAGAGATACTGGACTTTTGTGGATCTGGAGAAGGCCTTCCATGAAAACTCCCTCTTCCATCTGAGGTATCACTTCTTTGTCAATGTTATCCACTGAAAACCAAATTCTGCTGTTGTGCAGAAGGCCTGGTGGAACTATGGGGTAGCTTGCCTAATGATCTTGGAACACCAGTAGATTGTGGACATCTCTGCTCTTAGATCTCGACCACGGAATATCGAGAAAACAATCGTCGATGGCGATAGTTCGGAAGAACTTTCGAGAAATAGATAATTCCGTTATTATACGGGGAAGAGACTGAACCAGGTGCAATCCTCGATCATCTTTCATTGGTCAAGATAAGCTGCGCTTTTTTCAGAAGACAGCTGCGGACAGAAGAGAGGGTCGCTAGCTCTTGGCTTAGGGACCAAGAATGACGCTGCATCATCTTAAGACCTGTGGTCCGAAGAGCAGCATCATAGGCATGCAGCCTTTGGATTAGTTAAATGTCATTGATGGGTGCACCACGAGTGGATGCAGATGTTGACAATAAATCTGTTAAATTGTTGGATACCCTGTTATTCACAGTTAGTCAAGGAAAAGGTAATGGAAGGGAACAGCAAGAGATACTGGACCTCTGTGGAACTGGAGAAGGCCTTCGATAGAGTGCCTAGGGAGATAGTATTCTGGAGTCTGAGGAAAAAGGGAGTGACGAAGAAAACTGTGCGACTGGTAAAGTCCATGTATGATGGGGCACGCACTTCGGTGAGGTGCAGGGTTGGAAACACAGTGGAGTTCGAAATACGAGTAGGTGTACACCAAGGATCATGCCTGAGCTCACTGTTGGACGCATTATCAGACAACATCGGGAGAGAGGTACCTTGGGATATGTTGTATGCTGATGATCCCATTGTGGCGGATAGCTTAGCAGAGAATGCCCAGATAAGCTTCACTGGTTGGTAGAAGGCACTGGAGAGCAAGGGACTCAACATAAATTCAAGAATAAACAGAAGTCATGGTTTGCTCAAGGACAGATGTGGACCTGGCGGTTATAGATGGTGGGGGAAATGTGCAACAGGTGGAAACCTTTAAATGCCTGGGGTCGATAATGAATGCTAAAGGAGGATGTGAGCAAGATGTCAAAAATAGAATAAAAGTCGCCTGGCAGAAGTGGAGGGATTTGTCTGGTGTGCTGTGTGATCGCAAGAATTCAGTTCGCCTCAAGGGAAAGTTATACAGGACAATGATAAGACCGTATTGATTTATGGAGCAGAAGCATGGACGCTGAGGAGGAAGGAGGAGGAACTTCTGGAGAGAACTGAGATGATGATGCTACGATGGATATTTGGGGTGTCACTGAAAGACAGGCAGAAAAATGAGAATATCCGGAAAACACTTGGAGTGGACTGTATATCTGACAAGGTGCGCGAAACCAGACTGAGGTGGTATGGACATGTAGAGTGGGCGGAGGAAGATAGTAGCATCAAAATAATCATGAAAGAGGAGGTGCATGAACACCGCAGCCGAGGACGCCAGAGGACGAGATGAATGGACATGGTTCAGCCCGACCTCAGGCTTCTGGGCCTGAAAAAAGAAGACACCGTAGATCGAGTGGGATGGAGACAGAGGATCCGAGTGGCTGATCACTCCCCAGCGAGGGACTAATCCCAGCGGAAGAAGAAGAAGGAGGAGGAAGAGGAGGAGGAGAAGAAGAAGAAGCAGCAGAAGAAACCAATTCGTTTCCATCAAAAAGAATTCAGTCTTCATTGATTATCAGTGCCTTCGTCATCCAACGTACTCTGTGAAGGGCACCAGGCTTGTGAACCGCTGCTGAACTGCTCAATTCCACCGTGTCTAGAGTTTTTCTACTGTAAATCATGCAAAGTAGATAAGTGTAACACCAAGCGCTGCTGCTGCTGTCGAAATGTGAACTTGCCATGTACACTTATGTGCAATTGCATTGACTGAAACAATGCTTGAAATAGCTTTAATCAAGTCATGAAACACGAATATTGTGTACGTAATGTATAAAATGGTCAAACAGCAATCACAGGCTACTAAAAATATCATGTAACTAATGATGGTTAAACTGCAATAACATCAGTGAATGATATAGAATGTTCCTTCCTTTGTATGCTTTGACCAAGAAAACACTACTCCAGAGTCCAGACTGACCGCCATTTTGTCCGCCATTTTGTTTTATAACCATTTGAAGGTAATTGTCGGCCATTTTGTCCGCCATTTTGTTTTATGGCAGTGCTGCATATTTGTCTTTAGTTCCATCGCATTTCTTGACCCCGAAAACGTTAACTTAGACTCTAAAATCATGTTTCCATCACATACATGGCTTTATTTATAGCCGTTTGAAGATATTTGGCCGCCATTTTGGCCGCCATTTTGTTTCTGGCAGTGCTACATATTTGTCTTTAGTTCCATCGCATTCCTTTGCCCCGAAAATGTTAACTTCGACTCTAAAATCATGTTTCCATCATATACATGGCTTTATTTATAGCCATTTGAAGATATTTGGCTGCCATTTTGTCCGCCATTTTGTTTTCTGCAGTGCTACATATTTGTCTTTAGTTCTATCGCATTCCTTGACCCAAAAAATGTTAATTTAGACTCTAAAACCATGTTTTTATCACGTACATGACTGTACTTATAGCCATATGACGATATTGGCCGCCATTTTGGCCGCTATCTTGTTTTTTCATGCCACCGCTAAAAATCCAGCTTGCTAACCACGATTTTCGTTTTCAGCAGGGTCAAATTAGTCTAGAAACGCCGGTTAGCAAATTGTTACATGATTTGCTTCTAACAATGTCATTTTGAGATTCCAAGCCTAGTCTAAAATTCAGTACAACGCATTCAATTTAAGTTCCGTTAATCTGGAGTGCACATTTGGTCCCAAATATGCACTCGGGACCAAATAAAAAAACTGGCAACATGGTTTTTTGCGTGCACAACACTATTTTGAACATTTTAAACACATTTGCCAAGATTATACCCAAAATTATGACAATCTTGAAATTCTTGACATTTGCCTACGGACTACGAGAACACCATCGAAATCTCTAGAAATATTTAACAGTACAATCTTCATTACGGTATGCTTGCAGTAGCCTACATCCATTTCAGTGGTTTGGAAATAATTGGAAAGTGACCCTGTGTGCTGGAATATTCTTCAATATAGCTTGCAGTGACTACCCTTTCAAACTTCATAAACTTATCTAGTAAAGTTTGAGCCGTATCCCTGACTTTCGCATTGAATGCGTCCGATGATGCTAGTTCTTGTCATGTACAAATCAGTTCTATGAACAATAATGAGTTTGGATCGTCAAAATTTCCAAATACTTTTTTGACGCACTTTCTTTGGCCCAAAAATAACGCCGTCATAAGTACCATAAAAACAATTATAAATAACTACAATCGCGGAGTCATAACCGATTTTTAGACATTATAGTGATCCTTTTTTCAGCCGGAACGCGCCGGAACGGAACCTTTTTTTCTAGAAAAAAAGCACTGATGTCTACAAACTTAGAGGCGCCCAACTATCACCGGCCCTGACGGCCCACCGGGATTTTTCCCAGTGTCCCGGCGGTCCAGTCCACCCCTGGGTTGAGTAACTGACTGAGGTTCACACTCAACTCGCCAGGGCTTTTGAGGGACATTCAACATGCAAAACGTTTGCATCGTTGCTTGCAACGACGTTTGTAAGTTTTCACGAATGAGTTCACTGTCATACGTGAGCACAAGCACAGTTGGCTGCATGTGCAGAGACTGAAACGGTCACGGCTGACTGCCACTGAGGGGATGCAACGAAGAGAAGAAAGGTATGACAGGCATGCATAGGCCTAACCAGCGAATGCATGGTGAATGCGAATATAGGCCTACATGAGTTCGACCGATCTGAGCGTTGACCATCAGCACTAACGGAAATTAGGTAAACGTCATGCATTTTCTCGATTCTAAATATTTGAAAAAATCATAAATATATTCAGGTAAAATGTATCAAGCACAAGAACACGTAATTTAAAGACACCTGCATTTGACAACACCCTCCTTCAAAGTTCAGAAGTAAACAAGCGACCATACGATCGAACTTTGATGGCACCTAATAGATTGGAGAGAAGGACTTGCTCAAAGTCTTCACACAATGACCACCTAGATGGAGTCTCGAACCCGTACTCTCCGCGTTAAAAGGCGAGCGCTCTAACCAATCGGTTATAAAGGATCAGCGGCGTGGATTGTTTATTTGCGACAGCTCAATAGCTTAACTGGCTATAAGCATAGTTCGAGAATTCGTGACTTTCGGTTTTAAAATTCGTAAAAATTCGCGAATTTTTGGTCTATTTTAAAATTCGTAAAAATTCGTAAAAATTCGTTGGGCCATTGTTAGGCCTTTTCTACACTGACAGTGGCGTTTTGCAAAAACGCGAAAGCAGCAACAAATGTGATGAAGTCATGATTTTTTGTGTTAAGCTTCTGCTTAGAATTTAATGTAAAATTCATTATGAAAGTTTATTACGTAACGAGTTAATTTAGTTAAAATTTAATATCTTAAAGATGAAAGAACATGGACTGGAGTGGACGTATGTAGTAATTTTGGAAGAGAAGGAAAGGGTAATCCAACAATACAGTGTTCTTTTGTGATAAGGAACTTGTTGGTTGTTCTGCCCGAATTCGGGAGCATTTGCATGGCGATAATACAGAAACCAGAGTCGAGTGGGAGCAGTGAGCAGTTCCTGACTCAAAATCAGAGGACGATGAAGTAGAAGACACAGCTCGGCGAACGTTGGCAACCCTTTTTAACCATGTTTGGTTGCAAGCTGTGTTAGTGACTGACTGGTCACATTGGAGCTGAAGCACTGGTGGTTTTTCGTTCTGCTGACTGACATTCACAGTCACACAACCCAACTATGATAGAAATCGAAGTTCAAGACTCCAAGTAAAACAGTAACTGCATATCAGTACTATTGTTTTGCCAATCAGCTTTCTTTTACGTTGATTGATTGATTGCTTATGACATTGACATTTACTTGCTTAAAAAGTTGAAAAGTAAGCAAATAATAGAATTCTTTGCCATGGCAACGAATTTTATAAAATTCGTTGCACAGGCAAGAATTCTATTATTTTATTATTTCACGAATTTTAACGAATTTTAAAACTGCAGTTCTAAAATTCGTTAAAATTCGTGAATTTTTAACATTCTTAAAATTCGTAAAATGCGACTTCTCGAACTATGATCCATATGCTATTAACGTTAAGCAAAGCATTCGATACTGTAGATCACGAGATACTAATAACAAAATTAGAAAATTATGGAATCAGGGGTACTCCCCTTTCTTGCTTTAGAGACTACTTGTGCTCTCGTCAGCATCAAGTCAAGTGTAAAGGTGTGCTATCTAGTTTATGCACTATGATATTTGGAGTTCCCCAGGGATCTGTTCTGGGTCCCTTATTATTTCTCATTTATATCAATGACCTTCCCAAAGCATCCTCACTCCTTCATTTTGTCCTTTTTGCTGACGATACCAATGTTTTTCTTTCTGATTCTTCTTATTGGCAAATAGTTAGCACATTAAATGAGGAACTTACCCAAGTAGCTGACTGGTTTAAAGCGAACAAGCTATCACTAAATATAAATAAATCAAATTATATATTATTTACCTCAAAACGAAAAGAGATGCCACAAAACAAAGAAGTAATTCTAATTGATAATATTAGAGTACCTCAAGTAAACTCTGTTAAATTCTTAGGAATATATTGACCAGAATGTCAACTGGTCTGTCCATGTTAATCATATCTCCAATAAAATTGCTAAATCAATAGGGATAATTACACGTATCTCCGCAATCGTCCAGGACAAAACTCTACTAAGCCTCTACTACACACTAGTGTGCCCTTACTTGTCATATGGTAGCTTGGTGTGGGCATCAAATTATAAAACAAAATTGCTAAGGCTCTAAATTCTCAAAAAACGCATTGTTCGGGTAATTACTAGATCTCCAATCAACTCTCACACCACTCCTTTTTTTCATCAAATAGGCATATCTAACCTTAGATAAGATTAAAGATTACCAAGTTCTGGAGTTTATGCACCGTTATACCTATCACTCTCTACCAAATGCTTTCTTATGTTATTACAAGAATAAAGCGGACATACACTCATACTACATAAGAGATAAAAGCAATAAATACATGATAGAATTCTCTCGCACCAACAAATTCTCCATAGTTACGGTTGCCCCAACACCTGGAACAATCTACCCCATGACCTGCGCCATATCCCCAACCTGTATACCTTCAAAAACCACCTGTGTACTCATCTGCTTAATACCAGATAATAATAGATATCATGACTAGCAGTGATCCATTGTTGTGTAATCGTTTTTTTCTTAGTTAACAACTCTTGTTATAAATTAGTTGAGCTTTCAATAACTTGAACTACTGATCCACTGAAAAATGTAACTGAATAATCACTATTCTGTAGGGTTGTAATTACGGAATTCTGTTTGATTCATTCATGTTACCATCAGTGATGGGCACTAAACTATTTTTTATAGTTAAACTAAAACTATTTCCAACTAAACAAAAAAGCTTAACTAAAGTTGGCAACTGATTTTGGAAATTAGTTACCTAAACTAAAAAAGTAGTTAAACTTTTCCCGCATTTTACGACAAACATTTTCACAATAACAGAGGTTAAGTGAACTGTAATAGGCCTAATGCAGAGCGTCAATGACAATTTCACCTTCAAACTATGCTATGTGTACTGTTCTGGCATACAGTTACAGGTATTCTGTAAGTAGTGCATGAATTTGAAGACACAGGCTGTTAATGCTAAAACCTTGCAGTGTTAATCATTGACAGTGTTCAATGTTCATTGCGGGAAAAAAAGTTGTACATTGCTGATTTTTTTAGTTAAACATTTTAGTTAGCAACTAACTTTTTTTAGTTAAACTATGGTTTTAACTAAACTAATTTTTTTAGTTAAACTTCATCCTTAACTAAAAAATTTAGTTAAACTAAAAGTTAGCAACTTTTTTGTTAACTATTCCCATCACTGGTTACTATGGTATAGTGTTGCTATCAAAAATTACATAAATATTGCCACAATTGGACTCGGAAATGGGAACCTCATGTAGCGGGACTTAGATCCCTTAGAGATATCCTTTTGACCCACTGCACCAGTGACTTAACTATATATTAATAAGAACAACTGTATATTTGTTACATTATAAATGATTGACTATCTTTACTGATTGGTAAACACTGGTTACACTGGATCAATACACTATTGATTGATTGATTGATTGATTGATTGATTGATTGATTGATTGATTGATTGATTGATTGATTGATTGATTGATTGATTGATTGATTGATTGATTGATTGATTGATTGATTGATTGATTGATTGATTGATTGATTGATTGTTAACTTGCGAGCTTTTACGACTGTAAAATCATTGATGACCTCATCAAAATTAATTGTTTCAGCTGTCTCTCTTTCAATGGACAGCATTGCCAAATTTGTTAATCGCGTCTCGCTCATTATGCACCTTAAATAAGTTTTAATCAGTTTCAGTTTTGAAAAACTTCTCTCACAGCTAGCAATACTGACACACATCGTTGAAAATATGCGTAGTAGGCCTACAATGGTAAGGATTGGGAAATACTCCGCGTATTCCCACTTCACAGTTGATTGAAAACCTCAACCTCCAATGATTTCCAGTCTATAGCAGTCTTGCCTGTAATTTCCTCGTAGCTCCGAATATGACGTCAAAGACTTCTAATTTCATAATCCAAACGATCAGCTATTATGATTATGAACAGTGGCGTAGCCAGGTTTTAACATAAGGGGGAGCGAAAACATAAAAGGCCCCAAGTTTCAAAATAAATAACTGCAATTAATTACATTCATTATAATTATTATACGTTTTTATGTTTGCATTTTAAATAGAAACACCCAAAAGATGGCAAAAGTATAGTAAATGAGTAATGGCATACAGGACCTACTACGTAGGGGGGAGGACGGAAGCAGACTGCTTCCAATTTGTGCCAGAGGGGAAGTTCCCCCCCTCCCCACTAATGAAATGATTGTTGCTGTTCAACTGACTCAGGCAAGCAAAATACTTCGTCCTGCAACATCCAAGGACTGAGCATTTTAGATTAAACATTGCTACTGGCCATTATTTTCTATGTTATGAAGACCTTCGAAGGGTATTTTCAACTTAGTATTGTGATGTTTCAGTATTATGAGCCATGCAATATTTGCTTACGTTACAGTCTGTCCCGACTGTCTAAGCAGTGTTATAGTGTATCATTATTACTTGTTTTTCTTTAGCTATTGGCCATTATGTTCTGCTATTTTTTTTGATGAAAGGTGCAAAAAATGTTTAAATTGAAGAAAAGCTTTCATAATCCTGTTGACCCAGTTTATCTTGATCGGTACCCGCAGACAATTATTGGCGTCCATTGACCTGCGTCTATTAGCGGTTACTTTTCCTCATAATCTCTTTCTCTCTCACAGTTCGAGACCTTGGAGAAACTTTGGATCAAGAGCTGAATTTCTCACAGCATATTAAATTGGTCACTCGTAGTTGTTACTACCAGTTACGCCAACTACGAGTTATCTCACGTTCTCTCTCTCAGAATGCTACTGTGGCTCTTGTGCAACGTGCATGCCTTCGTCACCAGTTGACTTGATCACTGCAGTGCGGTACTTGTAGGCCTTCCGCTGAAGCTAATCGGGTGACTTGAATATTAGAAGAACTAAGAATTCGAAAGTATTAAGTGTTAAAGTGTTACAAGAATACCACTTGCCTCAGCCAAATGCTTAGTTGTGCAGTTTTTCATCTCACTACCCACGATTCGTTGCAGGGCAACTATTAGTGCTGGTAAATTCTGTAAGAGTGCATCTACTGCTGATTTTCTGGATATCCATCTGGTATCGCAAAGCCTTTTAAGAGTCAACGCGAAAGATTCTGTGTACGATTGCATTGTTCTTCTTTTAATATTGAAGGACGAGGTTTACCGTTTAAGATGACATATATCTTATGACGTTCGAACAACTGGAATAAATAAATTGCAAAAGGCCCCACATTTGGAAAATGGGCTCGCACCCCTTGCTCCCCCCCCCAGCTACGCCTCTGATTATGAAGGGCGGCTTAGCGAGAATATGCCTTAAAGTAGAATCTGATGCATGTTGTCTGTTACTCTGTTTACAGTTTAGTGGATAAATGCGATTCCGCTCCCTTTTCTGCAATTCTGTTATATGTTTAACGTAGACCTCTGAGAGTGATACCGCCCCTAACGATCAACGGAAGCTAAGCCGACTTGACCAAAGTGACGGCCTCTTTGTTTCCTTCTTTTTCTTTCCTTCTTTCTCTCCTAGTTCGTAATTCTTTATCCAAAATTCACTCTTTTTTATTTTTCTTCAACCGTATTTTTCACACCCCTAGGCCTACACAAGACTAGTGTCGCTCGGGACGACTCGCTACCTCTGTCCCCTTCGATACGCCACTGTCTATATTATATCAGTTTTTTTCAAAAATTGAGCCTCTGACGTACTCCCCATAATCTATTTCTATTGCTAGAGTTACCTCAGCCATCACAAAGCAGTTTATTGCCAGCATTCCAGTCGAGCACAACTTAAACTCAAATACACATGTGCGCAAAAATGCCTTTGAAAATTTAGATACACATTTTCCAGTTAAACATTTAAACATCTCGTCAAGCTACATTTAGCTATATTGAAGGGCCCGCATTTGTCTTCAAGCAGTCTCTAATATTTATTTTCTCAGGGAAAGAGTATCGCTTCTACGCATATTGGCCTTTGAAAACGAAAATGATTTAATAGCTGAACATTCATATGGAACCTTGCAAACGCAGCTTTCAAAAACGCTGTAAACATGGCTGTTTGAAGAGGTTTAAATCCAGGTGTGCCTTAGGCTTCTAACATAATTTATTCTTAGATCCGTTGTTTGCCTAGTCTTGAGGTTCCCCTTTTTAAAACAGGTTCACGTGTGTCTAGACAAAAACTTAAGCCAAAGCATGATCTGTCATTCTGAAATGTGATGCAGAAACGAGCTTTGGCCTGAACGGTGTGTATTAAAATGGTTAAATTTAATATAATATTTGAACTTCTACAGCGCCATAACAGTAACACACTAGACGTCGAGAGATGGCACTCTGTAACAAAAGCACAATCCGGTCAATTTCAAGGGCGGTCCTATGAGACTGTCTGAAGCAAATAAGTATGCAAGAAATGTCTTAAGTTGTGTTCCAACGGACACAGCATGCAGAGCAAATTGAGAATTGAAAATTGCGGACCAGCAACACAAAAAGCCTTGCGGCCAAGTGGATTGTTCAATCGAATCATGCGATTGGAAAGCAATTAAAAGATCCATTGTAGTGGATGAAAATGGGGGAAAGCGCTTCTGGGTAGGTTTCTTGAAGGTGCGCTATATTAAAGTTCCTAATGAATGAATGAATGTTAAGTATGAGGGATAGGGAATGTCCTTGCTATAGACCCGTGCATATTACTGTAAGTATGCATGTACGCATGTATATAGCCTTTATGCATATATTATATGCATACACTTAATTGCTACACCGATAGCTAACTGACTGATATAAACTGCCCATTTTAAGTCACTATAAAAATGTGTGTTGAAAAGTGTCAAATGCTGTAGGTCGCACTGGCCTAAAAAAGGAGACGACCTTAGCCTACTCTGTGCACGCTTCGGCCAAAAATAGACTCAGCAGTCCTGCTTTTCAGCGAAGAAAATTTAGTGTGTGTGTGGGGGGGGTCTTTGGACGAAACAGAGTTTATATAGACATAACAGTTTGTTGAGGCCTGGCCAACGTAGTTTATTGTATTGCTTTGTACTGTATTTACATATTTATATTTATTTATTTATTTATTTATTTATTCCGGATATTTCTATAGCACCTCTCGAAGTCAACTACTACTCAGAGGCGCTCCCGACTACAGCATTTGATACTGTGCCGAAATTTTCACGCCGAAGCGCCACGAGCAAGGACTTGCCTAATGTGTACGCAGCGACTAGAGTGGGATTCGAACCTGCAACCCTCCGGTCACAAGGCGCCGAACTTACCACTGACCCACCACGCCTCTCGCAGTACAACCTAATCAGAGGCGCTCCCAGTGCGAAGATCCACGTGGGAAAGAGAGGTCTTACAACGATGAGAAGTAACAGCAATTCCCCTTCCCAGTTAAGATCTTGGAACGAGTCACGGAAGGAAGATCATTCCAAAGGGGCGGGCAATAGAAGTCCGAGTCCGAGGTACTAAGTAAGTGGTCATGTCGGTATTGAGAACGGAGAGGATGACCGGAGGCAGCCCAAGGAGCTCGACAAAGAGGGCATCAAAGAGGAAAAGAAGAGTAACGTGAGATTTGTCAATAACAGAGTAGATATCAAAAGGAAGAGATAGTCTAGGACAACAGTTTCAGTTGAGTGATCAGCTCTAAAACCCTATTGTCTGGCGGGAAGGAGACCCGAATGCGAAAGATAAGGTAGAAGCTACAAAGAGACTAAATACTCCAGAATCTTTGACAAAAAGAAGACGTTTAGAAATAGGATGGTAGTTTGACATATACTAGGGTCTAGATTAGATTTCTTAAGAGTAAGAAAGACAATAGCACGCTTCTGAGAAAGAGATAGAGAGAGAGAGAGAGAGAGAGAGAGAGAGAGAGAGAGAGAGAGAGAGAGAGAGAGAGAGAGAGAGAGAGAGAGAGAGAGAGAGAGAGAGAGAGAGAGAGAGAGAGAGAGAGACAGACAGACAGACAGACAGACAGACAGACAGACAGACAGACAGACAGACAGACAGACAGACAGACAGACAGACAGACAGACAGACAGAGACAGAGACAGAGACAGAGACAGAGACAGAGACAGAGACAGAGACAGAGACAGAGACAGAGACAGAGACAGAGACAGAGACAGAGACAGAGACAGAGACAGAGACAGAGACAGAGACACAGAGACACAGAGACACAGAGAGAGACACAGAGAGAGACACAGAGAGAGACACAGAGAGAGACACAGAGAGAGACACAGAGAGAGACACAGAGAGAGACACAGAGAGAGACACAGAGAGAGACACAGAGAGAGACACAGAGAGAGACACAGAGAGAGACACAGAGAGAGACAGAGAGAGATCAGAGGCGCTCCCAGTGCCCATGCAATAGAACAGAAAACGGGACGATGTCATCTAACGCAGTTACACTAACAAACGGGGGAAAGAGGGTCCTTGGTCCAATTCACACGATTCTAAGTTGGAAGAGGAGGGAAGGCGACGTCAGTCCGATTCAGAGATGGGTTGAAACTTTTAAAGCAGCGACTGCGGACGTGAAGCAAGGAGGTGACGAGCCAGCTGCAGGGTCCCGCAGGTCGTCCTATTTAGACGAAAACATGGATAAGAAGTCGTCCGCTGAGAAGGAGGGACTTTGAAACGTATATATATACGCAGTGAGTGACCCGGGAGACCAGTGATGGCAGACCAGAGGCGTTTGGGGCTGACCGAATATCTTGTGACCAGGTCCTCGGTCCTCCAATAGAGTCGATGAAAGGTCTGGAGCGTTGTTGTGTGTCCCACAGAATACGTGTCGTGATCAGCCGGATTTTAAGGCAACGGAATCGTCTTTCGAAACAGCAGTTAATTTTATTTTATTCCGGATATTTCTATAGCACCTCTCGAAGTCAACTACTACTCAGAGGCGCTCCCGACTACAGCATTTGATACTGTGCCGGAATTTTCACGCCGAAGCGCCACGAGCAATTGCGAGTGAAGGACTTGCCCAAGGTCCGTACGCAGCGGCTAGAGTGGGATTCAAACCTGCAACCCTCCGGTCACAAGGCGCCGAACTTACCACTGGGCCACCACGCCCCACTATGTCTAGCTGCCCAGACACCGTCTCAATTTTCAACGATTCTAAATCTCTCAACAAATAAATCATTGCTTAATGAGTAATTACACCTTTTAGCAAGTTACATAGACAACCAAGTGTATAGCAACATTGCAATGCACAATGGCTTTAGTTCATTTCTTGACACACACAAAAGCTACATGCATGTATGCGTTGTCTACACACATACGAGCATGCCTACATGCATACATATAAAAGCATATAGCGTCACAGGAACGTCGGCTAAATCCCGACTAAACGGCTTTATATGTCGTGTCTTGACACATGCAAAAACTACATACATAAACACATACATACAAACAAATAAACACAAAAATATGCATACATACATAGATACAAACATACACATTTAGATTCAAACATTCATGCATGCATACATAGATACAAACATACACATTTAGATTCAAACATTCATGCATGCATACATAGATACAAACATACACATATAGATTCAAACATTCATGCATACATACATAGATACAAACATACACATAATTTTATAGATTTAAACATTCATGCATACCCACATAAACATTAAAATATGCATACATTCATACATTCATGCATGCTTCACACATACACCTATACAGGCGGAGAGAACTGATTGGCTGTTGTGTTGTATTGGCTCGGCCACGATCTATATAGGTGAGCCTGACCGAGGATCGAGAGGATCCGGCGAGTTCAGCTTCGGTAAGAGGGCGCTCAACAGACTGAGGACGACATGGCGATCAAAATAATCAAGACTAGTATGCACTGGCGTAAACTTGTCCAAAATATTGGGGGGGGGCATGGGTTCTGGACCAGAGAAACAAGTTTTTTCAATATGAAAAGTTGTTTTTTGTTGTTTTTTTTCTCGTTTTTTTCGTTTTTATGGTTTTGTTGTTTTGGTTGTGTTTAAGATTTTCGGATTTCGGATCATAAAAATCATGAAAATTAGCATGAACAAGAGCTCCAATTCAGCTTAATTCAGGTAATTGCGATTTCCAAAAATTAAAAATCATTAAATCAATGTTATTAAAATAACTTCTAAAAAATAAGAAATTTATTTTTTTGTTAAACAAAAAAAATTTGTGGTTTTCTTTTTCTTTTGGTTTTGTTTAAAACCAAATACCCCAAAAAATTTTTCACCTCTAGTCTGGACAGTCAGCAGAGGCTTCCGGTTTACGTTAGGCCTAATGCGTATGAAATGGGGCGTTTTGTTTACATGTAATTTACATGTAAACAAATTTACATGATGTTAATTTGTTTCATTTTGAAGATATTGAAGATAAAAATAAATCTTTGTTTTCATTATGAATTTCTGATAGTATTTCAGTTCTGTGTCTCTGATTTTCTGTTCCTGATGAAATTTGTATATTTTGAAACATAATATTTTAATATTTAAAAAATTCTCCTCTCGATTTTTGGGGGCATTGCCTCGGCTCCTCAATTATTGGGGGGGCACGTGCCCCGGCTGACCCCCCAGAGTCTACGCCTATGCTAGTATGACGACGGTGTTCGACAGGCATAAACGAAACATCTCTCTACTGCATCCCTACTACAACTGTTTACCACCGTGTATATGCTGAATCTGAATGCCTGCTCAAGATATCGCGCACTAAATTTCTCAGAAGTTCAGCCGCAGACCGCTAGTCGCCTCTCTCTTCCCTTCTGTATCCATCTCTGTTTCTCTGTCTCTGTATATCTCACGTTCCGCATATATAGCGGCATATTATTATTATTATTGCGAAAATTTTTACGCGTGAAATGTCGCACAGAAATTCGAACCTGAGGTGCAGCTAATCCTTCGCCAGTGAAAGAGCAGTAAGATACTCAGATGTTTGAAAGAAAATCAGAAATAAGCTTAGTGAGTTTGAGGCGTCTTTTGAAGGAAGGGAAGGAGTTCGAGCAAAGGGAGAGCCATGGTGGTCGATTCTATTCCTTGGGTCAGAAGCAGGGAATGCATGAGAGCCCACGACAGTGCTTACATCGTGGCTCAACCAAAAAAAGACTCGTAACCGAAGATCGCATATATTCACCGAAGAGAGGGACTTTTCAAATTTTACCTCGCCAGACTGAATGGTAGGTAACGGAACAATGTATAGCTGGGCATAATCGCATACCGTAGTAACTGGATTGTTTAGTGATTGCAGTGCGGCTGATGAGGTGAAGATTGCAAACAATAAGGGCCGAGGAAAGATCCTTGTTGGACACCAAGCGTGAAGTGAGAAGGGACAGATCGACGAGTACCAATTCCCACTGGTTGATATTGAGGGTAGATCTAAAAGCTAGCCAGTTTAATAATATGTTTTTTTGCCCTGAGGTACTTCATTCCCTCAAGGTCTTGGAGATTAGATAAGTTATTTTTCTGGAACGGTGGTTATTATTATTATTATTATTATTATTATTATTATTATTATTATTATTATTATTATTATTATTATTATTATTATTATTATTATTATTATTATTATTATTATTATTATTATTATTATTATTATTATTATTATTATTATTATTATTATTACAGAGGTCTTATATAGCGCCCCTTCAAGATTATCTACTCAGGAGCGCTCCCAGTCCAAACCCGGTCAAACAAGACAGGTTTAAGTCAAGAGTGGAACAGAGAAGAGCAATCAATCGGGGTCAGGCGCAGCGCTACTGGGAGCCAATTCCAGGTCGCTGGGCCAGAGACAGAGAATGCACGGTGTTGCCGGATAGCAGTCCGTCGGGACAAGGAGCTCAGCCTGCGCTGCAGAGCGAAGTGAACCACGTCGCTGGACAGCCACAGTGGAGCAGCAAAGTTCCCGGAGGTAAGGGGGAGCCAAGCCCTCAAGGCACCGCCGAACCAAAGCAGAGACCCGATTAAAAATGCGCTGCGGGTAGGGCAGCCAGTGGAGCACCTCCCACATGTACTCCGAGACCCGGCCAAATTTGGGGATGCCACCCATGGTGCACCAGCCGGGCAGCGGTGCGCAGGACCCGATTGAGGCACCTCAATCGGCAGGTTGGGAGCCCATCATATATGGCGCTACAATAATCGAGGCGGGAGACCACGAAAGCATGGACAAGTGTAGATGCTGAACTAGGAGAGAGGGAGCGAGATATGACCCTGAGCTGTCGTAGCTGGTAGTAACAGCTGCGGCAGAGGAGATTAATATGTTGAACAAATGTAAGCTCCTGGTTTAAGGTGACCCCTAAGTCTCGGACTGAAGCTAGGAAGGTAAAATGTGGGTATTCCTTTGCAAGTCCCAGAGACAACGAAGATTTTACAGAGTCTATCGAAAGTAGTAGCTGGTGGTCATATTGACAAAGTTATGTTGTCAAAGGCAGTAATTTGCAGCACCAAGGTCGAGGCATAGCAACACACGCCTTTGCAGTATCAACAAATGAAAACGTTTTGTCAAACGTAAAGGCGAGGTCAGATTCAGAGGATTGTCCTTCACGGTTTGGCGATTGCCTATGTGACACTAGACCAGCACACTCATGATCTGGTATGCTAAAGTAGCTGCTCTGCAGTATGCATGAATACACAGTATTGCACACACATACACACACTGACATATACATACGCATCCATTGTTGGATGTTACCTCTTTCATGGGGGATACCTGGGTCTTACAGGGTCGAACAGTGTAGAAAAGTAGGTAGGGCAGATGGAGAAAGAGAGAAGTGTTGTGGTGGAGAGTCAGTCGAAGTTGAGTCGTCAGTTGAAGTGATGACTGTCATTGCGAAGTTTTCAAATGTGAACTCTTGATAAAGCGAGATCTTCAAAGATGATTTACTGCTGCGAACAAAGAATGACCGTGTTTGATTGTTCGGACTCTTCGGGTAACAGAAAAATATGTACATTCACTTCAATAGAATTAGGTTATCATTGCAGCCCGAGGC
The DNA here is from genome assembly GCA_963556255.1 of Allolobophora icterica. Lineage (NCBI taxonomy): Eukaryota > Metazoa > Annelida > Clitellata > Crassiclitellata > Lumbricidae > Allolobophora > Allolobophora icterica. Next base: position 14,089,656 of record OY744609.1, on the reverse strand, counting down.
CTTTATTCCTAGGTAACGAGGTGTAACAACATATATACATACATACATACATGCACACAAACTTACATGTACAGGCCTACATACATCAGTACATACCTACATACATACACACAAACAAAATATTGAATGAATAATGATTCTTGTTAGCTAAGCTTTTTAGTTCTGGAATTTTTTTCTGCAATGCTAGACTTTTGTAAGACTAATGTGTTAAAAACTCGTCATTTAAAACCTTGCCACTGACACTGTGCTGTTGGTCGGCTCAGATGCCGAGTTGCAGGAGATGGCGAGTCGTTTGGAACAGAGCATGCAGCAGACAGGGACTATTGATTAATACGGCAAAACTAAGAATATGGTAATCAAATGTTATCACATGTGACATCACGGCACAAGGCAACCCACTGGAGCACGCATCGATATCTATATTAAGACCTTGTCTAAATATATATATATATATACATTGATAGAAGCACGTTGATACATTCCTCTGTCTTGGCTTCCATGTAACCGAAGACACTGAGTGTCGCAAAGATATTCGGTCAAGATTATAACGAAGGTATTATGTATTGGGGTAGCACTGACACGGGAATGGAAGATTCATCCTTAACGGCCCATCCTCCTCATCCTACTTAATGGTCCAACAGTTACTGTCACAGCCATTCATTGCCACTGGCTGCAAACAAAACTTCATAAGAAGTGTCTTAGTTACTAGATGTTGTTAGGAGGCTGGATGGATGAAGCACATGCTCCAGCGGAGTCGAAGCTCTAGGTGTTATTAAAGTTAGCGTCATATTCAACCGGTATAGGTCTTCACAATAGCTTTGCGTGCGTTTCAAGGTGTTGTAAGGCATTTCACCTGATATGTACATGCAGTGCTGTTTTTCAGCCGGAACGCGCCGGAACGCCGTTCTGGCACCTTTTTTCAGGTACTACAAAATAATTTATTTATTTTAATAAAAAAACAATAATTTAGTTATTTTAATTTAATTTCAGTGTTTTGGACTGTTTGTTTATTGAGACTCCTCCAAACCCAGTCCCATTTTTCTCGGTATTATAGCCCGCCCATAATTATTCCGTTCCGGAAACTATTGTTCCGATTCGGAACATTTTTTCCAGAAAAAAAGCACCGTGTACATGTATATACAAGCTGTTCCATATACACACCGATCCATTTCATTCTATGCTATTCGATACATCGCCCACTATTCGATTCTTTCTCGACGTTCAATTGGTCAGCATATTTACATGTAATTGTTTACTCGACGTAGTCTCTTACTGCTATATCGTTCTATTTTGTATTTACAATAATTAGTTTTAATTTCAGTTCCACGTGGATATCTTTGAGTGTGAATTAAGCCAACAATCTCCAGCCAAATCATGCAACAATTATTCCAAAGTCTGGGCACGAAACGTGGAATCATCTTTCTGTTCTTCACAGTAACCTTTACGGCTCTCACCTTGATGAACATTTTCGACGTGTCTCTGATAAATTTTCACGTGAATATATGGAGCGAAGGCGGAGAACAGATAAAGTTGAGTAGTTCTGGGTGTCACCGCGCAGAACCAACTTTTAAAGAAATAACCCGACCATTTTCGGCCCTTGTCCTTCAAGCGTGTGGGCATTTACCCGAACGCATTAAACTACTCAACGTTGCGCTTGAACGCTTAAGGAGTCAACGGCTTATACCAATTAAGAACACCAGTGACTGGAATATAAGCGCACCTCATCAATTACAATTGCTAGCCGAGTGGAATGAAAGTTTCTTAAAGGAGTTGTCCAATTACTCGCAGATAACGACCGTCATTCTACCCTGGTTAAGCAGTCCTCAACAAAGAGACGAGGAATGGAGTTCATTGACCGACTCTTCTAACTTGCTCATTCAAGAGTATTACGAATCGACTGCCACTGATCCGCTGTGTACATGGATCGAGACTCCGGGAAAAGTGGAATTCAGTTTTGACGTCATTAATAATTGGACGTGTAATCGAAACACAACGCTTGGAGCCACTCCGAAGTCGATATCTCTGCTCGCACTAAACGCAAAGCCTCCCTACAAAGGTTATTATTTTCCGTCAGCATTCCCGGATCAATTTTTTACTGAACTGTCTCAAATTCTTCACTCTTTGTATATAATTAGATCTGGTATCGCAAATAGTATTGGCGATGTGTTCATTCGGAGTGCGAAGATCGTCCCGTATGCGTGTTATCCAGATAAGAAATTAAATCCTCCGAAGAATATTGACAAAATCCCTCTTTACGATGAGGTGTTCGTCATCGCTCAGTCGCACGGTACTTTTATGTACCATCGGCTGGCAGAAGTGACGCCAAGAATCGCAGTATTTGTTGAATTTCTAGTTCGAAATCCAACGATAAAGATTTTAACACCACAGAGCAACGGTCGAATGGTTGAACTGTTAACGGTGTTGGGAATTAAGAGAAATCGTATTATAGGTGGTTGGTGTCGAGCTGAAGTTATCTATTTACCGAGAGCAACTACATGCTGTTTTCCACATTTCCTCGAGACCCAAGTCCTTTCTCTACACTACAGGCAATACCTCAAGAGAAACTTTCCGCGCATCATTCGAAACAAGGTCGTCTTTATCCGAAGAACCGGTCGTCGTTTCTTCAACAATCAATCTGAGATCGAAAGAGTCGTAGAATTGGCTGCACATGCATATAATCTGAGCTATGAAGTATTTAAGGATAATCCACCGCCTTCCTTTGTTGACATGATGCGTATGTTCAATGCGGCTGTCATGGTTGTCGCACCTCATGGTGCTGGCTTGGCTAACCTCGTCTTCTCCGAACCTGGAACGTTCGTCGTCGAAGGGGTTTGTAATCGTCCACATACGAACCTCTTTTTCCAGAGAACCGCTCAGGTTCTCGGACATCGGTGGCACGGAATTCCATCAAGCGGCGGTTGCGTGCCTGGAGTTGTGGGTCTGGTCACAATCGCGCCTTCCATCATCAACGACACAATTAGGACCTATTTAGATTTGTTGGATGTGACAAGTTTTAGAAATACTTCTTCTTAAAGTACTTTATTGTGAACTGTTCTACACGATGTTAACGTGCATCAACTTGCCACGGTTCAGTTGTTTATTCTTCATGGCAACTGTAAGGTTTTAACTTGTGTCTCGTTTGGACTGAGTGACAGGAAAAGAACCGTAAGACAAGCAGTTGGCTCTGTGACGAGGTGATCTGAGACCAAGCGGTCACCGTTGCCATAGAGACTATTCCAAAGTGCACGGGAGCGGCGTATGCATTTTACTGAGTAGAAGAAGAAGAGTAGTCCCTGAAGCTAGCCCTGAGGCAGCCCTGAGTATGAAGTGTTAGCGACTTCATTTTCTTAGCATCGGCATACGAGGGCGGGTGGCCAGTCCTCTCCCTCGCCGTCTCATCTTTTCACAGACAGTTTACGGTCAGTGTACTCATTATAGCTGAGTAGGTTAGGGGGTGCAGATGGAGCAAAATCTCGAACCAAATTTCTACCGTGGTGGTGATTTGAACCCCGACCTCGCGATTTTAGTCCAGGGCGCTAAGCCCTACACTATCGAGCACCCATTGACGCACTGGCGAAAACATGTCAAAAATATTGGGGGGTCATTGGGTATGGACCAGAGGTGAAAACAAGTTTTTTCAAGATGAAAAGTTGGGTTTTTTGTTGTTTGTTTTTTCGTTGTTTGTTGTGTTTTAATGGTTTTTGTTGTTTTGGCTGTTTTTAAGATTTTCTGATTTCGGATCACAAAACTCATGAAAAATGACACGAACAAGAGCTCCAACTCAGTTTAATTCAGTTGCGATTTCCGAAAATTAAAAATCATTAAATCAACGTTATTAAAATAACTTCTACAAAAATAATGTTTCATCAGAACACGCACATATACTCGTGAGCGGTATCTGTAGGCCTACAGGCATAAAGCTCACACCAAACGATTCGTTGCGAGAAAGACTATTGCTGAATAAGCCGCAAAACATTGATGATGTTTCAATTACACGTTGACAATAGTATGTTTGCACATTAGATATTTCATTCTTCATTAAACTGTTATTGTCATAGAACTGGTATAATAAGCCATCTGATGTAATTTTTGTAACCTGTTTTATTGGACAATATTTCTTACAGGATGGTACATTGAAAGTCCAGCAAAAACTGCGTGTAATACACACGTGTATAGTGTATACTTACAGATAACCTAAAATTGTAAACAAACGTAGTGAAAAATTAAACAATTAAATTGAACGAAAATCAAATAATAAACAATTGTATAATTTTAATCATAATCTCCAATTTTCTAAAGCGCCACTGTAAAGCTGAGCGCAAAGCACCAGCTTATTCACGAGCGCTGCGACGTATCCGAGGGGTTGTCCAGAGACCGATGTCCATTGGTGGCCCGAGTCCGAGACTGACTGTCAGTATCTAAATTCTAAAACATAGACACAGAAATGATAAGTTGGCAGTAAAAGAAATATTATGTGTAACTGTATACCAGTCGGTTAACTGCTAGAGCATAAACAGATGTCAGCGAACGCTGTATCTGACAGCAGCGCAGGTCGAGTGGTCCAGCGAAGTCACAGCGCCCCCACTCCGAGTCATGCATATTCATGACCCGCCTATTGGGCCGACCTGAGAGTGGAAAGATCATGGGGTCGACCCAAGATCTTTCCACTCACCTGTCGGTGGAGAGACCTTGGATACACATGAACACAAGCGCCATGTCACGGTTGACTGCATGTGCAGAGACCGTAACGGTCACGGCTGTCTGGAATTTGTGTTAACGATGAAAAGACATGTAGGCCTAGGCCTACATATACATGTAGCAGGCATGCATACACTGCAAATACATGTCAATAGGGGGGCCTACAAATGCACGAACCTTAGGGTTCGATCCGTTTGAGCGTTGACCATCAGCACTAACGGAAACATGGCAAACGTCATGTATTTTTTATCGATTCTAAATATTTGAGGAAATACTCATAAATATATTTAGCTCCAAAGTTAAACAGCGTCGTGCTTTCTCAGTAGCTGGCCCCTCTACGTGGAATGGGCTCCTTCCGTCTTTGTGCTTATTTCCACGAGGCAGTTCACCTACTTTCTATCGCCTCCTTAGGTCTCTTCTCTTTTTAACCGTGGCTGGATTGGGAGCACCTCTGAGTAGGTTTCTTGAAGAGGCGCTATACAAATTATCAAAATGAATGAGTGAACGAATGGAAACGTGTCAAGCACAAGAATACGTAATTTCGTAATTTTAAGACACCGGTATTTGATAATACCCTCCTTCACAGTTCAGTAGTACACACGCTACCATATGATCGAACATCGATGGCACCTAACTATAGATTGGAGAGAAGGATTTGCTCAAAGTCTTTACACAATGACCACCTAGATGGAGGCTCAAACCCTTACTCTCCGCGCTACAAGGCGAGCGCTGTAGCCAGTCGGTTGAAAAAGGTCGAACGTGAAATGGCGAAATTGATTAAACATGGTGTTGTTCACAGACGACAACTGAAAAGCCTAACTATACATAAAATACAGCCCAATAGACCTATGCTATTCGGCCGTGAGCTGTAATAATGTAAACGTTTTTGTTGCCGCATAGGATGCAATCAATATAACATTTTCGTCTGTGCCCAGAAAGTTCGCGATCAATCTCGTGTGCGAGATATTGGGACTTACAGCTTAACATCTCAGAAACGCTGTGAACAGGTGTATTCGAAGAGATTTAAATACAGGTGTGCCTTAGGCTTGCAAGAGAATTCATTCTGAAACGTGATTCGTGTTTTGCATATTATTGATGCAAGCTCAATGATCCGTATATAAAACAGATCGCAAGTGTTTATACAAAGAAACTAAAGCACGATCTGTCATTCTGAAACGTGACTCGGAAACGAGCTGCGGCCTGAACGCTGTGTATAAAAATCGTTAAATGTAATATAATTTTGAAATTTGATAGCGAAATTGCAGTAACACATTAGACGTCAAGAGGTGGCACTATCTCTGTATCTCCATCTCTCTGTATCTTCATCTCTCTGTTTCTCTATCTCTCTCACGTTCCGCATATTATTATTATTCTGTAATTTTTACGCGGAAAAGTCACACAATAATTCGAATCCGAAGTGCAGTTAATCCGTCGCCAGGTGAAGAGCAGTTAGGCCTAGATACCCAGACGTTTGAAAGAAAATCCGTCGGAAATGCCAACTCCGGGAGAGACGTATATCGGAAGCAGAATACTGATGAAGATAGGCTAAATTTGACAAAGAAAGACGCTGCTTTACAGAAGAATCGGTATACTGGGTGGAGTGGATTTCAAGTGATCAATATAATCCTTCAAGCTGGGCACCTAAATTTCCAAATTTTTGGGACAAAACAGAAATGCCAGTAAAATCAACAATAGGAGGCAGTAGAGTCGTGCAACAGCAGAGCAACGGAGTTCGTTCAACAGCAGGATTTCCTTTCAACTGAGGGCTTCACCAGGGTTTTCATGAAGAATGTTGCGGCTGTCAGAGCGGGTACGGTTGGCTTACTGGATCCACTGATCAACCTTGATGTCTCTCCCGGTGTGAACAACCTTTGGGGCTGCAGCATGGAGTATAGGACTCTGTGTCTGTCTCTGTGTCTGTGTCTGTGTCTGTCTCTGTGTCTGTCTCTGTGTCTGTGTCTGTCTCTGTCTCTGTCTCTGTCTCTGTCTCTGTCTCTGTCTGTCTGTCTGTCTGTCTGTCTGTCTGTCTGTCTCTCTCTCTCTCTCTCTCTCTCACTCTCTCACTCTCTCTCTCTGTCTGTCTCTCTCTGTCTCTGTCTGTCTGTCTGTCTGTCTGTCTGTCTGTCTGTCTGTCTGTCTGTCTGTCTGTCTGTCTGTCTGTCTGTCTCTCTCTCTCTCTCTCTCTCTCTCTCTCTCTCTCTCTCTCTCTCTCTCTCTCTCTCTCTCTCTCTCTCTCTCTCTCTGTTATCTGCTATTAGTCATCGTAAGACACAGGTGAGCTAAAAAAACCAGATCTACAATCTTTCGTTGATATCAAATGTGGTCGAGCGACACGTATCCGAACAGTTGATTGGATGGGGACTGCATGATAAAAATCTAATGCCACGTGTACTGTAGTCAGCATACAGTCGCCACTATTCAACTGAACAGCTCCGCTTCGTATCTTATTGGATTTGCTGGAAGTAGTGGATGGTCGACAAGTCATCTTCTGGACCAACTGGATCTAACTGCAGCTTTCCACAACGTCGACCACAACATTTTTCTGTGCCGACTTCAGAGGTAATATGGCTTTGACATCAGACAACATTGCGAAGGGTGAGATCATTCTGACGGATCGCATGCAGCAATCTCCAAGAACGGCTGTCTTCAATCCTCCACCCAGAAAATGCAGAAAGGCTCCGTCTTAGGCCCACTACTTTTCCATGGCTGAACTGCTAACCATTATCGATCGCCGGGGACTGGCTGCACATTTCGAACGTGCAGCCTCTGATTAGTTTATACTGTGAGAGGCGCCGTATAAATTACTAGATACGATGCGATACGATCAAGCGTGTTGCGCGTCGGGATCTTGAGATATCGCTCGAGGGCTTTGAAATGATGTTGAAGACTAACATGTTTGTGTCATCGTATTAGCAGCTGCTTAAGTTCATTCGCGGTGCATTTGGTTACATTATTGTGTGCTTTACAAATCGATTCGTAGAGCCTAATAATAATTACACCAAAGGACAAGGCCATTGTTTCGCCATCGCAGCGAACCACCACATAGCCTTGGCTACAACGGACCTGCTTTGCGACTTTTCTCTGGGTCTCCAACCCAGCCGCCAGCCGCACTGTGTTTGTGTCACCCTCTGCACTACCAAGCTCCCTACCATCCTCTCCTTCTATCGCCAGTGCTTTGTGCCAATTTTTCTTTGATAAAATCTCTTCCCTTTGCTTCTCCTTGAAATCTCTCTCTCTCTCTCTCTCTCTCTCTCTCTCTCTCTCTCTCTCTCTCTCTCTCTCTCTCTCTCTCTCTCTCTCTGTCTGTCTGTCTGTCTGTCTCTCTCTCTCTCTCTCTCTCTCTCTCTCTCTCTCTCTCTCTCTCTCTCTCTCTCTCTCTCTCTCTCTCTCTCTCTCTCTCTCTCTCTCGCTCTGTCTCTACTGGTCACTTCCCCAACGCCGTACTTAAAGTACTCTCTTGCCATTCCTCTCCTTGATGATGATGAGTTCTCTGCCCGAAAGCAGGTTCATCGACTTTACGCCACCTGGGGATGAGACGAGTGAGGTGGTCTCCCGTTGCCTTCTTCACAGACAATTTTGGGTGAGCAACTTGTCCAAGGTCGCTACGCAGTGGCTTGAGGTAGATTAGAACCTGCGACCCTCCGATTACAAGACACAGAATATACCACTACACCACCGCGTCCCACTCCACTACACCACCGCGTCCCACTACCACTACACTACCGCGTCCCCCACCTCTCCTTAAAAAGCTAATCTCGAAAAGGAACAACTTTTTATTTATCTGCCCATCTCCAGTCTCTCCTTTTTATCTAAGCTAACGAAACTATACCCCTAAGCCGTAATTTTTCTGGTTAACGGCTGGCTTGAGTAAATTGACGGCTTGTTTTTCGGCTAGCCGTAAAAGGCGTAAACTACCTTTTTCGGCTAGCCGAAAGAGCGCGTAAACTACCTTTTTCTGCTATAGGTGCATCAATCATTAACATAGTAATACAACGTGCATTGGGGCCTACTTTTAAATCGACAGGTGGGCAATATTCATTTAGCCTGAAAATAATGGAAATAAATTCAAATAATTATGTTAAGAAACAAACGGACATTTCATGTTTTCAGTTCACATACATTGCATTGGGTTCACATTCAATTACGATTTACGAGTATGTAGGCCTAATACTGATTGGAAGTTAGAACGAAAAATAGGGCTACCAGACGTGCATTAGGGGCCTACTATGGTTAGGCCTAGCCTTATAGCGGGAGAAAAAAGAACCAGATACACAGAAACAAAAAAGTTTAATTCTGGTAGACTGCAGCCGCCTTTGAAACAGAGTAGGGCCTAGTAAGAGTCTGCGCTCTGCACTAACCTGCATGAGAGCTAGGCCCCTAATTATAGATATTTAACATTGAATATAAAACCCGAAGTAGAACTCGGAATATATGCAACATACGACAGCATGGACAGGGCCCTTACAATAGACGATTAGACGGCCGTGTAACTGACGTCAGCACTCACCGCTCGTTGCGCACTAAGTACAAACTGGCAAGCCACCGTGGAAACTTTATAATCACAACTGTGTGCATGTTCTAGCCGAACTTTTGTCCAGCGGCTAACCGTGAAATAACTCTCGGCGGTTTTTCGGGTAAAGCCGCAAAATTTACAGCGTTTATCGGCTTGCAGAAATTTTTCGGCTCGGCGGCTAACGGCGGCGGCTTAGGGGTATGAACCGAACGCTTTGTCCTGGCCCGGCTGAACGACTACTTTTCTTATAACTCACTCTTCAACCCTCACCAATCTGGTTTCACTAAACACCACAGAAGCTGTTCTTGTCTCTCTGTACAATAAACCGGTGTCTGCTGTTAGTCATCAACAAGTCTCCTTTCTCTGTCTTCTCTGTCGCTGTCGACACCATCGATCAACACCTACTTCTCCTTCGGCTGTCCTCTTGCTTTGGCGTCTCTGACACTGATCTACTCTGCTTCTAGTCTTATTTGTCTTCCCGCTCATTCTCTGCAAATCCGCTAGCACTGTTCACGGCTCCCCCATTCTCTTGTGGCAATCTTCAAGCCATCCGTCCTAGGGTCACTTCTCTTCGTCCTTTGCACGACACATCTGATCCATCTCATAAAATCTTCTTCTGCTGACCACTATCTTTGCGTAGACGACACTAAACTTTTCACATCATTTTCTTCTAACGCTTTCTCCGCTTCCATTGCTCAACTGCTCGATGTGGTAAATATAAAGATGTTGTAGGCATTGGTTGGTTCTAATTCTTTATATCAACAACCTCAAGTTAAGACAAAATTAGAAGTTTAAGATTGTAATGACTAGTGTCAAACTCGTCCACAAAGGCATTCATGTTAATCGACTTGACGTTTAATTTATGTGTATAATAATGGAACTAAACGACCCTTTTTGCTGAATACCTTACCAACTGCTGTACATCCTTATTTACACCGTTCATTACGCGTGTTCATTACACTTGCACCATCATAACCTTATCCTACTAAAAATTAACCGTTGTCTAACCACTATGACTTTAATCTAAAATAAGCCCTGAAAATAACCACGTTCTCCGTTTGCAGGTTTGAAATCTAGAGAGCATTCGCTAACTTTCCTTTTTGGAAAATCGCATAACAGAAGATAGTCAGCCATTCCTTGAGACTAATATCTTATGTTTCATCAACAGAGATAGAAGAAATATAGAATTCTTAACCTCTCTGCTACCTTATCTTTGTCTTTATCTGCTAACGTTACCTTGATTTTAAGTCAGTAGGTCGTGTCTGTGAAAATACCAAGAATAAAAAAATCGTACTTCATCATTGAGTATATTCGTTTGTTAGGCAAAAAATGGTTGATATAGGCCTACCGCAACCAGAAACCTCATGTTTATTGTAGTTACTTCTATTGTGCCTTTGTATAATGCACAAAGTATCAACCGATGGCACTAGTGAGTAGTGAGTCATACCTTTGAATATATAAAAATTAAAAACATTTTTTTTATTATAGATCGGACTAAAATTGGAGGCCACCGTGCATGGGGCCACAAACTCGGTTGGTGGGACATTAGCCTTTGTGCTCCGCCACTGGCTGCAGGTCAGACAACTCAATTTAAACATTTATTCAGAGTTCTACAGGAAGCCAAGGCAGTCATCAAGCAGAGTTGAGTTTGTGCAGTAATGGAATCTATCCTTGTGTTTGAGATAGTAGATTTATCAACATGATATTTACGTGACTATATTTTTGTCTCAACTCTAAACTATGTTTCTGGTATGTTTTCAATTTCAGTTCCGCGTTAATTATTTTGGAAGTGAATTAATGCAATAATCTCCAACTCAACATGCAACTTGTCCAAGGTTTGGTCACGAAACGCGGAATCATCTTTCTGTTCTTCACAGTAATCTTTACAGCTCTCACCTTGATGAATATTTTCGACGTGTCTCTGATACATTTTCACGTTAACATGTGGAGCGAAAGCGGAGAACAGATAGTGTTGAGTAGTTTTGGATGTCACCGCACTGAAGCAACTTTTAAAGAAATAACCCAACCATTTTCGGCGCTTATCCTTGGGGCGTGTGGAAATTTACTCGAACGGGTTCAACTGTTCAACGCTGCGCTTGAACGCTTAAGGGGTCAACGGCTTATGCCAATTAAGAACATTAGTGACTGGAATATAAGCGCACCTGTTCAATTACAATTACTAGCCGAGTGGAACGACAGTTTCTTAAAGGAGTTGTCCAATTACTCGCAGATAACGACCGTCATTCTACCCTGGCTACGCAGTCCTCAGCAAAGAGATGAGGAATGGAGTTCATTGGCCGATTCTTCTAACTTGCTCATTCAAGAGTATTACGAATCGACTGCCACTGATCCGCTGTGTACATGGATCGAGACTCCGGGAAAAGTGAAATTCAGTTTTGACGTCATTAATAACTGGACGTGTAATCGGAACACAACGCTTGGAGCAATTCCGAGGTCGATATCTCTGCTCGCACTAAACGCAAAGCCTCCCTACAAAGACTATTATTTTCCGTCAGCATTCCCGGATCAATTTTTTACTCAACTGCCTCAAATTCTTCACTCTTTGTACATAATTAGTTCTGGTATCGCAAGTGATGCCGGTGATGTGTTCATTCGGAATGCGAAGATCGTTCCGTATGCGTGTTTTCCAGATGCGAAATTAAATCCTCCCAAGAATATTGACACAATCCCTCTGTACGATGAGGTGTTCGTCATCGGTCAGCCTTACGGTAATCTAAACTACCATCGGCTGGCAGAAGTGACACCAAGAATTGCATTATTTCTTCAATTTCTAGTTCGAAATCCAACTATAAAGATTTTAGCACCGCAGAACCATGGCCGAATGGTTGAACTATTAGCGGTCTTAGGAATTACGAGTGATCGTATTATAAGTGGTTGGTGTCGGGCGGAAATCATCTATTTACCGAGGGCAACTACATGCTGTTTTCCACATTTCCTCGAGACTCAAGTTCTATCTCTACACTACAGGCAATACCTCAAGAGAAACTTTCCGCGCATCACTCGGAACAAGGTTGTCTTCATCCGAAGGTCAAACCATCGTTTCTTCAACAATCAATCTGATATCGAAAGAGTCGTAGAAATGGCGGCGAAGGAGTATAATCTACGCTATGAAGTATTTAAGGATAATCCACCGCCTTCCTTTGTTGACATGATGCGTATGTTCAATGCGGCTGTCATGGTTGTCGCACCTCATGGTGCTGGCTTGGCTAACCTCGTCTTCTCCGAACCTGGAACGTTCGTCGTCGAAGGGGTTTGCAATCGACCACACACGAACCTTTTCTTTCAGAGAACCGCTCAGGTTCTCGGACATCGGTGGCACGGAATTCCATCAAGCGGCGGGTGCAGTTATAAACCAGGTCCTGGAGTAGTAGGCATGGTCACAATAGAGCCCTCCATTCTAAACGACACAATTAGAGCATATTTGGCTTTGTTAGACGTGACAACTATCAGAAACACTTCGTCTTAGGTCACTTTGCAATGAAAATGTCTTAGGCATACGTGCCGGATGCTAGAATGCAAGGTTACCGCAGTTCATAACGAGCTAAACTCCTCAACTTATTCTCCGCAAGTTTTAAGCTTTTAAGCTTTTTCACTTGGAATGAGTGCAATGAACGAGAGTATGACGATTCGTTGGTTTGGTGACGGGTTGAGCTGATAGCAAGTGGTCAGTATTTAAGCGCGTTGCGTCTGTAGGGCCTACCTTTGCACTTCGACGATGTAGTTCGAACAGGTAGGTAGCTGAGATCTGTAGTTGGTTAGGGGCCATTCATATATTACGTACGCACGGAGGGAGGGGATAACCGAAATGCATCTGTTTTGCGTACGCTTGAGAACGGTGGGTGGGGAGGGGTATCTACTGATAATGTACGTTCACAAATTGATTGGCCTTCAAGTGAGCGAGTTCAGTCTTTCCAGCCATCCGGTACTACCAGAGGAAGTATGACTGTGAGAAAGGTGTCACTTGTATTCCACCTTACCTCTGAACGCTGTAATTAAACTATCACACAACTCGGCACTTTCAGCAGTAAGTCCATGGATTACTCCATGCTCATCCTTCAATCTGGCCTAAAGTGCAAACAGTTGCTGTCTGGACCTGTGTAACTGACAAATTCTGCAGCTGGTCTTACGGGGGTGTGGGTGCGTCAGCTGTACGTAAGCAGGTGGGGGAGGTGGAAAAAAGTACGCGTTCGAACAGGGAGGTGGGAGGGGTCCAATTTTCCCGGATTTTTGCGTACGTAATATATGGATGGCCCCGGCCCTAGTTGGTTAATTGTTAGCTTTTACAGCTCCAATCTAAGCTAATTAAAACACATAATTCGTATAGCAACAATAAAGAAATAAGTATACGTAATTCACATACTTTGCGCGTTTTTGTTATAAATGAGGGAGTTGTGTTAATCATTTCCATTATGAATTTAAAACTAAATCCTGTCATAAATGTCTGAACGACTCAATGATAGCCAGTCTATCTATAAAATTGGAACCAAAAAAATTAAGAAACCATTATTTTAGTAAAATTAGTACTGATACCTGTTATTTTCAAATGCTATACGACTGTTTTCTGGAAAATATCTCTCTGAAGTAAACAGTAATTGTAAGCATGTAATTTAGTCAGTTAGTCTTGTTCTTGTTTGCATCGATCACAAGTGCACTGTTCAGCAGACGAACATTGAGACTGGTTTGTTAGCACGTGCAGCATCTGTTCTTTTTTTCTGTCCTTCACCTTGCCACATAAGTAGCATTGTCGTGTTGTACCCTCTTCTTCTTACTTCTATTGAGCAACAATCCGAAATCCGGCACCAAGATTGAACGCCGTACTGCTCCTGACTGTGGTTTCCTTGCTCTGGTAGTGATTCGCGGTGCTACGAGAGATCTGCGAGCTGCTTCAAGAACAAGCGCCGTTTGAAACGCGTCTTATCTCCCAATCTGGGTTGCTCAATATCCAGATGATCATTACATTGAGTTCCGAAATATCATTGAAACGACACTGAAGAAGCAGACAACTGGCCATCTGTGTCTTACGTTTGACAGAGTATGTGCGAATCAGCTGATCAGTCGTATCAACCCCACCTTTTGTTCCAGTGTAGTCGAGTATTGTTTGAGGCTTCTTGTGTTCTCCAGCGTTGATAACAGCGTTATGATGCATGGTAGACAATAAAATCAAAGAGCGATTTTTCTTCGGTACATACATGTAGGACAGTGATGTTAGATCTGCATCGAAACCAAACGTTTGATGATTCAACTTCTTCGCATTCACATTCCTCGTAATAGCTGTCACTGTCGAAACTGTCATCATTAGTCTCAGCTAGTATTAGCTTTATTGCCCCTTGAGCACTCAGTCTTTTTGGTCGCTTAGATGCGCTCATTGTTGCTCACCAATATAGCAACAAAGTTATATAGCCTAAGCGATTTGAAGCAACTATAATATGTATAACAGTTATGCAACAAATATATGCGCCCTTGTTCGGCTGAAGGTTAAAGACTGGCATCTTGACCTATTTGGCATTGTTGGCCTGATTAATGTCATTCCTCATTCCACCACTTTCATTCTTTCTATCCTCTTGTTGCGCATCATCATTCATTCTCAATTATATTTCCTTTAATTGGATCTCTTTCAGTTCTTCAGTTCCAGCCCTTTTTGTTCAAACACTCTCAGACTTTCGGTTCCTCAATCTGTTCTAATCGACGTTTCTCATCGATTTCGATTTGTTCTAACCGTGGCTTGTCCTCACGTTCTTGGAAGACGACGTTTATCATCAATCTGTTCTATACCTTTCTTATCTTCAATCTGTTCCAATCTCAATTTATCTTCTTTGGTTTCTGCCTGCCATTTCTTCACGAATTCCCTCAGTTCGTCCTTCGAAACCAAGTTGCTGGCCTACCTTAATATATTTCTGGTATTTTGAGGCCATCTTAAATGTCCGAATACAATATAATACAAATTCAATCTCTGCTATTATTATTATTATAAATAATTTACTTACTTGGGGGAGAGGGGCTCGTAGAGTAATGGATAACACACTGAAGAGCAGTAGGTACCAAGATCGAACCCCGTAGACACCCGTAAGGTTAATTCAGCCTTCTACTCGCTAGGTGGCGGCGGTGGTTAAGTGAATAGTAGACCTTGATTGTCGCCGTATGTTGGCTGCCGTAAAAACAGTTGTATTCGACTCCTGTAAAACTATTATCATGTGCTTCTACTGTACATGTATGTAAGGCACCCTGCGTGGCTGCCGTTTCTACTATATGTATGTTCACTGTACAGCAGAGTGCGGTTAGCAGGCGCTTAATTAAAGAAAAGATATTATTATTATTATTATTATTATTATTATTATTATTATTATTATTATTATTATTATTATTATTATTATCTTTACTATTATCATCATATTACCCAAAGACCCATAACCGAAAAATAGCAGAATGCGGGGAGGATTATTAGAAGATAATAATGGTAGAAGGCCGGTATGATAACTTATTATAAGATTGTCCTAGATCAGAAAGGCGTTTAAAATTAAGTTTAAGACATATAAAAGTAGTAGGCCTAATAACGTCACCGGCACACCGCTGACTGTAATTGTCCGTCAACGGATAGCTGTTGTGGATCACTGGGTTGTTTCCAATTGTAAGCGTAATCTTGGCATAATAAATACTACGTTACTGCAGTCATCGAATGTTTTGGTCCTCGCACCACCAATACATCTGAGGGTTTGGTCGCCTGCTGAACTGACCGACAACTTAACTCTACTCCTGTCCTCGTCGCTTTTACACACACACACACACACACACACACACACACACACACACACACACACACACACACACACACACACACACACACACACACACACACACACACACACACACACACACACACACACACACACACACACACACACACACACACACACACACACACACACACACACACACACACACACACACACACACACACACACACACACACACCAACACACACACCAACACACACCAACACACACACACACACCGACACACACACACATTCTCTTTTGCATTGATGGTCTGTTCCGCAACTTACCAGCGACCACTTAACATCGCCCCAACCTCTATATTAAAATGCACGTCATGTGAAGTCAACATTAATAGTAATGTCCCACGGTGCATAACCACGGACACCTCGCACACCTTTAACGTTGACTGATGTGATCACAAAATATACAAACAACTGAATATATTTATATTTTTAATTGTGTTCGTGATGGTGGATTTGTCAATATATTTAGGCCTATATGTGGGCTCGACTAATAATTCATCTCAATGGTAATTCGTTCTTTCCAGTAACTACAGTAATTTATTTGTTTTCAAATATTTCAGCTCCGCATACATGTCATTGGAAGCAAATTAAGCCAGCCATCTGCAGCTGAACCATGCAACAACTCCAAAGTCTGAGCACAAAACGGGGAATCATCTTTCTGTTCCTCACAGTAACATTTACAGCTCTCACCTGGATGAATACATTCGCCGTGTCTCTGATACATTTTCACGTGAATATTTGGAGCGATGGCGGAGTACAGATAGTGTTGAGTAGTTCCGGATGTCACCGCACCGAACAAACTTTAAAAGAAATAAAACAACCATTTTCGGCCCTTGTCCTTTTAGCCTGTGGACATTTACTCGAGCGCATTCAACTATACAACGCTGCAATTGAACGCTTACGAAGTCAACGGCTTATGCCAATTAAGAAAACAAGTGACTGGAATATAAGCGCACCTCATCAATTACAATTGCTAGCCGAGTGGAACGACAGTTTCTTAATGGAGTTATCAAATTACTCGCAGATAACGACCGTCATTCTACCCTGGCTACGCAGTCCTCTACAAAGAGACGAGGAATGGAGTTCATTGACCGATTCTTCTAACTTGCTCATTCAAGAGTATTACGAATCGACTGCCACTGATCCGCTGTGTACATGGATCGAGACTCCGGGAAAAGTGGAATTCAGTTTTGACGTCATTAATAATTGGACGTGTAATCGAAACATGACGCGTGGAGCCACTCCGAAGTCGATATCTCTGCTCGCACTAAACGCAAAGCCTCCCTACAAAGGCTATTATTTTCCGACAGCATTCCGGGATATATTTTTTACTGAACTGCCTTGGATTCTTCACTCTTTGTACGTAATTAGGTCTGGTGTCGCAAATGGTAAGGGTGATGTGTTCATTAGGAATGCAAAGATCGTTCCATATGCCTGTTTTCCAGATAAGAAATTAAATCCTCCGGAAAATATTGAGAAAATCCCTCTTTACGATGAGGTGTTCGTCATCGCACAGTCTTTCGGATTTCTTATGTACCATCGGCTGGCAGAAAATACACCAAGAATTGCAGTTTTTCTTGAATTTCTGGTTCGAAATCCAACGATAAAGATTCTAGCACCACAAAACGAGGGTCGAATGGTTGAATTATTAGCGGTGTTGGGAATTAAGAATGATCGTATTATAAGTGGTTGGTGTCGGGCGGAAATCATCTATTTACCGAGAGCAACTACATGCTGTTTTCCACATTTCCTCGAGTCTCAACTTTTATCTCTACGCTACCGGCAATACCTCAAGAAAAACTTCCCGCACAACACTCGAAACAAGGTCGTCTTCATCCGAAGGACACACCATCGTTGCTTCAAGAATCAAACTCTGATCGAAAGAGTCGTAGAAATGGCAGCGAAGGAATACACTCTGAGCTATGAAGTATTTAAGGATAATCCACCGCCTTCCTTTGTTGACATGATGCGTATGTTCAATGCGGCTGTGATGGTTGTCGCACCTCATGGTGCTGGCTTGGCTAACCTCGTCTTCTCCGAACCTGGAACGTTCGTCGTAGAAGGGGTTTGCAATCGTCCACACACAAATCTCTTCTTTCAGAGAACCGCTTTGGTTCTCGGACATCGATGGCACGGAATTCCGTCAAGCGGCGGATGCAGTTATGCACCAGGTCCTGCAGTAGTGGGCAGGGTCACAATCGAGCCTTCCATCATAAACGACACTATTAGGGACCATTTAGATTTGTTGGGCGTGACAACTTTGGTGACTTTGTAGTGATAGTATGTTAGGCATACGTTCCGAATACTAAAGTGCAAGGTTACCACAGTTCTTTAGAGGCCTAACTCCACTTATTGTTCACAAGTTGTGAACTTTTAAGCTCTTTGCTTCGAATGAGTGCAACGAACGGCAGTTTGGTGACGAGGTGAGCAAGTGGTCAGCGTCAGTGCCGGATTAACGAGTATGTTCAATATACTTTAGCATGGGCCCCCGCTTACAAGGGCCCCCGCCTGGAGTCGGAATACTGCAGGACAAACAGAATTTATTACACCAAATAATTATTTGTTCACAACAAAAAGCCATTAGTTTCAGTTTAAGCAAGAATTTGCAGTTTAAGCAAATTTGAAATGTCAGCCACGCAACCAACTGCTGTGTAGGCCTATATATGTATGAGTTTCTTTTGGCTCAGCTTCCTTCAGTCAGTGTTATTATAATGCATGCTAAGGTCAATTTTGTTTCTATTCCGGCGCGTTTTGTTTCCTGGCATACACATAGCAGAGAGCAAGGTAGTGACAATTTTCGTGATGAAACTTATTTGGTTATTACAGACAAGTTGTTGACGTCGCTAAGGCCGAGAATTTATTTACGCTTACAATGGCGTTCGTAATTTATTCCAAGTTGTAGCAGATTTGGACAGACTAGAGCCTGACAAGAATCGAGAATTTTCCATCAGACTGGCCACGACATGCACAAGCGACATAGGCTATTCCCTGACGAAATGGTTTAAATTGCTGAATTTGGAAAATCAAGAGATTGTTTTACATCTGACTGCTTCTATCGATCTGCCTATGTTCATGTAATTGATGATCTCCAACTGTTCAGGTGAACGCCGTTTCAGTAAGATATGGGACTCATTAAAAATAAGCTGCGAACTTCTATGACCCACAAATGTGTAACTACATTGGAACTTCTTAGTGTTGAAAGTGATGTGCTTAACTCATGGGCGGCGATCCCGGGAGGTCGCGGGGGACAAGACCCCCCACCTTTAAGAGTGGGGGGACACGCCATACATCGGACCCCCCACCCCAAAATTTGAAGATACACCAAAAAAGGTCAACAAATGCAATTCTGTGTGAGGGCGCTGTTTTGAACATAAACCGTGTATACTTAGCATGGGGACCCCGAGTGGTTAATCCGGGCCTGTTCGTGACCCGCCTATTGGGCGACCTGTGAGTGGAAAGATCTTGGGGTCGACCTGTCAGTGGAAAGATCTTCGTTATACATGAACACAAGCGCCATGTCACGGTTGACTGCATGTGCAGATACCATAACGGTCATGGCTGTCTGGAATTGGTGTTAACGAAGAAAAGACAGGTATTATACATGTAGTGGGCATGCATACGCTGCAAATGCATGTGAAAACAAATGCACGAACCTTAGGGTTCGATCCGTTTGAGCGTTGACCATCAGCACTAACGGAAATTAGGTAAACGTCATGTGTTTTTATCGATTCCAAATATTTGAGAAAAACTCATAAATATATTTAGCCCCTCGGTTAAACAGCGTCGTGCCTTCTCAGTGGCTGGCCCCTCTACGGGGAGTGGGCTTCCGTGCACCGTCTTTGCGCTTATTTCCACGAGGCAGTTCACCTACTTTCTACCACCTCCTTAAGTCTTCTCTTTTTAACCGTGGCTGGACTTGGAGCACCTCTGAGTAGGTTTCTTGAAGAGTCGCTTTATAAATAATCAAAATGAATGAATGAATGAATGAATGAATGAAAATGTGTCCAGCACAAGAACACATACTTTAATGACAACTCCATTTGATAATACGCTTCTTCCAAACTTCAGAAATACACACGAGACCATCGAACATCGATGGCACTTGGTAAATTGTAGCGAAGGACTTGCTCAAAGTCTTTACACAGTGGCCGCCTAGATGGAGGTTTGAACCCTTACTCTCCGCGCTACAAGGCGAGCGCTCGATCCAATCGGTTAAAAAGGTCCAACGTGAAATAGCGAAATTGATTAAACATGTTGTTGTTCATATACAACAACTGAAGAGCCTAACTGTATATAAAAATAGCCTACATAGACCTACACTTTCGGCCGTGAGCTGTAA